>JAODKC010000048.1:6260899-6289777 GCA_026777985.1 Mormyrops attenuatus | reverse complement strand
TGTACCTTTTGTTACAATATATGGTTCTCTTTAGATTTTAATTTAAATTCTTCATTTCTTCCATATTTTTTTTTTTTTTTTTTTTTTTTTTTTTAATGTGTTCAGATAAATTTCTGGACCAACATCTGTAAATGCTGTTTTCTCTGCTGTGCCAAGTATGTGTTAGTAAGCAGTAGCTGGAAGCCAGTTTTTCTGTTTGTTTTCTCGTGACCTGTGAGTGTGTAAGACGAAAGCCCGTTAAAAACAATTCTGCTTCCTCACCTGTTTTGTTTTCCTTAACAAAACAATAAAAGGGGGAGGCATGTTTTAGGCCGATAATCCACATTGTAGGTCATGTGAAAATATGCAATTATTCTCTCATTAAGGATTTATGGAAGGAAAACTGACTTGATAATTTAACCGCTGACTCCATGATTAATGAGCAAGCTGGTGGTCGTACAGCACAATGTTATAAAGAAAGTGAAATATTGTCTTTTAATAGCTGAGATGATTTAAACTGTCAGTAGTGTTGTCTTTGAAATTTAAGTTTGAAACAGTACTTCCGAAGCGGTGCGCTTGAGAACATTGTGCATACGGCCGAATATCATCTATTATATCAGAAACAACAACAACAGCATTGTGCTAGGGAGTATAAACAGAATACGCTGAAAATGATCAATGATAGTGAAATAGTATCCACACTTAAAGACAGCTAACATAAAAACTGCTGACTTCGCTGTATAGCCACTGAACAAGATGTCGACCCAATCTGCTGCAGTACAGTACATAATAGTTTAACTGGTCGAAAGCCATGAGCTGCTTTGGATTTTAGTGCGAGGTGAAAGACTGAGCATGTATGTAAGTTCAGGTTGACCAATACGCCCATGATGGGGCAGTTAGTGACATATATACCCTGACGTTCATTCTCCGCTTGTAATGGTTGGTTGAGACAGACTTCATTACCCCTGAAAACTGAAATGTCCAGAATTTAAATTGCTCAGTACTCTTGTTACTTGGACTATGAACGAGTAAATTTTTTTTTAAAAAAACCATTGTTCTGAATCTGGGAACAAAACCTGGTTAAAACCACATTTAAATGAAAAACCCAAGTATATTCAATTATAGAAGAGAGCTTCATTGTGGCTATGAAGTTAATTATTATTATAATCAATACAATAATGCTTTATGAGATGCTGTAATGCACCGTATATGCACTATAATTCATCATCTATAATGCACTATAGATACCTTCATAATGCATTGTAATAATCAGCATAAGAATTATGGATTCTTTGTATTGTATTATAAAGGTACCTATAGGGCATTATAGATGAGAGCTTTATAAGACAGGCATAATGCACAATAAACGTGGCTATAATGTGTTGTGCCTTTTTCTAAATATTTATAGCCATGTTTATAATGCTTTATGAATGCATTATAATGCATTATGAATGTGCTTATAAATTACTAAAAACATGCCCTTAAGTAGTGTTATCATATTTTTGTACCATTGTACCACTCTTGTTCAGTCCCAACGTTTAAAACAAGATTTACAATGAAAGAATCTACATTACAAATATAATTTCATTTAATTAATAATATGCCCTGGCCTATGGTGTAGTTTATGTGAATAAATGGCCTTCACATTACTAGCTACATAGTTAATATCCTTGTTAAATCAGATTTAAAGCCAAAATTGAGCTTTTTGAAGTCAGATTATTCCATGAAATGGAGTTTCAAAACCTAATTATTGCAGGATTTGCATACATTTAAGATGCCATTGAAAAAAAAGAAAGGTTTACATACATTTGTTAATGAGCCCTTTTTTGTTTCCTTGGGGTAGTGGGCTACTTTATGACCGATACTTTCTTGCAATCATTGTATATTGTGTTCACCTACAATGAAACAAAGGACTGAAAGAGTAAGGGCTAATACACTGTTCAGCAGAGTGATTTGCATTTGAAGGCAGATTATTGATTTAACTGTGAAATTGTAGGACACATTGACCTATTTTTATGCATCGTATTTGTTGGTCATGAAGTATATTGGCAGTAAGTCAATTGGAAGTTGCTGTAAATGATTCCCCAAGCAGTGTTGAGTGACAGAGTTGAATCCTGCATTTCTGTGTTGCAGTCTAGCCTCGTATGTAATGTTGAGAGTGACCAACTTTGCTAAAAGAATAAACACATGGCATCAGCATTCTATTGGGATTTTACACTTTGGGGTGAGCTTTTTCATGTTTTTCATGAAATCGCTGGAAGGATGTATGTAAATACCAGTCAATTAAGACAAACAAATCATCTTTAAGGAATGGTAATGTGGCTTTCATTTGATTCTAGCGATGTTAAATCGCTCCTTCAATCTCATGACTACTGCGATCTCAAAACTGCTTTTGGAATTGGGGGATGGTTGGTTTGCTACCAAGTATGTAAGTGAAAATCGGAAAATCAAACGGCAAACTTTTTTTATATACTTTTTGTATACATGTATACATGTTATAGTTCTACTCAGTAAAGTATTATATACGATAAGTATGACCATGAGAATTGTTGGGTTCATTATGGGATGTGAATTGTAGCTGGAATTTGGTTCTATCCATTAAATGCGTTTTAAAAAACATAATGTTTGGGTACAAAGTGAGTTGCACTAGTATCTGGTATCTGGATTTTAGGAAGACAAATGTTTACCGATTAGATAATTGAAAGCTTTTTAAACTGAGCCTTGAACTGTCAATTGGTCGCCTCTTGGTGGTGAATTGGGTCTAGAAATCTGGACATTGCCATCAAAGGCCTAAGGAGCTGAGATGCTAATGGAGACGAAAAGGAGGACGACTTTCGATTAACCTCAAAGGTGTTCCAGCAACCTATTTTGTACCCTAACTGAGACTGGGGGAACATCTCTTAAGATGTATTATGAAATCGTGGAGACATGTTGACAGAAGCCATGCTGGAAAATAGACAGAATTTATTGTTGCAAATGAACTAGCTGGTTTTGTTAAAAGCCCATTTATTGAATGGTAGCAGGCATGTATGAGATCTCAGAAAAATGCAGCATGTCTTCAGAGGTATTTGAGATTTGATGGCAAAAGAACTCATTCTACATGATTAGAAACTGATTGAAACTGATATGCAAAGATAGGAAAAGACATCTGTTGCATGTTGGAGAACTGCATTATCAATGCGCTCTGTGGAAGGTTTTGTGAATGTATGAGGCAGAGAAGCTGCTTCTGCATCCCCATAGGCTGATCTGTGTCTATGTACTTGGTGTCGAGTCAAAGCCGCTTAATCTGGGTGACAGATTCACCCAGAGGTGTGTATTGTGCTCACTCTTGTTCCTGATTTTATGGGCATCATATGAAGGTAGCAAAGGCCCGTCTATCCATGGCAGTTTGGATGTGCTTTTGCATAGGTTGTTATTAATATGATTATTTCCCTTCTAGCTTGAAAATGCTATATTTATGTTACACTTAAGAAGCCAGTTTTCCTCTCTGATGGTTTCACACCTAAACAAATTATCCCATATCTCCATTATTTTATTGAACACGCTAAAAAAGGTGGGAGACAGAAAACTGGACAAAGAAATTTGTGTATTATACACGTTTCTGTTGCTAGACTGCCTTAAGGTGTGTGTAAGTGGATATTGATGCAGTGAAGCAATCTTTGACTATCCTAAGGCAATTTGATTAAAATAGATCTTAGATATTTAATAGTATATACACACAGAAGAACCTTCAGGAGTATTTCAGTTTGCTAGGTCTTCTGTAAACTGTGACGGAGCAGAAAGAATGTCTGTTTATGGCAGAATGTTCCACAAACTAAAATATAGCTCTGGGTATGTAATTTCACTGGTGTCAGGGCTGGGCTCCTTAGGAACGTGTTTAAAGTTGGTTGGAAATTTAGCTGCATTATCTACAGCTTGGTTCATGCAGCTATCAGAGCAAAGCCCCGTCTGTCAAATATGTGGAAGTCTTTCCATGCGAATTCGTCGATGATGGCCCGCAGAACCGTGTCAAAAACTTTCTCACATGAAGTACTTCTTCCTGCCAGAGGCAATTTTCCACTAATTGCATTTTTGTTACATTCATTAGTTAGATTATTTAACCGAACGCTATCTTTTCCATAAGCCTGCATATATTTTAGCTAATTAAACTCTATCCAGGACTTAAAGGGACTACCTAGCTTAACAAAGTGTTCAAATTCCACGGTCTGAGAAAATATACACCTCGCACTCATAAATTTTATCAGTTTATCATAGGTCATCAAAAAGTGTTATTAGAAAAAGTCTCCTCATCATCTGCTACAATGGACCAAAAAATATGAAGTATTCTGCATATCATACATCAAACCTGATTTCCGATGGAAGCTATTAGCATAAAATCACCCCAGAATGCAGTGAGAATCGGATTCCCGCAGCTATATCGACTGCTGGCTTTTCCCGAGAAGAACGTGTGAGGCGGCCCCGTTTGCATCTTTATAGGCTTTTCTGTTGTTAGAATGCTTTAAACACATTTCAGATACAGAAACGACTTGTTCAGATACATAAATCCCAGCAAATCCCTCAGTTCAGTTCTCACCTGCTGACTTTCCTGTCGGCAACTGGGAGGGGAAGATTTGTTCAACAGTATGTGAATATGTTAATTCCACTTCTCCGTAGAGAGGGAAGTGTACCAGGCTGAAGGCTTGGCTTTGGCTTTCTCCCGTGAAGGACTATGAACAATAAACATCATTAGCAGTAGCTATTATGTTCCCCCTGTCCTTATTCCACACATCTCACTATATATGGCAAATCAAGCTGTTCAGACTTGTTTTTCACCAAAAGTGGATAGTTCAGGTCCAGAAATTAAAAATCCAGACCAAGATTTTGTTTCAACCAACCAGTTGAGTATAAAGAGTCACAGTCATGGAGTACTCAACTGGTTGGTTGAATCAAAATCTTGAACCGGAATTTTAGTTTCTGAACCTGAACTATCCACCTCTGCTTTTCACTGGCAGTGGAACCAAATCACCAGCACGTATTGCCTTTGAAAGCTTTCTGTGTTTTTTTACAAGGTGTGAATGTGTGCAAATGTCCCGCATGTTCCACAAACTGACCCAGCGCACGCCATTCAATTCCAGAGCTCTGTGTGAAGCATCAGAGAGTTGGATGAAAACAGCATTTACCCTAAAAACAGATCTGGGCCAGGGGCATGTGTAAAGGGAACAATGTTTATGACTGTGACGTTGGTGGTCCCCTGCCAATCTACTGGATAAGCTGTGGGAAGATGTATAAGTGGATGTTTGTGTTTGGGCTGAAATTAAAACTAGTACTTGTAGTCTGGGATATAACTTTTAATGACTCTTATGTTGTAGTTCATGCTTTGTATGTTTACAGCTTATGGACAGGCAGACAAGGCAGAATAGCCTGCTGGGAATTACATTTTGTCTAGCTTGCCTTTATTTCTTTCAATTATTTTATGCATACACTACCAGTCAAAGGTTTTTGCACGCGCTAAGATTTTCTACAATTTACACGTTACTCACTTAGCATGTACGAAAAATACGCTCAATTCTTTGCTGACAAATACACTTACCGTATGTTCACCATTTGAGTACCTTTATTAGCCAGAAAATGTCATATTTCTGGTTCATCAAAATAACCTCTCCTAGTAGTTATAACAACAGAGAAAATGTTTGGTAGTCTTTCTACAAGGGACATGCACTGTTACATAAGCTTTCCATGTTATAAAGGAAACTGTTTTATACGGCTTATATTTTCATTTACAGTTGTTTACCCAATCCTTAACAAGAATAAAAAATCTGCAGTTTATGAAATAAATGGGAAAATGTTTAAAACCTGTGGTGTGCAAAAACTTTTGACTGGTAGTGTAGTTTGATCACTTTTGATAATAAGGTGTGTAGCTAATTGCTAACTGCTGTGTTTTCTCTAACTTAGAGATTACAGAATGAGTTACTTACCACATCCCCTGGGCTAAATCCTCTGAAACAGTGTTTCCGACAGACAAATGTACCGCTGAATATTCCAAATCAATAAACTAATGGTGTTAGAAGTCTGGACATGCAAAGCTCGATATAAATGTTTCATAATAATGTTCTCGGAACAGAAACATGTCTATATGCATAATAAAACTGATGAAATACACACGTAACACTTTCTCATTAGACAAAAACGGTATTATTGCATTGATTTGACCTTTCCTAAATGTCTAGACACAATTCAATTAAGCAGGCATATCTTGGAAGATCTGGAATAAGGGCTTTGTGGATGTAAAACTCATTTTCCTGTAGATACTCCTATCAGCTTCAACCACATCAGTCCAAAAGGTTGTGTTAGTGGCCCTTAAGTAAAAGTCGAAATCATTTTAAAATCAATAATTTCCCATTTCACTGTGTGGCTTAATAACATTTTCAACTGGTGTGTGCAAATATTCAGCAATTAATTTGCAAGACTAAAAGTAAAGAGAAATAAAAGATGCCCGAAACTGGATTTATAGATCTTTACTTTTTCCATTTTATTTGCTTATTAGAAGAAAGGAATTTATTACTATTATTATTATTATTATTATTAGCAGTAGTAGTAGTAGTAGTAGTAGTAGTAGTAGTAGTAGTAGTAGTAGTGGTGGTATTTTGTCAGATAGCAGGCAGGGCTGATTAAGAGAGAAAATGAAACTAAATATAGAAAATCAGAGCTATGTCTATGTGTGTTGCTACTGCCTTTATATACACAAAGCGTATAATTTAAAGGGGACTTGTTTTGCTTTTTAATCTTTTCTTTAGTGTGATATAAAGCTTTATGTGCATGTAAATGGTGTGCAATGTCTTAAGGCCAAAATATATGCCAAAGGGAGTAACTCTCACTACAAAAATCACAGTTTCTAATCTGCCTGAAACAGCTCATTGGAATTCCAGCCCTTATTTCTGTGACATTGTGAGATCACCTTGTAACATGTGCTCACCTGCATGCAGAGTGCAAGATAGGAGCGGAATGGAGAAGCTGACCAGTCGGACCACAACGGAGTCTTTGGGGGTGAAGCTTAAGGTTCCAACAGAGCGTTTCCGGCTGAGTTATAGACAGAATGAATAGAGATGTACAATATGAGAAAAATTATGTGTTTTTGGAACAATGAAGGATGTAAATCTATTCTACTACACCACCAAAGAAAATTATCAACAGTGAAAATGAGCATAATAGGGCTGCTGTAATTTGATGAGATTCATTACCTGTCATATAGTTAGGATGATTTGCAACGTGTGAATGAAGGAGGGAGGTAAAATAAAACAGACAGTTGCCCTGACATCCATTAAAACCAAATATGTACAACAGGAACTTTTGTCTCAGATAAAGCATTTCAATAATTTATAGTACAGTATGAAAAGAAAAATACTCTTTCGCTTTTTTAATCCCAAAGTGATTTAATAAATGGTCGTACTCATTAAAACATAAACATTAAAAGCAAACCTTTTCACAGTCAGGGTTGAATGAAGCATAAAATCTGATTTATAGCAAACACAACAATAAACACTAACACACATTTTTTAAATTAGAGAATGTTGTGTTTATCTGAGGTGCTAATGAAAAAAAGAACAGTACACAAATGTGGTGTCCCTCAAAAGTGAAAGATCTTTCACGACCTGTGGGCCTCAGAGAGTGGAGTTGCCGTGGTTATGGCAACGCAGAATTGCTGTTGACTTTTGTATGTGTATAGTTCTTGGTTATGTGAGTATATTGAAAATGTAGGATCAGGCCTCATACAACCAGTGAATGTGATAGGAGATATGTTGTATTAGCCTTAAACATATCAAAGACATACTGCAAACTAGGCACTACTAAGTCAAATATTTCAGTTAATTTTTAACAAGCATCACATTGTTATTATTATTGTTACTAATATTAAGATTTATCTACAGAATTGTTTCTGTTGCTTTAAGAGAAAGACAAACGTTTTGCATAGAGGAGCAAATCATACCATGAAATAGGAATGCAGCAGATTAGAAATACTGTTTAAAATATGCAGAAGCAAAGAGACATCAGTCAGAAATTGATGGACCTATGTAAAGCAAGAGAAACAGTGGGCAAATAAAGAGTATGGTTTGAGCAGGAAGGTGCCCGGTATATTTGTCCTTCTTTGTTGACTGACATTGCTGCGGCACACTTTCCAAGCGTGGTTAAAGGAAGATAGGAAGCTGGCTACCAAGGTCCATTTCCTTGAGGGTCTTGGTGACTTGTACAGGCACGAAAACACTCCAAAAACACTCCAGAACCTGGCATGTGCACTTCTGCTCTCATCCTGGGGGCCTGCGGCGATTCTGCAGCCAGGGTTAGTGCAGCAAGCAGCTATTTATGCAGTCGTCAGGCACTTTGTGAAGGATGAGCATCTGGTACAAACGTAGAAACTAGTCAAGTGACCCCAAGAACACTTTTCAGCGAGATCCGCGTGTGCCCTGATGACAGTCTAGAGCTGCTTTACATGAATAGGGAGATCATATTCTATTCTTGTCATGGGGTGGTATTTATTAAATAATTCTTACATCAGTCAAATGTTTGTATTTGCATTATAGTTTGGTGAATACATACCTTTCATTGGATTTGTGACAGATACAGAACCTCTCCTTGCCTAACAACATGATCGCTGTATAGCCTTTGTATTGGCCAAATTTTATAAGTGATTATTAAGAATGAAACGATGGGATGAGTTTAATTTTCCAAGAGATATTATCCCCAAAGTCACTGCGTTTTCAGCCCGCTGATTCACTTGGACAGCTGCGGTCTCTGATGTGGTCCCTTGTGCTGCAATGTCATTGGCCAATCTTCAAGACCATTACCAATGGGTTCAAAAATAGCAGAGGCCCCTTTTGCAGACCAACTGCACCTGGCATATGTCAGTATCCTGCCTTTCCAACCTCAAGCCTTCAGCCAATCAGAAATACAGGCTGGAAACTGGAGAAGTACAACAACCCACCATAAGAAGCTGTGCAGACCCTTTCATTGCAACTCATTCAATTGGAAATGTATGTGCATTTGATCACACTTACTGCTGATCTTTCTTTTCAGCATTTGACTGAGTACCGTCCCAACCAAACAGCCAAACCACCATCAAGGTAAAATAACCTTGAGTAAAATATCTGTATAGGAGCTGATATCGCATTCACTGCGCAATACACAATAATTTATCTCACTCAAACTGAGTTTTAAGCCAAGCCTGCCTTAACTGGGATGTTGCAGGACACTACACTCGTCACTCAACGACCAAGTTCCGTTCCTACGACTAAGTCGTTAAGCGAATTGGTCGATAAGCGATATTTCAAGCATACCGTACCGGTAGTGGCTTTGTTTAGATATTGTTTAAATGTCACCTTTGCACCATTTATAACATTTTGCATATTTATAAATGTATAAACAGTAGTGTACTGTATGCTGTAATACACTGAATAAAGGAATTCAGCTCTGATGTACATTACTTAGGTTTGCATACTATAAATACAGGTAAATGGAGATTGCGAATTGTGAATGCTGAGCAACTGCGGGAACAAGACTGTGACTGAGACTGAGACCGAGAAAAGGTGATGTGAGATGAGATGCTTGACACCGAGATGCTGTGCTGCGTCTGTGCTGTGTCAAATATCTCGTATAGCGTACAATACTGACTGGTCGGAGGGCTGGTCGTAAGTCCGAGCGGTCGGTAAACAGGTGGGCCGTTAAGTGAGGAGTGTCTGTAATTGTAATGGAATTGTATAGAAACACAGGTAGCTTGATAGCATTCTAGCTGTTGCATTCAGTCTTCATTAGATTGTTAGATTTGTGTTGGGGGGGGGGCGGTGTCTGAGTGTGTCACACACCAGAGACGTGCTGCGTGCTTGCTAAGCCATTGCAGACCAATTGGCAACCATTTGCAGAGTGCTGTCAGTGGGGGATGTAAGTCAGTACTCTGCTTTAGCAAGTCACCTAACACTTAGCTCGAGAAAGAAACGGCAAGATGTGAGAAACTTGCATTTTCACTTTGAATTAAGCATATGGCATATTTAAAAATAATTCAAAGCAAAATGGTTTTGTTGTACATTCTAACTCTTGTTATATGCAAAGAAATCCATGAAAAGTGTCACTGCAGACATTTCTCATGTGTGGTTCCCCGATGGTGGAGTGAGCTGTCAAACCACTTCTCTCGACCTTCAAGAAACAACTCAAGATCCACCTGTCCAGGAAGCCCTCCGCTAGCCTACGCCACTCCACCTTCTCTGGATGATGTTAATGTTTCACTTTTTGTTGATTTGAACAGCTTATCAGGTTCTTGCTTTGTTTGGAAGATGTTGTCTGACTCTTACTCTTACTCCTGTAACTGGGCTTTCATCGGAGGTTCAACCTCGCTGCACTATGCCTACCCTGCTAACAAATTTTCATTCTAGGAACGTTTACCAAACATTCCAATTAAGGTATGGAAACATTCAGCGTGTCCTGATATTTCCAGAATGTTTTCCCACTACTACAACTACTCAGAGGTAGATAGTTCAGGTTAAGAAAGTACAAATCCAGACCACGATTTTCTTTCAACCAACCAACTGAGTATAAAGAGTCACATCACAGAGTAGTCAGGTGCTTGGTTGAAATAAAATCTTGGTCTGGATTTTTACTTTCTTGACCTGAACTATCTACCTCTGCAACTAAGACTAATAATATAAAAAGAAATGAAGGGCATGGTAGGGCAGATGATAACACTGTCACTTTACGCCTCAGGTAATGGGTCCAAGGCAGGACGGTGTGTGTGCAGCACATTTATAAAATAGCATTTGATTATAAAATGATATTTTTCAACATTAATTATGTTTAAAGGATGTTCAGGTAATAGTCCTCATTGTGCTGGCACCGACAGAACTTTTGTTAAAATATAAAATGTGGAAATAATGTTCCTTTAATGTTACAGCACAAACATTCTCTGCCAACTTTGCGAAAACATTCACGAAACATTGGCTAAAGTTCTGGGAATCTTCCCTGTTAGTCTTTGACAACTGAATGTTTGTAATGTGTTATTTACATCACCTGATCGTCGCTTTGGAGAAAAGCGTCTGAAAATGTAAATGTGATATGCTCATGAATCTGGAGAAAAGCGTCTGGAAATGTTAATGTGATATGCCAATGAATCTTTCACATTCGGAATCCATAAATGCTCACGTTTGCACGGTCTGTGGATGCCAAAGGAGCTGAGTGGCTGCACCAATACAGAGATAAAGTGAAATCAGATATGGAAGTATGCTGCTCAGAGGAGACCACTCTCACCTCACAAATACGACCAGTTGCATATCATCAGGATTTGCATTCTTCTCATTCACACACTATATATGTCACTGACATAAAATAATTATATTTCGAACAAGATGGCTATGTCTGCTAATTAGAGTGATTCATGCAGGATGTGAATGTCCGCAGTGAGGCCGCTAAGATTACAGAGGTGCAAAATCGCACCCGTGTCCTGGGTGTTTAGCAGGACGGGGTGGATAACTGGGTGCTCTGGTGACAGCTGCGCGTCTCATCTGAGGCTAATGATGCATTCTGTTATAAATAGTGGTTTGGGGTACCTACGTCTGCAGGATGCAGTGTGAGGCTTGCTCTTGTCCTGCTGAAGGTCTGCTATGTCTCCAGTGTCCTGTCAGAACAAGGAGCGCAGGCATACTGTGAGCCAAAGATGTTTTTGGAGGTAAAAACACAAAGGTAGAATGGAATTGTATCATTAGTGGAAATTGTTTTAAGAATCTTCCAAGGTCCAGCCTCTTCCCATTGTTTCCCCTAGTTGGTTTTGTGTTATTCAAACACAAAAACACTCTAAAAGATACTAAAAAATGCCAGAAACTGGGCACAGAACACGCTGAAGAAAAACTCTTAAATCAATATTATCAGTTTGCAGTCCATTGCAAGGACTCTCTCTGAAATATATTACAAATAGCCTTTCCCTTTGCGACAGGGAGTTTAGCTGCCTGTGTCATTTAAGGTACATAATCGATATCTGTGTCTGTATTTGATATAGGATATGAGCGTTGACATTTAAAAGGTCGATTACTTTTGTTTATACAGTCAGTTTACAAACCAGATGTTTTACATCTTTTCATAGAAGGCAGATTGTTGACCAGTTTGTGTGGCTCGACTCACTAGCACAGCATATGCAACGTACCGCAACCGTGCTGACAGGCAAGATAATAGGATTTGTCATATTTGCCGAAGCGAACAGCACAAACAGTTTGGCTGCTGCAGTATCCCCTCACTTGTACAGAAAAGGGAAGTACTTTTGTCAGTTTACTCTTCTGCAGGTTGTTTCATCCCTCTAAAGGCACCAGAACAGGCAGGTAGCTCCATTACCAAGGATCACAGTTTGTTAATAGTACTGATGAAGCTGCCACGTTGACATTACATGGCTAGGCTACGTCAATCCCAATCTTTTTTGAGACTTCATTCGGCAGTCATTTCCCAAAATTGACAAGCGGCCATCTGATTATTGCGTACTAGGTAACACTAAAACGGCAAGCCTCTCTGGAATTTCTAACAAGACAAATTTGACAAGAAAAATTACCCTTCCCTTTTACCCTCCAATAGATAGTGACATACAATTTATCAGTCAGGACCAAGTAGCTTGAGATGGCTTATTTTACTGGCAGGATTAAGCCCGAATTTTAAGTCCTGCTAGGCCCAGACTACGTAACGCTTCCATGAGCAGCTGTCCAAAGCTACGAATTAAACTTGCAGTCTTACTTGCGACAGACGTCACTAGGAGCTCAAAGACATCTAAAGAAAATACACTCTTCCTTATTACCTCAACTATAGTACTACTGCTTAGCTAAATTAAGATGAATATGTGGATGATTGAACAGCAGTGCCTAAATAATACAATCAGTTCTTCTTTGCTGCATTTTGTTTTTATTTTTCAATTTTACACTTGCTAAAAATAACCTTAATTTAAATGACGACGCGAGAGTACTGTAATTATAACAGTATTAATTTTCAGCAATACTCTAATGCCATGTAATTACATAGAATGCTTGTGAATTTCGCGTGCGGATCTATTATCATAGAGAGAATTTCAGATTGAAGGGAACCATCGTAATTGCTACATAAAACAGGCAGTAGTCCTCAAATGAGGACTGGCTATATTTCCTGTTATGACTAATGTACACTTACCAAAAGTATTGGGACACTTGCCTTTACACACACAAAACTTTAATGACATCCTATTATTAACACATAGGGTTTAATATGGAGCTGGCCCACCCTTTGCAGCTATAACAGCTTCAACTCCTCTGGGAAGGCTGTCCACAAGGTTTAGGAGTGTGTTTATTGGAATTTTTGACCATTCTTCCAGGAGAGCATTTGTGAGGTCAGGCACTGATGTTAGACGAGAAGGCCTGGCTCACAGTCTCCGCTCTAATTCATCCCAAAGGTGTTCTATCGGGTTGAGGTCAGGGCTCTGTGCAGGCCAGTCAAGTTCCTCCACACCAATCTCCCTCATCCATGTCCTTATGGACCTTGCTTTGTGCACGGCTGAGCAGTCATGTTGGAACAGGAAGGGGCCATCCCCAAACTGTTCCCACAAAGCTGGGAGCATGAAACTGTCTAAAATGGCTATGAATGCTGTAGCATTAAGAGTTCCTTTCACTGGAACTAAGGGGCCAAGCCCAATCCCCGAAAAACAACCCCACACCATAATCCCCCTCCACCAAACTTTACACTTGGCACAATGCAGTCAGGCAAGTACTGTTCCCCTGGCAACCGCCAAACCCAGACTCGTCCATCAGGTTGCCAGACAGAGATTCGTCACTCCAGAGAACATGTCTCCACTGCTCTAGAGTCCAGTGGCGGCGTGCTTTACACCACCGCATCCAACGCTTTGCATTGTACTTGTTGATGTAAGGCTTGGATGCAGCTGCTTGGCCATGGAAACCCATTCCATGAAGTTCTCTACGCACTGTTCTTGAGCTAATCTGAAGGCAACATGAAGTTTGGAGGTCTGTAGCTATTGACTCTGCAGACAGTTAGCGACTCCTGCACACTTTGCGCCTTAGCATGCAATGTCCCCGGTCTGTGATTTCACATGGCCTACCACTTCGTGGCTGAGTTGCTGTTGTTCCCAATTGCTTCCACTTTATTATAATACCACTAACAGTTGACCGTGGAATATTTAGTAGCGAGGAAACTTCACAAATGGACTTATTGCACAGGTGGCATCCTATCATGATACCATGTTCGAATTCACTGAACTCCTGAGATTAACCAATTCTTTCACAAATGTTTGTAGAAGCAGCCTGCCTGCCTAGGTGCTTGATTTTATACACCTGTGGCTTTGGAAGTGGTTGGAACACCTGAATTCAATGATTTGGAGGGGTGTCCCAATACTTTTGACAATATAGCGTATGTAATAATTTCAGAATACATAGTATAAAATCACATGCTGGTAATGGGAATGACTTTTTCGTTAATCGTGTTTATCATAATTTATCATGAATTCATCTTACGCACGAACTCGCTCAGAAAATCGACTGGTGAGCACAAATAACATATTAATGAAGAATGCCTCAAGGTCAGAAGACTTTAGCTACATTTCAACTTTCCATGCCTCAGCAAATGATATGCATCCAAATTTAACTTTCATTTTAATTCCAAACACTAATGTGGAAACAGAGAGATAACAGAGCAAAACTCATAATAATTTTGAAGAAACAATTTCAGAATTAAATCCTCCACAGAGGCAAAATTGCTTCATCAACACCTTACCTTAATTTTAATTAATAACATTCCGAGAAAAGAGATAGGAATAACAATTACCACAACATATATAATGCAACACTGCTTTTTCATCGTAGGTTGTAGACATAGTGCAGGTGTGACTTACGGCAATTAAAAATGTGCATAAAATATTACCATAAATATAAAGCCTGTCGTGAAAAAACTGGTTTAATTTTTAAATGGGTCAGCCTTGTTTCAATGCCTTCAGTTTGTTGTGAATCCTCTCAAAGACCAGTTATCAGTGTGTAGCTGGATACAAGAACATGTGTTTATCTGAAACAGGAATCCATGGCATGCTAGATAACATGATGCTATTGATTAAAATACTGGGCACTAAGTCCTGCTGTTTTGACCCTCGATCTAACATGAAAACCAAAACATGCTAAACTGTCTGAGATGTCTTAAATTTTTTCTCTCCTTTCCATTAGTATGTCCTGCGAAAGTTGTAGATTAAACAAACAAAGAAACAAACAACTAAATGTGGTCTGGTTCTGGGCAATCGTTAGATTCTCTATCTCCCTGAATTATGCAGGATCAAACCTGTCGAATTGTTATTTTCCACTCAGCTTCATAAATGTCACTGAAGAGGCACTCATTTCAAAGAAGGAACAACTTTATATACGATCCATCGTCCAGGCGCTTCTCCTGGTGAAGGTTGGTGGGGGTGGGGCCATTCCCTAGCGTGGGGTGGTGGCTGAGGCCTCTGGACAGGGTGCCAGTCCATCGTGAGGCGAAACCTCAAATAGACAGACAGACGTGGGTGTAAAAAAAAAACTCCTTGCAGGCGTAAGGTGATAGTGCTACCCACTGAGTCACCATGCAGCTCCGAGAAATTAATTTCAAATAAAAATTCTATATATAACATAGATAAAGTACATTGCATGTCACTATGATGCCTCCGATGTATGTTTAAAAAATGGATTAATAGAAAGGTGCAGAGTGCTTTACCGCTCCGTTGTGTTAATTTAAGCCTTTGTGATTTAGTGCAGGCTCTCAAGTGATGGGAGAAATGAAGCTTTAAAACCCAGAGTAGATGGGATTATCACCAGCCGTCAATCACAGGATAGCGCCGCCCCGGAGAACCGCACATAACTGGTTGGGCATTTAGAGCACTTTGCAATTCCACCCTCTGCCAAATTCAAAATGTGTCCCTGGTGTTAATTATTAGACCTCTGCCCTAAGGGGTACAGGTCCCTCCTTTTTGAACAGGTCCTTCCCTATGGGAACAGGACCTTCCTTTTTGGACATATCCCTCCTTAGGGGAACTGGTCCCTCCTATTTGAACAGGTCCCTCCCTAGGGGAACAGGTCCCTCCTTTTTGAACAGGTACCTCCCTAGGGGAACAGGTCCCTCCTTTTTGAACAAGTCCTTCCCTAGGGGAACAGGACCCTCCTTTTTGAACAAGTCCTTCCCTAGGGGAACAGGACCCTCCTTTTTGAACAGGTCCTTCCCTAGGGGAACAGGACCTTCATTTTTGAACAGGTCCCGCCTTAGGGGAACAGGTCCCTCCTTTTTGAACAGGTCCTTCCCTAGGGGAACAGGACCTTCCTTTTTGGACATATCCCTCCTTAGGGGAACTGGTCCCTCCTATTTGAACAGGTCCCTCCTTAAGGGAACAGGTCCCTCCTTTTTGAACAGGTCCCTCTCTAGGGGAACAGGTCCCTCCTTTTTGAACAGGTCCCTCCTTTTTGAACAGGTACCTCCCTAGGGGAACTGGTCCCTCCTTTTTGAACAGGTCCCTCCTTAGGGGAACTGGTCCCTCCTTTTTGAACAGGTACCTCCCTAGGGGAACAGGTCCCTCCTTTTTGAACAGGTCCCTCCTTAGGGGAACTGGTCCCTCCTTTTTGAACAGGTACCTCCCTAGGGGAACAGGTCCCTCCTTTTTGAACAGGTCCCTCTCTAGGGGAACAGGTCCCTCCTTTTTGAACAGGTCCCTCCTTAGGGGAACAGGTCCCTCCTTTTTGAACAGGTACCTCCCTAGGGGAACAGGTCCCTCCTTTTTGAACAGGTACCTCCCTAGGGGAACAGGACCCTCCTTTTTGAACAGTACATTAATTTACTTTCTGTTATATACAGATCTGGGGGGGGTGACCTGGATGAGCCTAGAGTGGGATAAATTGGTGGAAACACTTGAGAGGGAACAAGGAACTTAGTAACTCAGCTACACTGAAGTACAAATCATGAACAAATATACAGTAAGGGCCACAACTGTGGAAACACTGCCAAATTTTAGAGAACTTTTGCAAAACTTTATTCCAGTTACTCCAGATACTTATTTAATCGCCCGATGTATGATATTTGTAAACATTCTTTGATTGTTTATAAACATTACCACTAACATTCACAGTATTTGTGTAGTATGTCTTAAAGTGTAATGCCAAAAATGCTAGGTGTTTCCACAATTTTGGCCACTAGGGTAGTAACTGCATGACATACTTGAACCGTTATGGCTGATTAATGATGAACAAACATTACTACATTAAGAGTGTACCATTATATTATTTGTGCCCCCTGAAGTAAAGTTTTAGCAATTTGATTAACAAATCAGGATATTTACATAAGTTCCTATATAATTTTAAGGCACAGGATGAGAATAATGGATCTGTAGCAAGTTATATTCAAGAGTTTCCTGTTTATTCTGTCAGTCAAGTACTGGTTAAAACTGTCACGCCCACACGGATGTGACATGACAGCTGCGGTCGATATCCCAGTGTTCACTCCGCTACTTAAGGCGGAGGTGACCTAGCTAATATTGCGAAGTATTGTTGTCATGGTCTGGAACATTGCTGAGCATTTTTCTGTCTTGTGTCTTTCCTGTTTGCCCTGCCTCCGGTGTCCTGCCCTGTCGTCTCGCCTGCCCTGCCTGCCTCGATCTCCCTGCCTGCTTGCCCGATCCTGCCTGCCTGCCCCGTCCTACACCCTCGACCCGGCTTCCTCGTTCGCCCCTCCCCCTCGTCGCCTCATCCTGTCTCTACGTATAGGACTGACTTCCTTGGCTGCCGAACCTTTGCTTGCGACCTGACCTCTCTTTTGGCTAGTCCCTCTGGTTTTGTTCGCACTTGGAGTGTCCAATAAACCTGTCCTCTCCCGCATTACGGGGTCCGTCTCCTTCCTTCGCTCTGATCGTCACAAAAACTGACAATTCCATGTTATTTTTTGTTATTCTAGTTTGCTAAATGGCATCATGTTTACCTGCATTTTACTAAATGACATACAAGGAATTTGCTGGTTAAGAAAAGTCAGCTGAAATACTGTAGCGTTACCCCATCAGTGTCCCTCCTTTCTTATTGCTATCAGAATGTGTATATTTGTGACCAAGCAGCCAATGAGCTTGCTTGTTCTTCAGAGAGGAGCACATTGATTGGTCGGCAGTTGGTGAAAATAATGGCCTCCTGTTTGTGCTATGTAGTTGGCTCCCACATAGTTATCCCCTAGGTAGAAATAAACCTTCCTCTGTTTCTGCTGAATGGTCCTCCATTTCACACCAACAAGTGTAACTTAAACATAAAAACATGAGAGCATGTGGAATCCTTATTTGTTATTTGTTATTTAGTAAGAATAATTTAACCGCTACATCAGCTACCTCATAATTAGACTTATTTGGATTTCAAGGCCGTCTGAAAGACAAATGTTTTTTTCTTAATCAAAAGCACAACTGTGTTTTAGCAGATGTCTTATGCCTGTGATGGACTGGCATCCTGTCCAGGAAGCCCTCGGCCTTGTGCCCTGTGTTAGACTGGATTAGACTTCAAGCCTACAGTCACCTTGTACTTTTATATAGGTATTTATGGAAGATGGATGAAAGTATTATATTTTGTTCTTACTTTAACTACTACTATGGCTGAACAATATCTCATTGCAATCTTTGAAAGATTTGCACTTAATATTGAGAAATTTATAAAACAGAAAAGGAGAAATTTACCTGATATAAATTAAAGCTGAGTAGAACTAATCTACCAAAAGAGTGTCAAATAAGTTGGTGGTGATGCCAGCATTTGTGTCAAGACACAAATCAGTGCCGACAAAGGCGATGTGATTATTGCACATGCATACATGCATACAAACAATATACAATGCTGCCTTATTTACTGCTCATATTCTATTATCTTCTTGTGATTCTTATCATTTCATGGAGGAACTTGAAATGCCGCACAGTAGCTAGTGATAGTTTGCCACAGTCGGTTTTAGCAAACGAATTAGTGGCGAAGCCCCCAGAGAAAGACCATCGGCTTCATTTCAGTTCAATTCCCAGCCACTCATTTACCTCTAGAGAAGCAAGTGGTTTGTTCTGTGTCAAGTGACTTTAAAATACAGCCTGTTTCCTTGAGACGTGGCTTTCCCCTAAAATTGTGGCCTTTTCTAGACAGTATCCTGTATTGATAGCAGAGATTTTTTTCACCTCAGGTCATCTGCACAGAGCAGGAACAAGATTCTTGCTGTGTGTATAAATTGTGCATCATTTTAAAGCCTTTTAGATGATAAGGTTTTCATTAATACAAATGTCAAATAGCCTTCACCTTTTGTGACATTCCTTTTTAAACCTCGAGCAAAGTAAGGGACTTTATCCACATGGTAGCTATTTAATGATTATGATTATTAGAGCTGTCATGATCACTCGATTTATACTCGATTAATTAGTTTTACAAAAGCATCGCATGAAATTTGCCTTCTCTGCAATATGGCAGAAGAAAACGGCGGTAGCAGATGAGCGTCCAAATAAAGAGCAAAAGCCTCAGTTGCGTGGAAACATTTCACATTAAAAATGCAAGCAAATGCAGACGTTCTGAAGACTTTAAGGTTTGAGGGACTCACCCAGTAATATGAGGTTAGCCATAGATAATTATAAGCTACACTGATCAGCCATAACATTAAAACATCTCAATACATATATTTACACATGAAAACATTATAACACATACATAAACTAAAATGTAAAACATGATGGATATGTCTAATAGTGGCTACTTTTATTTGTACAACATGAATAGTCATAGGATGGGTGATAAATGGCCATTCATATATTATTGGGACAAATCCCAATGGTCATAAACTGGAGACTCGACCCACTTGATAAAAATGAAGTTGAGGAAGGAGCTATAAGTGTCCTTGAATATGAAGGCCTCCTTAATGTACTGTCACACTCGGGTGTACGCCCCCTTTAAAGCCTCAGCAAAAACATCATCTTTTTACGTGGTTTTTTAAATATCAGCTTTTGTTAAATATTAAGTCAAAAAATGTCCATGAATCAATACTTACACTTAGCAATGCTAATACATTTGAAGTACAATATGAAGTACCTCTGTACAATATAGCTTCATTTACTCTTTTCATAAACAAAAAAGGAACACTGTTGTACTCAAAATAAAGCTTGTATTTTAGATATAATATATACGATATCTTATACTTAATAAATGTGAATTTAAGACTAATAATTGGGAATTTTATTTTTTACAGATTTTGCTCAGGGGATTTATACCCACAAATGTAATTTATATAGGTCTATAATCTTAAATACCCCAACCAGTTCTTAATAGCAAACCTCACAAAAAACTCCACCCTCTGTATACTAGGCTATACATTATTAAAACAACCTTTGACGCTGGGAGTCTGATTTAAAATGTTATTACTGATGCTGTCAGATCTGTGTAAGTTTTTCTAAATTTACGGCTCTGTAATTTCAGTTCCATGTGTCATAGGGGTATTGGATTATTACAGATTTCAAATTATTACAGTTTTGATATCAATGCTGTGGTTATGTATTATTGGCTTTATCTACATTCATTGGTTTGAAGGTTTTGGCAGAATTTTTCGCTTCTCTTCCAGAATGCCCTATTTTCTCTGGTTATTGATGTGCTCCTGAAAACATTTAGACACTTTGGAATTTTCTAGGCCATTTTAAATTGTAAGCACAGAAAGCTTTTTTTCCACCCATGAAGTTATTTTGTTTAACGTTGTAATGAGACCTAATTAAGTTATAAAGGACTCGATGGCTTTTGTTATATAACCAATGTGGTCCTTTGTTTTTTCTGGGGACTTGGACTCGTTTTACATTGTTCAGTCATGCAATCCCTTATCTCAAAAATCTGACTGGAGGCATTGCAACCTCTTGAGAGGAAATAAAAAGATAATCACAGGAGTTTTCTTCGTTTGTGCGTGGGCCGTTTGAATAAAAATAGTACTGTTCAGAGGTGTGGAAGTGAAAGCTGGGGGATTATGTCACTACCCTGGAGTTAGCGGCCATGGGACTTCCCTAACTATGCAGGTTTCGAAGCCTGCCTCATGTGCATGGGGCATCAGGGCTTTCCTACCCCGCTCTAATCGTGAAATTAGATCAGCCAGGAAAAGGAGTCTCAGTGCAAGTACTGAATGTGACTTAGTGCAAGGTTAGAGCACAGAACATGTCATCGTCTGTGGGGTGAGCCTATCAGCCTACATACTACCTGTGTCACTACATGGACAGTCTGCTATCTGAGCATAAACAGGCCTGCTACATAAACATGGCAGATGCCATAACTGCAGGCTTCAACAAATTCAGATTCACAAAACTATAAGCCAGAACATTCCCTAATACATGCCTTTTAATAAACATTAATCAGGCCACCCTGAACAACACACCACAGCAATAATAATCAGAACAACAGCAACAACATCCATCTTCAGAAACTGAAATCTTATTCAGGGTCACTGGGGTCTGGAGCCTATCCCGGGGACTATGGGCGCATGGCAGGGAACAACCCAGGATGGTGCGCCAACCCATCACAGGACACACTCACACACCATTCACGGCAATGGGCAATTTGGTAACACCAATCAGCCTCAGCACACTTTAGGACTGTGGGGGGGGGTACCCAGAGCACCATGAGGAAACCCCAGGACAACACAGGAAGAACATGCAAACTCCATACACAGAATCCCAGCAGAGACTCAAACCCAGGTCCCAGAAGTGTGAGGTAAGAGTGCTAGCCACTGTACCGCCCCCCCCCCCGCTACGACATCAACAACAACAATAATAATAGTAGTAACAATAATAATAATAATAATAATAATAATAATAATAATAATAATAATAATAATGAAAATATACCGGCCATGTAGGTTCCTTCAGCCTCTCTCCTTTGATACTCCATCCAGTTGACAGCTCCTTATTGGGTAATTAGCTCAGTTAGGCCTCATTAACTGAGAGGCTATTAGATTAGTGTCTTATAATCTATTATAATCTATTGTTATCATGATAGGTTACTCAGACTCAGCTCCATGTCCTATCTCACCCTGCTGACTCACAATAAATATTGGCTGAATAAATGCATACCTTGAAAAAAAAAAATCTAAATATTTCAAAAAAGGATAATATTTTAGAATAATAACATTTATAAAACAGCATATATAAAAGATAGGTCAGCGTAGAATAAGACCAGAATGCGGTGGTGGACAGCAGGCGGCCCCAGTGTCAACCTGATGAAACATCTTTGGGATGAACTGGAACACAGAATTAGAACAAGAGCAAGACGGGGCCTTTTCAGCCCTGAAGCCTTCCAGGCATTTAATGGGGTGGAGCAAACATAGAGAGAGACGCGGAGAAGCTGTTTTATTACACTGTGTCGTAACTCCTGATGTCTTACTACTAATGAATCAAACAATCAGAGAGGTTTGTCATTTAAGAGAGTGGACAGGAATGGAGTAAACTGAGTGGTCTCCTTTTTATTATTAGTTTTTTATGTAACAGTCTAATTTATTACCCATTTTTAAATTCCAGAGTGGAACGTCTTAATATTTTAAAAGCCCACTATTTTAGCCTGATTAGTGAAGATGTAAGGGGGAGCCCAGTAAGCCGTCAGCAGCAGGACTCAGGGCCATTCCAGTACTGGTTCCAGTCCTGGTTCCCTGTGTGTGTGGCTTGCATGTTCTCTCCGTGTTTTACTGGATTTCCGTGACTGTAAGCTTTCGCTAACAGCAGCGGACATGATTTTATGAATGAATTGCTTCGGCTGTTGCTTGTTTCTTATCATACTTTTTTTTTAATTCCGAGTTGCACACTACTACGAAAACTAAGTGCAGGTCTTCCCGCAATTTTTCATACTCCACAGGAAGCAAAAAGAGTTCCAGACTCTAAAAGAGGGCAGAACTTAGGCCCTCTGCTGATCAGCCCTCCTGTGTATAAACATGGCTTCATTTCAATGACCCCCAGTCCTCAGCAGAGCCTATGAAAATAGCAGTTTGGTTGTCCTCCGCCTGTGGATGTGACACATAAACCTTAGATGAATAGTCATGTGACATTGAAGTAACAAATTGGAGCAAGAGGGCATGATAGCAAAACTCCACCACCTCTCTGGTAAGGAGATCTTATCCTACATCTGTGATGTGTTGTTGTTTTGCTCTGCCATTTCTCACATATCTGTGGTTTAACAGGGCGAAGAGTCACACCAGTGAAATCAGGCAGTATTTTGGTTCAAATGAAAACATCCTCAACAGAATTCTTTGTTGCTAGAAATTTCAAGATGAATTGCCAAAGAAAGAAATTATTTAAAAATGGAAATTAAAATGAGCCCTTAATTGAGTTTCAGTGGAGTGGCAAGATAAAATCTGAGCCTACAGTTGTCAAAAATGCTCATTAACTATCATGCAACATGTTACCCTAAGTATTAATTAATTTAATTTGACCCTGCAATTCTTAAATGCAGGGGGGTGGGGTTGCATTGGTTAGCACTGTGGCCTCACACCTCTGGGACCTGAGTTTTAGTCCCCTCCATGGCTCCATGTGTGGAGTTTGTATGTTCTCCCCATGTTGTCATGGAGTTTCCTCCAGGTACTCTGTTTCCCGCCCCCACAGTCCAAAAGCATGCTCAGGCTATTTGGAGTTGCCAAATGTGTGTGTGTGTGTCTGTGAATGGTGTGTGCGCTCTGTGATGGGTTGGCACCCCATACTGGGTTGATCTTGCCTTGCCCCCCACAACCCTGAATAGGACAAGCAGTTACAGAAAATGGATGGATGAATTCTTAAATGTCCACGTTCTTAAATCTCCAAGTCCAAAAGTATTTAGCTAAAACATGCTGGTGTTGTAACATATATCTGGGAAACCACTTATCTTACAGAAACAGCAACAGATCAGAAATTGGACCAGGTCAACATTCAATTCGTTATACTTAAAGTTGTGGATTGGTTAAGCCCTAAGATCACTGAACGGCTACTATGGAAGGCTTAGTGTGTCTCAGCCTGGTCCTCAACCAGAGCCACTTTTAACAAAGGTGCAATCGGTGCAATGCACCGCGGGCCCCTGAAGCGACAGGCCCCTGTTTGGGCGCAGCAATTTTTATTGGTAAATTTTCACTGGAGAAATCACAATGCCAGCTACCCACAGGGCGAGCATGTGGGCGTAACCAGCGTGATGATCATTGAACGTCAAATACGGCTTGAAAATCGCCCGAATTGACCCAGATGATATCCGGCGGCCGTTTCGCAGTTATTGTCAACAACGTTTTACGTTTACTTGCTTTTTTAAATTTAACCAATATTGCGTTGCGTTCATTCAGTGTGTTGCGACGTTTAAAGAACCATTTGCGAAGTACTATTTCAACCGAGTGAATCTCTGACTTACCTTTTTTGGCAATTGAGAACGGAGTCGTCGGACAGTTGCAATTAGATCAGTTTGTGGATGACTTTCTTGCACAGAAATCAAAAGGTGGACTCTGGGCACCGTCGTAGTTAGGACTAAAGTTACTGTTAGTACATTACTGATACTACCTTCAGTAGCTAAAATGTCTTTGCTAATTTGAATTTTCAGCGATAAGAATGATGAATGAACATTTTTTTTTCTTTCTTTATTCAATATAATTACATTGAATAATATGCATTAAAACTAGTCTTTAAGACTAACCATTAATTTGATTCTAAATTCTTATCTAAATAATAAAGAGTATATAGTTTATCCAATGATATTCTATATTTATTTTTATTTATTACAATTTTATTTTATTACAGTTTATTACAACTTATTTTATTAATTACAATTTCTGCTAATTTCGCCACTTCAACAAGGTGAACGCAAACACAAGCGCTTTCGTTGAAAGCAAGACGACGACTCAATGAGCATGAATGAACATGGGCAAAAATATTTTAGGTTCACGAATCACGATCACATATTAAATTAAAGCCATCATTCGCTGTCGTTGTCAGTGGGGGGGGGGGGATCGCAATTCAGGCCTAATGTGATTTGGACTGGAGAGTTGATAGTTGTTTAGCTATAGATTTGGATGGTCCAAAATGGTCAGCCAGGCCCCTATGACAAATTCTTGCACCGACGTCTACAGAACCTTAAAAGCGGCCCTGTCCTCAACCTGGTCCTATTAGCACAAAGATGGGACATAAAGGGCTGGATTCAAGCGTACGGGGGATGGAGAATCAGGCAGCAAAGAAATAGAAGCAAATAGGGCGGGACTTCAGGTAGGGCTGGGGAGCTGGATGAAGTGATACAGCCTCATCACATCGGCAACGTTTGCAGAAGGTATGGAATTCATCTTTCCTACTCTTCAAAGAATGTGTGTTCTCTGGTTCTCTGGTGCTCCCTGAATTATATGAAGTTTGTCATTTAAGCATGCAGAATCACTGCAAATGAATGTGTCTGTGTGGAGGGGCTGAACGATTAATGTAAGTAGCGAAACTTTTTTTGCCAGCAGCTGTGCATTTTTAACCAACGAAATGCATTTTCATTTGTTTGGCAAACCCATCACCGAGTCAATAACAGGAGTTTTTTATATTATTATAAAATTGCAAAACTTGATAACAGACCGGTCATCTGGGTACCGAGAGTGTTCGTTCATTTCTGGTGAGGAAATGGCAGTTGGACTAATGTCTTCTGGCTTTTTAGGTAGTAATAAAATTATTTAAATGTATTGTAGTGTGTAAATGTAATTATTTAATTGATAATATTATCCCTTACATATTGCACACTATCCCATCAAATTGCATCGATCGTGAACAGGAGAATAATTAAGTGTCTGCCCAGACTGAATGCAGGACATCGAGCTGTAATTAAAAAAAAAAAAACTTTGGTCATTTTAGAAGACTGTTCAGCTTCCGCTTGGAGGGCTTTTTCTTTCCTCTCTCTCCATTATGGCTCCACCTTTCCATTTCTTTGATTCGATTTCAATGCAGTGCAAATTAGCTATTTAGCTAAATTTCACACAGTGCTTTATTCATCAATACGATATGTCAATACGATGTGGTGCTGGGAGATGATGACAGGCAGACAATTCCACAAACTGAGAGGCACAGGAACGATACTGTGTGCGCACTCGAACTAAAACATCTAGTGTGTTTCACCAATGGACTATTTAAAGTTCTGCTTCAAATGGCCTGCCAGGCCACCAGGAATTCTTACAGTGCACCCCATGGCCAGTCCAAGCCTGGAAGAAGGAGATAGGAACATGGATGGAGTACAGGTTGAGAAGCCAGAGAAGAGGAAGCAGAGACCCCTGAAGGATGACTTCATGGGCAGGTATTTCCTGGTTTGCAGAAGGCTGCTGCTCCACACACAGCAGTGACGACCTCAGCCCTGCCCAGCAACAGGACCTTTGGAAGGTCACTGACCTCCTCCAAGATGTGTTCTCCAGTCTAGGCCTCATGCACCTGATGCAACTCCAAACTGGATCCCACAGGAGCACCAGTGTGTGGTAGCAGAAGACACCGTGAAGATAAGGCAGGTGTGATTTGAGAGTCCCAAACTACATGGCCCAGTCTCGCAGTGCTATCTCATGCCCGATGTGGATGAACTGATGGAGTTTCTATGTAAAACTCACTGTATATCCACACTGGACCTCACTAAGCGTTATTGGCAGGTGCCCCTCGGTAAAATTGCCAAGGATAAAATGGCCTGCAGCATGCCCAACGGCCACTGGCACTCTCCCGACTTCCCCTGTGAGGTCCATGGAGCAGCCGCCATCTTTGAAAGGCTGACTGGTGTAGTACTTCCTTCTCACTGGGAGGTTGCGGTAGCCTGCATAGATGACATCATCATCCACGCTTAGAGCTGAGAAGAGCACCTTGTTCTCCTCCTCAGGGTGCTACACTCCATCTGGCAGGTGTGACTCACAGCTAACCACACCAAGTGCCACCTAAGACCTGTCACCAGGGGTTCGGTATGGGAGGGACCCTGCTCCCACTGCAGGAAATGAAGGTTGAAATGGTCCTTCCGTTGCCGCATCACCAAGAACCAGTTACAGTTCGTATGGGATTGGTAATATCACTGTTTTGTGGAAAACTTCTCCTCCTAAGCCCCCCCCTCTCCCCAGACCTCAACAAGATGGACTGGCCCAACTGTGTCAGATGGACTACAGCAGAACAGGCCACCTTCTGGCAACTGAATGATGCCCTCACCACTGTGCTGGTTCTCTGTACCGCTGACTTCTAAGGTCTATGCCGATGTGTCGGGGGTCTGACTGGGCGAGGGGATCCCAGCACTTCAGCTCCTAGGAATACCTGGCACTTTTTGTGGGAGCTTACAGCTGCCAAACATTTTTTCTATTTCCTCCATACCCAATACCCTGAGGCCGGCCCCTTGAATGGAGACCTCAAGAAACATTACCGTCCATCTGTGGAGGAAACATCTCACTGACTGAGCCGGCAACCATCTCACACCCCTACAAAACATTTAACATTTCTTGATTTTATATACATTTTGCATGCCTCCTCTACTTTACACACAAACTGTCATAAATCATATCTGAAACACTCTGTAACCATTCTATGGTTAGACAACAAAGTTATTCAGCTCAAGCTTGACATTTCCGTTGTATGTGACATTTCTATGCCGGTCTGAAAAGCAGCCATTTGCAAATTTCCCCTGTTTTTTTTTTTTGCAAATGAAACGAGTTTCAGCTGGAAAACATAGAACCTAATTATTTAAAAGGACGACTGCAATAACACATTCTGCCTGCTTGAGGTCTTCCAGCAAAAAGACTGAATACAAATGAGCGAGCGTCCCATTTCAGACAATCCGAAATAACGGCTTCAAAACCAGAACTACACATTTGTTGTGTCAGTCTGGATCTGCTGAAAGCTAGAATTCATTACCGATTCTCTGAGCTTTCTTCAGAGAGGATCAGTGCCAGGCATTCAATAAGCAGTGATATTTATGAGGGGAAATCTGGAGCATTTGCACCGTTCAACACTGGTAATTTTAAATTTGAGATTTTTCAGGCCAATAGACAGTGTTATTCCAATAGACTGTGAGTTTGAAATCCCCCCTGCTCAGTTTGCATGAGGTCTCACTGTGCTGTGTGGGTTTTCTCCAGATACAATGACTCCTACCTGCAGGCCAAAGACATACAGTCAGGCGAATTAGCATCTCTAAAATGCCCATAGTCTGCGTCTGTGTGTCCCTTGACAGACTGGCATCCAGTTCAGAGAGCCCCTGACCATGTTCCCTGTGTTTCCCCCCTACATTTCTAAGGTAGATGAATGGATGAGATGACAAGATTTAAGATTGTTTAAGATTTAGCATAATACAAATCTGAAAATATATTTGCAGCAGCAGATGACAAGGAAGCAGCGATGTGGCAGCAACTTGCAGGTGTAAGTGTTTATAAACATTTGTAGAAAGATAATCTAAGTGTGCAAATTAAGGCTCACCTGTGGACTGGGGAAATGATTATAATTTCAAGCTGCTTTGAAATGTCTGCCATGCAACCTAAAAAAAAGTCCTGGCGGTGTGGCCCACATCTGCCAGATCTTCACTTCTGAGGACCGCACATCTGCGGCAAAGGACTGGCATCCAGCAGACCCACTTGGACAGCTTCACCGCCATTTCTGTCCGAGAAACAGCCACACGATGGAAAGTATCTGGCAGAGAAAGGAATTCTCTAGTCATGCTGACCTACACAGGGTAATTCTGCTTGCTGAAAAGTACAATTTTTAATTTGTGCCAGTTTGTGCTAAGAATTAAATATGAAAACATAGTTTGCAGTTTAGTGATGACGCCTTATTTAGATTTTTTGCCTGTTAAAGTGTGTCGGCTTAGCCATTTCAAAACCTCTGCTAAAATCACCCCTTTCTTTCCAGCAACCATACACCCTCAGAAAAAAGGGTACAAATTTGTACCTTTGCTTGTCACTGGGGCTGTACCCTCAAGGGTCTGCCAATGGTACCCT
>JAODKC010000048.1:6237897-6260799 GCA_026777985.1 Mormyrops attenuatus | reverse complement strand
TGGCTCCAACTTTTGCTGATCACCTGTTTTCCTTTAACCATCCAAACTGTCATGTAAGTTGACTGTTATTTTCAATGTCTTGCATTTGACACTGGGTCTCCACACACGCGTAACTTTGTTAATGGTTTTTTTTTGTAATTATTGCATGACGCATTATTATTTCTTAAAAAATACAAATGATATTGAATTAAACAATTTATTCCATGCAAGCTTGTCACAATGTTTTTATATGACTAGAGTTTTTGTAATAATAAATAAAAAATGTTATGTGTTCTCTGGATGAGATTAAGATTCAGAAATGTAAAAAAATTAAACTGTTTTGAAGACGAGGAATGTGTGGGAGTTTACTTGGGCCATGTCTGGCCCGGGTGTAGCTGGAAAAATTAATCACCAATCACAGACCAGGGCCAGATGAGCCCCAGATGTAAAGTTTGAGTCACAGATATGGGCCAGATCCACACCACATATCATAGCATTAATAACTGTATTGGGCCAGTACTGGCCAGGGTCTGTTCCTGATCCCCAATCCAAATCCGTGCCGGTATTGGGCCGCTGGAAAGAAAGACCCCAGCGCAGACCCGTTTTGTGGATCTGCAACAAATTCTATCCAGTATCTGGCCCAGATCTGGCACAGTTACCTTTTGCTGTCTGCATGGGGTAGTCATCAACAGAAAAAAAATTTGATTGGGGAGACCATCAGGGGCCATTTATATTTATGGAGGTAGCAGACCAGCCCCGCATGCCCCCATGATATGGAAAATGGTTTATTTAGTTAAGGACGTGTTCCTTTTACTAAACCAATGTGTTAATCCTTTTATGACTGGCAGTGTATTAAGTTTTTTATTCTTAATACAGTGTTTTAATTACAAACCTATGACACCAAGATTTTACTGTATTTTCTTTCCAAATGTTTTAATTTTAAATAAACTCTTTTTTTGTTTGTTTTTTTTACAAAATATTAAGTATTTCATTACCTAAAGGAAGAACACAACATTTTCTTCATTTAAGATTTCAAGCAGGCAAACTCAGCATTCTCACATTCAGAAACCGTAGTTATTCTTCTCTCAAATCACAGTGCTACTCGGGGTGTACCATACAATTATGTGAGACTGCTGAAGCTCATTCAAGTACATACTTACTGTACGTGTGCATAAAGCAGTACGTTATCAGTGTTGGGGTCATTAAGTTTCGCTAAAACATTTTTAACTCTGTCATAGGAAACAAGACTTAGCAAGCTTTGCTAATTGTTCCTTTTCAAGATTATTCTTAGTATGTTTTTAAAAAATCAGATGAAGTTTTTCGCCGGTTCTTCTGCGTGAGCACTGTAATCTTCATCATCTTCACCCTCACTATTTAAATCGCTCATACATGGATTTATGGGAAATGTATTTATTTCGCAATATTTGTCGCAAAAAAATTACATCACAAAACCTGAAATGTTCCAATAGCATGCAGTAATAATTACATTAATAGCAGATTTATTAGAAAAAAAACCCAACTATTTGATTAGGTGCGCCCAGAGCAGTATAGAGGGGCGATACTAGTGGTGGGCGGATCGATCCAAGTATCGATAATATGTATATTAATGTTGGTATTGATATTGATCAATACCAGTCTAATGATATTGATACTTCAGTTTCCATTTCTCTCCTGAATGCACTGCGGCTGTCTGTATCAGCGCTGCTGCTCTCACTTGCCGCTCCCGGCTGTCACACGGCAGCCTTTGCTCCGCTTCTTCTTCTGGCGTTTTCATTGGCGGTTGGCAGCCTTTGCTCCTCCTCCTCAGCCTTGTGTTTTGATGTTGTACCGTCACGTGACTCAGCGGCGCCAGGCAACCGAACAGGCTCACTTGCGCGTGCGCACACACACACACTGGCAGAGGCTTTTCAATTTGGCAGAGAATATCCAGGTAGATTCTATTGTTGCCAGTAATATTTTAGTCATCTTCAGCATTAGTTAATATTATATTTTCAAAGTACAAGTGGTTAAAACTCAAAATGTATAAATTATGCTAAGACCTTTATATCATGGATGCTAGTGCTAGCATCAGGGTCAAATAGGTAAATAGTTTGGGTTTACGTGACCAGAACCACGGAATGCGGTTAATCAAATTTTTTTTTAACTCATTATTTTTCCTGTAATTAATTAATTAATCAAAACTAACGTGTTATTTGATACAATATTATCCCATTGCCAAATGTTATAAAATAAATACATTTACTGGAATTGAAACAAATATTCTGCATATAATATAGCTCAGATTTGATTGACTATAATTACCCTTTTGTGTTAACTATTTCTTTGAGCGTGTTTACACTTTATTGTATTTTTTTATTGTACTTTATTGTATTTTTCTAATTATTTTTTATTTAATTTTTTTTCAAAGCCGGTTCTCTAATTTTGTGCACTGTATTTAAGAAAAAGGCATTTTATGTTACTTGTGTTTTATAATAAAGTATTTATTAACTTTGCCCAAATTCTGTCTAATTACTAATTATTAAAAATATCACAAAACACTTAAAGGTAATGACAACTAATTCAGCTTTAGCAATTTCATGATGCATCCACCTTAATTAACAAAAAGTATTGATATCGGTACCGGTGATACTGGTCCTGTATTTACTTGGTATCGGATCGATACCAAATTTTGTGGTATCGCGCACCACTAGTATTGTATGAGTTATTATATGAGTTTTCAAGAGCCAATTACAGCATCAGATTTTTCAATCACGTAGTGTTAAATAAGTATATTATATTTATTTTATTTAACTGATTTCATGAATTTACTAGATAAATTAATTTACCGCTCATCAGAGTTGCAAATAAATATTAGAAACAAAAAAAACCCAGAGGTCATTCTGAAGTACACCTTTGGAATCCAAAATATAGTGTTACTTGAAATCGTGTTGTTCAGGAAACAAACAGGAAAGATAATATTTCTGCTGTTCTGCAAAGTAGCGAAGCACCCAGACGGATGATAATGATGCGAAAAGCCTACAGGCGCCCTCTAGCGGGACAGATATGCGGCTGCCGAGAACGGTAGTTCTCAGTTCTCGAAACTGAGACCTCTGTGATAACACCGTGAAAACAACAATAACAACAACAACAAAAAAAACACAATAAGCTGTATAAGTTATGAAGAAATGCTTAAAATATCGTTCTGTGGTGGAGTTTGAGATTCTATCCTCTTCCTTCAAATTGATTACACCTATTGCTCACTGGCTTCATCAGGTCCTGGTATAGCTGGTGTAGCTTTTGAGTGCAGACAGAGATACCTTTGTGTCCTGAAGCCTACCCTGAGGAGCACAGGGCACAAGACATGGGACACTCTGGACAGAATGCTACTCCATCACAAGGGACATACTTGTTCACATTTACACAAAAGAAGCACAACTCTGCTCCTGGAGAGCCACCATCCAGCAGGTTTTCTATCCTACCTGGTTTCTGATGAGTCACACCTGTTCCTGGTATTTACCTGCTCAGAGTTGGAGACCCTTGTTATAGGCTATTTTGAGACGCCAGTTCACTGAACAGCGTGTCTTTGGACTTCAGGAGGGGATCAGAAAACCCAGAACAACAAAAAATGCAAACTCCATTTTTGTAAATGAAAATTCCTAAATTTAATTTCATTTGAGATTCACTTGGTCGAAAACACACCTTAAATGATCATACACTACATGAACAAAAGTATTGGGACACACCTCATTGAATTCAGGTGCTTCATTCAGACCCATTGCCACAGGTGCATATAATCAAGCCCGTAGCCATGCAATCAGGTTCACAAACATTCGTGAAAGAATGGGTCATTCTGAAGAGCTCAGTGAGTTTGAGCGTGGTTGGACGCCACCTTCGCAATAAGTAAGTTTGTGATTTTTTTCCCTGCTAGATTTCCACTGCCAACTGTGAGTGGTGTTATTGCAAAGTGGAAGCATTTAGGATAAAGAAACTCACCCACGAAATGGCAAACCACGTAAAGATGCATAGTGTGTAAAAGTCATTAACGTTCTGTTGACTCAGTAGCTGCATAGCTCCCAACTTCCTCTGGCATTAACTCCAGCACAAAAACTGTGCACTGGGAGCTTCGTGGAATGGGCCTCCGTGGCCGAGCAGCTGCATGCAAACCTCACATCACCAAGCACCACACCAAGTGTCGGATGGAGTGATTTAAAGCACGCCGCCACTGGACCCTGAGGCAGTGGAAACGTGTTCTGTGGAGTGATGAATCCCTCTTCTTTGTCCGGCAGTCTGATGGACAAGTCTGGGTTTGGCAGATGCCAGGAGAACATTGCATGTCTGACTGCATTGTGCCAACTGTAAAGTTTAGTGGAGGAGGGATAATGCTATGGGGTTGTTTTGGTATGGGGGGGCTAGGCCCCTTAGTTCCAGTGAAGATAACTCCTAATGCTTCAGCATATCAAGACATTTTGAACAATCCTATACTTCTAACTTGGAAACAGTTTGGGGAAGGCCCTTTTCTGTTCTAGCATGACTGTGCCCCAGTGCACAAAGTAAGGTCCATAAAGACACGGTTGGGTGAGTTTGATGTGGAAGAGCTTAAGTGGCTTGTACAGAGCCCAGACCTCAACCCCGTCAAATACCTTTGTGATGAACTAGAACAGAGATTGCGAGCCAGGCCTTTACATCCAATATCAGTGTTTGGTGGTGTCCCAATACTTTTGTCCGTATGGTGTACTTGATCGCAAGAACGCAAAGGTCCTTTCTATCTAGCTACCCTGTTAGGTAGTCTGTTTTGCAAAGTTAATGTTTATGCGATATGAAAACCTGATCTTATACAGGAAAGTGATTGTAGGATTTTTAGGATGAGTCACCAGTGCATAAAAGTTGTCCTTTTGTACATTAAATTTAAAGTCAAAACGAGGGCAAAAGAGATGAGGGATGTTCTCCTCCCTGGCTTGAAATGGATTGGAATGCTGTCATATGACATATAATAACCAAAGATGCTTCCAGCCTCACACTGGCTATTGTCCTGAGCGTGTGTATTACCACAGCCACAATATTCCATTCAGAGGTAACCATCCAGGACCTCCGGTCGTGGGGAGTTGTATGCTCAGTTTCATTAGAAAGCTTTCAAAGAAAGTGCAAATGAGGACATTCTTCAGGCGGGAAAGAGTGGGAACACTTTCAGAATGTAGATCTTGGCAGATGTGGCCTGTTTAGGCCATAATAATTAGAATTGATAATAATAATTGATTATTATAAATTATTATTATAAATCATTATTATGGTGAGTATGGAGAAATACATGGTTGTTGGTCTCAGAAGTCCATTCAATTCTCATCGCTTCTGATAACAGCTACTGTATTACATAAACATAAGTCAATAGATAATTTATAATTCAAATAAAACTTTTATGCTGAATATTATTTTCGGATACATGAGATTTCTGTTCTTGTAAAAAGAAACAAGATTTATTTTTTGAAGGGGAGAATTCTAACTTCATGCTAATATTAATGCGGAATTTGCTGTATTTTTAAAATTCCTTTCTCTTAGGTTTTAGAAAGGAACTTGACCAACCTTGTGCAAAAACCTCTTTGCAAATATGTTTTATGCTGAAGAATTTATATCCACATCCAAGCTAGCAAGAATCAGAGAACAGTGAGTCAGCCTGAGCCGCTCCTTGGGTTTCTACTGCACTGTGAGAAGATGGGAAGAGAGACGGTCTGGATAACAAGGTCACTGGCACAGCCAGGTGGAGCATGTGGACAAAAAGCAAGACACTGGCCATACTGGTGATTCTGTGTGTCACGGGGGAATGGTGCGAGTCATTAACTTCCTCCAAGTCACGCAGCGAGGAAGTGGAACTTTTAAAACGGCAAACTCAGCATTCGAGCTGCACAGTGTTGTCCCATTTTACATTTTATTTTTAAAAATAGCAGTGGGCTTGAATCGGAGCCAGGTTTAAGGCCATACAACAGCGGCAATGCTAGAAATCAAGCCCATTATAATGCAGCAAACAGAAGACACTGACAGATGAAGTCTTGAAACTGAATCACCATACTTAAGGACAGGCTAACTCAAAACAAACTCAGCTTGGGCGTCAGCCTTTGTTTGACTATGTGCAGTTTGTTTCCTCCCCCAGCTGGGCAGGATCAGAGGTGGGTGTACAGAGGGCGGCAGGATTGTAGAAATATGGACAGAACCCAGAAAAAAAGACTAAACAGGGCACAAGTATGATGACAGTGACTGACAATTAACCAAACAGAGGAACATTTGTGTTCTGAAAAACGTATTCACTTATGATGACGGAGTTTCCAGGCTGCCTGGAAACTTACGGCACGTAACATTTTATTACTTATGTTTGCACTTAATCTGAGCATTTAAATGCTGTTTGTTTCATGGGTCTATTTTTTACTATAGAAATTAGCTAAAATATAATAACAGAGGCTGACATGGAATACATATTTTGCGGGTAGCCATAATAGTCGAATTACCGTACTATTCTTCTGAAATATAATAATAGGCAGGGAAATATACCTTCCAACCGCATATCCTACTCGGAGTTGCAGAAGGGCTTGGAGAGCTGGACGGGATGTCAGCCCACCATGGGTCACACATACACTCGCACACAATTATTCGCTATCGGCGATTTAGAGATGCCATCTAGCCTATCCACAGCTCTTTGGACGGTGAACAGAAAAATCTTTGGCCCACATTGATGTTACAGGGCAATAATTGTAGTGCTGAATTACTACTCTTTATAAATCAGCCATGTTTTGTTAACGCAGAATAATTATGCTGCTAGATTTGATAATTATATGGAAAACAATTAACATCTTTTCGATTGTATTGACACTCATTAGAAAACAGAGCTTTGGCGATCTCTTTTCCAGAACTGAAGCTTGGGTATTTTAACGAGCTCCTCGTCACCACATAAACAAGAAAGTGAGACAGGACACATTCTAAGTCAGCAATATTACGTACTTATTACACAAAATTAATAGTCGGTGTCTTTCAGTCTATTGTTTCACAACTGTCAACATACAAAATGTGTTTCCTTTCTTACGTGGGCGGATGAGCCTGCAAAAATCCATCCAGCGGTTCAGCTGTAAAACCGCCGATGGCTGGATTTATGGTCTAATAGGTGTTTCTTCTGACTTTTTTTCACTCGCTCTTTTGCTTCCCTTAATCAAATGACGCCCTAGGCGATCGCCTATGTCGCTTATGGGGCGGGCTGCCTCTGGCCGTAGCGATCATCTGAATAATTAAATGTGACGTTTTACATTTTCCTTACTGTAGATGGCGCCCTTTAAGCGTTTTTACACAGCAGTAGAATTGGTCATTGCCGAAAGAGCCCTCGAATATGGTAGAATACGCAGCGCCGCTACATGTCGGATTTCAATGTCCCACGTCTGCCCACCATGCTGAGGTTAACTGGAGTTACCAAATTGTCCGTAGCTGTGCATGTGTGAGTCAATGGTGTGTGAATGTGCCCTGTGATGGGTTGGTGCCCTGTTTTTGCTTGTTCCCTACCTTGCGCCCGTAGCCTCCGGGATAGGCTGCGGACCCCCTGCTTCCCTGAATAGGACAAGCGGTTACAGGAAGTGGATGGATGGATGGATGGATGGATGGATGGACGTCTGCTTGTGCGTCGAATAGGCCTACTTCCAATGTATCTTTAACAAAATCACATCCTATTTATTTAAACAATGAAATGCAATTAATGAATCTGATTAACGACTGCTTGATTTGGGGAAAAAAAAAACAGGTATATTTCAAAGTTGTCAAGGTCCGTATACATTTAGTTGGTTAACCTAAGTGAGCCTTCAGTCTTTCATACAGAGGAGTAAAAACTCTTGACAACCATTCCAGGTGAACTGTTTCCGTAAGATAAGCGGACCTATATACGCATATAGTCAAAGAAATGCCGTCAATACGCCTTTGCCTTGGGCTATTCCCATGTGTTGTGCTGGTATAGGGAAGACAAGAAGAGTCGCTGCTCTGTTGAGTATTTCTTTACAAACGCTCTGGGTGGGACATCTTCTCTGTCGGCTGAACCTGCTCATGTCAACGCTTCGTGGTCGATCGGGTTTCTCTGAAATCTTATATGCAGACTCGTTAACGGTTTTAAGAAACGGACCTCTTTATGGATCAAGTAAAATAGCATCAATACGTCATGCAAATGTTCCTCTCTGCTCGTAGCTACTTTCTTAGATATACAATTCAGAAAACGGATCTTGAACTTGTCCATCGCAATCCACCGGTTGCCCCCAGGTGTTTTTAAGACGTTTCTTAAATACGAAGCATCTGGTTGACCAGCGAATGCCTGCCCCACTTTTCTGCATTAACACATAATACGTTTGTTCTCTTTTGTTCAACATGGACCCTACGCTCCTCCAGAGATACAGTCCAAGGTCCTACGAGAGAAGAAATACTTATGCAATCTGTGACTGGGTCAGCCTGCATAAACAAAAAGCTGAAAATTGCAAGACTAAATAGCCAGGGACCTACTGTGCACAATGTGTGCAACATTTCATTTTCTTCTCATTTAGGAAATTTAAAACGCTCTACACTGTACTCTGGTAAACTCTAAGTTTCATTTTTAAAATGCATTTTGAAAAACCCTAGTTTGATTTACACTCAGTGTTCAAGAAAGGTTAAGCACCCAGAGGGAGTGGTGGAAATGAAATAAATCTGCACGTGGTGAAAGGGCACACTGCTGGTCCCGTGTCAGTAGGGTGAGGCACCCCCCCCCTCCCGAGCCTGGATACATGCGACGTCACGGTGCGGAAGGGAGTCCTACAGCCGCTGTATCCTCTCCTGCGGCAAGTCAGCACACAGCTGTTGTAACTGGCCCTCGAGATCCTGGAGATCGGCACTGAGTCTGAGGTGACGTCTGAGCTGATCCCACACGCGTTTGATTAGGGAAAGATCGGGGGACCTGCCTGGCCACGGGAGGACCACAACATGATACAGGCAGTCCACAGACACACGTACCGTGTGTGGAAGGGCATTGTCTTGTTGATAGACTGTGCCAGGGTGCTGTCTCAGGAAGGATAAGACATGCAGACACAGGAAGTCACTGACGTAGCTCTGTGCCGTCAGGGTCCCCCGAATCACCACCAGAGATGACCTGAAGTCATACCCTATGGCTCCACACACTATGTGTGTCTCTCCACAACATTGGCAAGATTGGTCCTCTCCCCTTGGTGCCGCCATACGCGTTTGTGATGGTCATCCATAGTGATGCAGAACCGAGATTCATCCCAGAACATGGAACAACGCTACTCATCATCAGTCCATGGCTCCCGGTGACAGCACCACTCCCAACACACCCATCTCTGTGCTGGTGTTAACAGCAGCCTACGCATGGGACAGTGAACCCATAGTCCTGCTGATGCCAGTCGTCGGGATGGTGTGGGATGAGAGGAGATGCTGTACAGAGTCCAATACCTGTGTCGGGGTGTCAGGTGCAGATGTCATGGGGTTCTGGAATGCTTGGCGCACAATACGACAATCCTTCCTTGGTGTGATCTGTCTTGGGCGACCGGAACCTTCACGACGTGTGTGGGTGCCCTCAGGTGCCCATTGTTTCCAACATCAGGTGACTGTGACATCTGCATGCCCCACATGCCAGGCAATTGCACAATACGACCCCCCAGCCTCATGCAAACCCACAGTGTGACCCTGTCAAACTCCGTCAAGTGCTGGTAATACTGTCTCATGCGTCTACGAGGCATCCTCTGTGTCTGGTGACTAGACTTGCCAGCTCCTTGACAGTCTAATTATTTACATACCCATCGCTGGTCCGCAGGTGTACCAAATTACATCCAAATCGCACCTTTACTTCTGGGTCATACTTTTATTTTGTCCCTTAAGATCTGAGATGATGATCTTTAAGACTGTGTTCTCTGTGATGTGATATTTAGTAGAATAGTAATTTATATAATAATGAAAACTGTATTACAGAAACTTAGTGGATAGATCTGGGTCTTTGTACATCCAGGGCTGTGGATCCCTAATCCGAATCTGGTTTCGCAACCTTTATAAACTGGTGAATTTAAATTTTTCCAATTTGGCCGCCTACGGGTGACAGTGGGATTCGCATAAGCACATCTTCAGTGCACCCCACCGACTAACTGAGCACGACAAGTCAAATCTTATTGCTATCCTAGACCAGGTGCAAACTGCATTCAGTGTTTACGTAGACAGCCTCTCTTTGGGTGAAAATCTGCAGTACACAGAGTTCCACTGGAGAAAAAAAAAAAACGCTGAATAACCCGTTAAGTAAAAACGTCAAATATCCTAAGAAAGTAGTGCAGTATTTACTGCACTCTCTATATTGCACTATGCATACACTCTCAGAAAAAAGGGTGCAAATTTGTACCTTTGCTTGTCACTGGGGCTGTACCGTCAAGGATCTGCCAATGGTACACTTAGCTATATATAGGCAATTGTACCTTTTAAGGTACAGAAATGGACTCTAAAGAACATCCCAGAGGTACAAACAGGATCAATGTATCATCAATGGTACAGAAATGTTCCTCAGAGTCCATTTCTGTACCTTAAAAGGCACAATTACCTACAGCTAAGGGCACAATTGGCAGACCCTTGAGGGTACAGCCCCAGTGACAAGCAAAGGTACAAATTGGTACCCTTTTTTCTGAGAGTGTACAATGCACTCATGTATTTTTTGACTCAACCGCTAGCACACCTCATATAGATAATCAATAACTTATCGTTAACTTTTTGGAGAACAGAAGAAATTTTTACTCATTTTTGTTGTGTTACTCTTGCATATGTTCTATTGTTAAATTGTGTTTTTTGTTCTGAGCAAATGTACAAGCCAAGCTGTAGATTAACCTCATAAACAAAGCAGCTGTGTGATGTCAAAATTCTGTAATGTTTCTAAAATCTTCAGTGGTTTGATCATTGGGTGTGATTTTATCAGTTCTCTAGGACAAGGGCACAAAACTCAAATGATAACAATTTTATGCAATATAGAAAGACAATATTCCCTGGGACAGCATGGGGGCTCAGTGGGAAGCACTGTGCCTCACAGCTCTTGGGTGGATGGATTGAATCCTGCCTTTGCTGTGCATGTGTGTGTGGATTAGATTTTTTTGACATTGTGGGAACCATTTTTCAGATCCCTACAAAGATCTGTGAATGCAATGCGAAAAACTAAAAAGCCAAAAGTCTCATATTTTGTATGGATACTTATGGTTAAGGTTAGGGCTGGGTAGGGTTAGGGTCGTCTTATTGGGATTAGAGTTTCCCCCATAGAAATGAATGGAGAGTCCCCACAAAGGTATAATGACAAACCTGTCTGTGTGTGTGTGTGTGTGTGTGTGTGTGTGTGTTTATATCGATGGCACATATGATTTGTTGCTTTTTAACTATTAAATGCAAATGCACATTTATCAATAAATGCATACATATTTTTAAAAGCTTTACCACCTATAGAGTCATAAGGTAAATGTTATTATCGTCATTTGGCAAAAAAAATATAAAAAATTAAATATAAAAAATTCAAGCATAAAAAACATAAAAAGATAGATTTTTAAGATTAGAACTAAGGTGTCATGACAGTGAGAATAAAAAAATAACGGTAATTTTTACCAAAGTTCAAACGAAGGAACAGCGCCACTGGCAGACGAACCCGCCCCGAGCTGTGTACTGACACCGCGCCAGATCTTCTGCTAGTGAGACTCTTCATCTTCAGCAGTCTGGTCCCCAAGTGCTCTGAGCTGACAGGACCAGGGCCTCTGCCCGCGAGGTACGCAGATGAGACGGCCGGCTTGGACCCAAGCGCCGCGTTGAACAGGAGCCACCAAGGATGAGATTGTGGATAGAAGCAGGGTCAGGCGGGCTGGAAACAGAAAGCAGGATGTAGAGCTAAACCAGAAACAGTCCCCAAAAGAAAATCAGATAGAAATCCAATTTGCTAATTCAAAACTGAACCAACAAACAGAGCAGAAATCCAGACCAAGAAGCCAGACCACTACTGTGTGACCATCTAAGACCCTGAGCACAGAAGACCTACACAATGTAATCTTACACTAAAAAAAAAACCGCTGCAGAAAAAATTAAGAGACCACTCTATATTTTTAAACAAATCTGCATTTTTAAATCCTGGTTTAATCCTGGTTCTGCTGGCAGAAGGCTACACTGCAAGGCAGGCTGCTTCCAGGCTCAAAGTTTCAGTACACAAGAACAAGGTGAAGCAGGAGACACTGGGAACAACCAGAAACCAGCCAGGTAGAGGACTGAAGCAATTTTCTAATGCCAGAGATGACCATTACATTATCCAACAGTTAACAGTTAATGAGAAACAGGGAAGAACCAGGCTGCAGTTTGCAAAAATTATGTATTATTCACAGACGCACACCCATAAATTGAGAAATGAGTGTTTCACTCATTTTTTTCTGCGGCTCTATAGTAATATATAAAACATAATATATAAAAGCATAAATTACACTGGAGCCTATCCGAGGCAGCACAGGGCACAGGGCACAAGGCAAGGGACACCATGGATAGAATCCCGGTCTATTTCAGGGCATCCACAATGGGCACAACAGAGACACTGATTAACCAAGCTGTATGTCTTTGGAACCCTGGAGGTGTGAGGCAGCAGTGCCTCCCACTGAGCCACCGTGCTTCGAGATTTGAATCTGCTTTATTCAAAAATACTTAAAGTAAATTGATGCTACATATTAGCTACCTTAAGGTTAATTGCCTGTGTCAGATATGACTGGCTCCCATGAGGTGAATTCAAGGAGAACTTGACGTACTTTGTACTTTGTTTTTGAGCAGGGATGAGTGAAACAGTAATTCCAACATATTTATAGATAAGGTAGATTATGAGGCTCAATTTGCTGTAGAGTTCGACTTATTGTCTGCATCCATCCTTCCATTCATCCATTTTCTGCAACCGATTGTCCTATTCAGGGTCGGGGGGGTCTGGAGTCTATCCCGGAAGCTATGGGTGCAAGGCATGGAACAACCCATCTCAGGCTACCTATTTCAAATTTCAAAGTAAATTTAATACTATATGGTGGTTTTGTTAAAAACAAAAATAAAGAACACCTATGGAATATTATCTTTAAAGAAACGCTTGCAAGACAACAGAAAATATTTCTCTGTGCAGCTAACTTGCTAATATATAGCAAGCCAATAATAACGGGGGTTCGCTGTAGCTTGATAGCTGACTAAATGTGAAATAGTTTATTTTCTGAAATTTTATTGTATATGAATTAATCATACCTGATATGGAGGGTGGAATGGCACAATGGTTTACCAGCACGTTTGGGATGGTGCCAGTGCTTGTAAAACTCAAAAAACCAGCACTTCCAGTCTCTCTCTGTAACACATAGCAAACTCACTTTATATTCTTGATCCAGTTAGTTGTAGGTGGGAAGAGTGCTTAACTTTTCCATTGAAAAAAAGCATTCCATTGAAAAGTCAAGTTATTCATTGTCAAAATACCGTGAGGACACACAGTGACATTGCACATTTTTATGATAATGTGTCACAGCATCTCTTTGGGCCCATAAACACGACTTTGATGCACCCTGGCTTATACTCCACAGACCTCTTCCCTTTTCTAAGTTCACATAAAAGCAGGAATCATTGTTTTATTTTTAATCAAAGGTCGGGTGCTGCTCATTTTCGGAATTCGATGGTCAGTCATGCCCTTTATACCAACCTCAACTGCCAGGCATCGACCAGAGATGTAATAATGTGATAATATCTGGACTATAACTTCAAAAGCCCCAAAGCCATTTTTACTCTGATTAATTCATATTTATCTTACATCATGCGTATACAAAGCCATAGTTTTACCGTTTGCCTTCTGGATCACATTTCCAAATGTCATATTTAAGAGCTCCATAGCAGAAGTAAAATGGGGCTCCTGACTTAATCCCGGATCCTGTAACTAAGGCTGCCTTTAAAATGGTTTAAGATGTAGTTTTGGGCAATTCCAGGTGTCTGCAGCTTGGAGTGGTGGTTGTATTAAACGGATAGTGGGAATATTGAAAGGTTTGTGGGCGTGCTGAAAGGTTTGTGGGCATGCTGAAAGGTTTATGGGTGTGTCAGTTAGTGAGTGTATTGAACAGTTAGTACAGGGGTGGGCAATCTTATCCACATAGGGCCTTAATCAAAGTACATATGCAGGTTTTTGAGGTAACCTTTAGGTCAGCTGTTCAAACACAGGTGTGAGGACTCTTCAGTCAATCAGTCCTCTAATTAGTAATCTAATCAGGGAGTTGCAGCGAAAACCCGCTCACACAACAGCCCTTTCTGAGTAAGACTGGCCACCCCTGGATTAGTGGGTGTGTCGAAAGGTTTGTGGGCATGTTGAAAATTTTGTGGGTGTGTCGACAGAAAGAGAATGCGGCGAAGCGGTTGGATGCAATTGGGTAACATCCTTAGCACTTTCTGGAATTATGGCAAAGTATAATCAAGCACTGGACATGATTATGCTACAGTATATGAACATACGAAACAGGCATTTCATTACAGAAGTCTGTTAATCGTAGTCTTTGCCTGACCTATGCAACATGTTTAGTGTCTAATGTCTAGCGTCTTTCTGAAATAAGGTTTATTGACAACATTTTCAGCCAATATAAATGGACTTTTTACACACACTACTCTGTCCTGCAGAGGCTCAAGTCTAGATTCCAGAGTCACAGAAGATTTGTGGTTTTATTCTGATTCAAGGCGGGTTTTCACTATGCAGGGGCCTCCTGTAAAGCTCTTATTACTTTGCAGGTTGTTGGGTACAGCAGTGATCACATAATGTATAATGGGTCTCCCAGCCATGGTAAGGAGACCACTGGTGTGTCTGCCTCATGGTGAAGCTGTGCAGAGACATATCTGCAAACACTGGGGCACTGAACAGAGCTGGAAGGTACACATACACCTTACTGGAAATATGGGATACTGGAACTTATATCCACTGAAAGTTGTTTATTACAGTGTTTCTCAACCCAGTCTTGAATGCCCCAGACACCACAATTTTGCTCCCTCCCTGGGAAAAAAAACTTATCTCAGGGTCCCTAAGGACCAGGTCGGGAACCACAACCGACGACTGCCAAGGTAGGCTTTATTTTCTTACAAAGTGAGGATGAAATCAATGCATGAGACAGAGAAATACACCAGCTAAAAGATACATAATGGTCGATAATTTCCAATACCTTCTTGTATTGGAAAAGATATTACCTATCTGTCTGACTGGCTTGCAGAATATGGGACCGCGAGGCAAAAACACTGGGTAGGTTATTAACAAAAGGTGACTGGAGCAAAGTAGAAGGAAAACAATCAATACTAGCAACAGTAAACAAGCGAGTGCCCCAGGCCTGCTCACCAAAAACAGAGAATTCCAGGTTTTCAGCCGGAGGCAGGGAGCCAATCTCTGATGGACTGCATGGGAATGACAGGACTGAGCTGCCGGCATGCAGGGTTCCCCCTGGTCAGGATGCTCAGAGGAAAACTCTGGTGCGGAAGGTGAGTTCAAAAGATGACTTTGGAGACTCGGTCTACAAAGATCTAATGTGTGCAACAGATAAACACTGAAACAGAAGTGAAACTGAAACTTACAGGATGTTGAAGATGATAATAGATGATATGCAGCACAGCAGGAGGGAACAGGGAGCAAACAGCGGGTATGACATCATCCTGCATTAAAACGCAGAGGAGACTGAGAAGAGAGAAGGTGTCTGGTTATTTATATAACCACTGGAAGTACATGCATGCTGGAATCTCTTGGTGCTTCCAGAGCAACACGTAACACTATCGTTGTGTATTTTATTATTTTTTAATTTATTAGTTATTTAGTTACTTATTTTTTAGTTATTCTTTCTCTTCATTAAGATCCATTCAGCCATCCATCCATCATGGTCAGGGTTGGTTGGGGGGGGGCAGGAAGCCAGGTTGCTACCGGGATACATACATGCAAACAATCACACACTATGGGGAATTAGAGACACCAGTTAGCCTAACCGCATGATTTTGGACATTTGGTCCCCACAATGTAATGTATACCTGGACCACACACACACACACACACACACAAACACACACACATATATATAAACTAAAGTAACTGTTTTTATTGAGAAGCACTTTGCCATTTGGTAGTGAGTAGTGCTATAGAAACCATAAGTAATATTATCATTATGTTATACAATGTAGTGCCCCATTTCGGATACTAATGAAAATAATTCTCAACCACAGAGGAACTGAGAGATCTTAGATGGGCAATCTTAGATGCCTGGATTTTGAATTACTGAGTAATAATACCTTTTTGTTGATTTTGAAGATTTTCATGTTTTGAATATCCAGTTATGAGGCTGAGTCACAATGTTTACGAGAATTTTTTTCTGCTAAGAAGGAGCCAGGCTAAATGGAAACATCATAAATTCAACAAATATGCAGGATGATGTGGGAAAATATATTAGAAATTGCCATTTGTTGAATGGGCTGCGTTTTTGTCACGTTTGTCAGCAGATACAAAACCTTAGGCATAAAGGCAATTTTAGCTTACAGTTTGACATCGACTTCCAGTTTGAGTTATGTATCTTAAAATTGCTTTTCTGACACTCGGCAACTCAAATTTGTCATGGCCTAGCAGTTTGTGGCGGCAAACTTAAGTTATATTAGCTTCTCACTGCTCAATCTGGGTACCTTTAAAATACAGAGTAAGCTAATTATTCCGAATAATGTTGAGATTCGCAATTGAAATAAAAAGGAATCACATAGTATTTATTATCTGTGTTAGAAAATAACTGATCCGATCTGCTGCAGCGTTTCTGTCAGCCATACAGCTGTGTCCCATTCCGGCCGGTGGCGTCCCTCTCCGCGTTTCACAGCCTATTCATGGGCCATTTTCATGTTCCTCTCGCTTTCGTCAGTGAGTGTGATTGAGCGGGCCTGGTCATGTGACTTCTTTCAGAAGATGAAGTGTTCTTATGAATGAGCTGGGCTTACACGTGAAACTGCTGTCCTCGATAGCTGTATTCAGCCTGACCTTGAACACGTGGACCTCACTCTCGGTCTGGAGGGACACGCAACTTTCCCCATCCGTTTGAGTTTCTTTTTTTTTTTTTTTTTAAAGATGAAGGTGGATATAAGGGTAAATTCATTTTCACAAGCTGCCTGCCTCTCTTCCCCCAGGCAACCAGACCCCTGCAACATTTGATCAAATTGAAATTGGGGCATGTTGTTTCATTTTTCCTTTCCCGGCTCAATTTGGGAAGGTTTTCCCCACCATCGGTGTCTGTTTATCTGATTGTCTGTTAGCAGATTGAATAAAATAAAGGACAACATTAGGGGTCCTTCTCAAGGTGACAAGGCCCCACCTGCTACGCACATAGGAATTGCTTTAAAATAACCATCGCTCTTTATTTACAGTGGAAAAATCAGTGTGAAGGTTGGATTTCAGTTAACTGGCCGTAGCCCAGCAAATCAATTGGAAGTTCATGGTTTCTTGAACCATCTCGAATTTTGTGCCACTGCGTATTACCTGCACTATGCTGTATTATAGCTTTTTTATGATTTCAACCTTTAAAAGTAACTTGAATGTTGGTTTTGTTCATTTAGTATTAAACAGTTATATTAGCTAACGAGCAATTTTGAGCAATATATAACAAGCAATATATAAGCTAACTGCAATTCATAGCTCATTATGTTATACATACATATGTTGTACTCTGTTCATTGCCCATCTTGTTGCACACTGTTTGCTGCATAGTCATTCAGGAATCACACTTTTTAAATGCTACATATTGCCCCTATTGTCTTCTTTTTGCGGTTCTCAGAACAAACACCTAGTCCTTGTAAGTGTGACCTCACTTGGCAAATAAAAACTGATGAAAATTTTATGGAGTTTATAATGTACCACTGACCTTACACTGTTGGGGGTTCGCATCCACCGGCTTTATGTGTGTCGATCCTCTAGGTGCTCTGGTTTGCCTTCTGCTGTCCTAAAACATATGGTTGGGGGAAGCGGTGCTGCTAATGTGTCCGTAGAGGCGGGTGTGGGCGTCCTAAGATGGACAGGCGTACTGTCCAGGGTGTCCCCTGTCTTGTTCCCCATGTTATCAGAGACCACATGCACCTGTACTGGAAATATGGTACGGAAGATGCATTCATATATGTAAACACTCCAAAAACACCTTAATATATTTCAATGAATGTTTTACAACAGAACCATCTTTGGCAGATCCACCTGTTTTTCATACCTGCTTGTCCAATATAAGGTCAGGGGGGTCCGGAGCCCATCCCAGAAGCTATGGGACCAAGGCACACAAAAACCCAGGATGGGGCACCAGCCCATCACAGAGCACACACACGCACCATTCACACCTATGAACAATTTGGTAGCTCCAATTCACCTTAATATGCTTTTGAACTGTGGGGGAGACCAGAGTACCCAGAGGGGACCCCAGAAGCACATGGAGAGAACATGCAGACTCCACACATGGAATGCCAGGGAGAAGAACCCTGGCCCTAATTGTGGGAGGCAACAATACTAACCACACTGCTTCTCAATGGATCCAGGTTGCTCAACTGGTTTGATTATTTCATTGTCACTTTTAGCGGTTAGTTTAGTATAATCTGGATGGAGGTGCCACACCTAGCTAACTCATTGACTGATACGGTGCATCTGCAGCCTCTGTGTTTGTCACTTGCGGTTTCCTGGACCTGTTGAGTGTGACAGAAGGGTGTCCTTGGGGAGGAAGCCATAGTAACAGGGAGTGGGGGGCCGGGGGGCTTTGTCGCATCACCCTCATTCATCCCAAGGCAAAGGACCTCCGTGGAGTCACGGTTGCGGGAAGGTGCCTGACACATCCTGAGACCCGGCCAAGGTCAATGCACCAAGGAGGGAGAGAAATGCTGGGACCTTGGATGGAATGAATCACCTTTGCTGGCTATTGGATATTCATCTCTGACTGGATCCTATGAGGTTGCTTCATTTGCTAAGGACTCATAGGTTCCAGGTGCATGCTGGGCCAGCCACTAGAGATGGTGCTCCACCATGATGAAAATGTTATTTTATTTCCAGTCTGCTACTGCATGGGCACATTGATTTTAAAGTTGGGCTTCCCCTAGAAATCCGAATACGTCAATGTCTACACAAACATTTTCACCGGAGTCATCACAGATCTCTCCTGGTTAGCTGAACATACACTATAAACCTTTATTCAATGAACTGACATTAATCAAACACGGAATAAATAGGCTGTCTTCAATATTTCATCCTTGAATGAAACCGCCTCACTATTCGAAAGGTGTGTCATACATTAAATTAAGTGAAAGTCAATCATGTAAGATTCAGATGCAGGGTTGAGTGTGTCATTACTCACAGGATGGATGTTGTCGCCATTCCTGGTACCCCCATTTGATGGGGGGGGGGATTCAAACTCAGTTACTTTTTCTGTCTCCAGATCTTTCTGAAACAAAGTAGAATAACTGGCAATTTGTCAGGAGAAATAATGTGCATTTTTTTGTGTTTCAATCAGATCTTGAGTGTCACTTCACTGAAGTGTATATAGTCAGTCTGTCCTGTTCTGAGTTTAGATGCAGTTTTTGAGGAACGGTATGGTCTGTCCACCGTAGGTTAGTGGCCAAGAGAGTTGTGTCTGCATTGCTCTTTTAAGCAGCTCTTAAAAAAAATATCTGATAGGCTTTTGTGATACATTATATATATATTCATATATTGATGATGCTACTGGTTTTGTTTCACCCTTTTATGCTCTGCAAGCTACAAACTTTAATGCAGACCTTATGTTCTCCATGATTACGCCAGCTGTGTTCTAATGACTGTCGTCTTGTTAAGGACTCTGATATTGTCTAAGTGTATAATTAAGAAGGGGGGACATGCTATAGACACCTTCAACTTCCCAGCTTACATTTCTGTCCCTCTAATGAAGTGTAACCACTTCCAAAATCAGTGCCTGAAGACGTTATCCTCCACAATCATCAGAGGCTTTGTTTGGGGAGTGAATGAGAGATTTTCTTCTGCAGGGACCACTTGATTTGTAAGGTCACATAAACCAACATATTGATTTTAAAGATTTTGTGCACACAGTTCAGCTGTCTCACAGAGGTTGCTTGGAGCGATAGGTTGCAGTTTTAAGTTTTATTGTCACACGTCTACCAAGGAACACAGTGAAACTCTTCTGCCAGGTGCAGGAGATACAGAATGGTAGAGGGATATAGAGAAGATGGAGAGTAAGAAAGCCAGAAGGCAATGGAGGAGAGGAAACAAACACTCCCAAGTAGGGATAGAAAAACCTCAAACCCCTGAGCATGCTAACATTATGGAAAAAGAGAGAATGGGATTGTGCTGTCATAGTTCATAAGTCACATCCACAATGTCAACCTTCCGTGGGACTGAACCGGCACTCCAGCTCAGATGGTGCCCACCTGGGGAGGAAGGCAGGGGACACAGCTGGTCAGAACATGCGTAGCTACATTGATAAACAAGCACAGTAAACCAAAAAGGGCCTTTATAGCAGCACCAGCAGCCGTAGAGCTTGTTGTTAAGCTGTGATACAATTCAGGACGGATAGACACAGGTCACTGGTTGTTTAACAACTCGATGGCTTGGAGAAAGAACATCCAATCAGGACACTATCAATGGTGCCGCAGTAGAAGTTCACCAGGCTTTTGGTTCCCAACCCAAAGATCTCTATCCTCCCTATGCAGAACAGTCTCTGCTGAGGCTTCTTGGTGATGCAGCTGGTGTGTAGAGCTCCTGAAAAAGAGTCTGTAATATGGATGCCTGGCAATTTAAGGCTGCTGACTGTCCCAGCTGGAGATCCATCAATGAAATGTGGGGAGGGAAGAAGGCCATGAAATCCAAATTTTGACAATACTCCTTTCAGGATAGTACATTCAAATCACATTCCTGAGTAAGGTCTCCTATCCCAGGCAGTACAGGGCACACACACACACACACACACGCACACACACACACACAGTTGGGTAAACATATGTTTATGGGGACTGCTCATTCATTTCTATGGGAAAAATGCTAATGCTAACTAAGACAACCTTAACCCCTACCCAGCCCTAATCATAACCATAAGTAACCAAGAAAAATACAAGAGTTTTTGCATTTTTAGTTTTTTCATTGCAGTCACAGATTTTTATTAAATTGAGTCTTCCCTTATGGGGACCAGGAAACTGGGCAATTCATCACGTTGTGGTGATATTGTGTCCCCATAAGGTAAGGTATACCCGCTCACACACACGCACACACACACACACACACACACACACACACTGGATTCAATCCATCCACCCAAGAGCTGTGAGTCTCAGTGCTTCCCACTGAGCCCCCATGCTGTCCCAGGGAATATTGTTTTTCTATATTGTCTTAAATTGTTATCATCTGAGTTTTGTGCCCTTGTCCTAGAGAACAGATAAAATCACACCCAATGATCAAACCACTGAAGGTTTTAGAAACACTACAGAATTTTGATATCACACAGCTGCTTCGTTTATGAGGTTAATCTACAGCTTGGCTGATTATGAGATCAAAAAGCCTGTTCAGATGTAGAGTTTGGCCCTCAAACTCCCACATTTTCCCTAGGCCACCAAGAATCAGTGTTTATTTCACTGAAACCTGCAGACTTGTCTAAGCCCCAACCCTGCCCCTTTTTTGTGTAACCCTCCGGTAAGGGAATTATTGCAAGCAAACGCACTGCTTGTTGCCAGGTTCCCATGTCATGTTCATCTGTTCCCGGTCTCTTCAAGTTTCGGTGCTTCATTTAAACTTTAATAATGCCATGATGCTGAGTTAGCTCCCCTTAATATTTTAAGATATCAAGCTTGCAGATCTTGTTTAGTCTGTGGGCCAGTTTTTCTTTTGAGTAAACATATGGTTTATTTACTATGGTATAAATCTCAGAAAAAAAGATAACATTTTTTTGTTATTCAACATATTGATTTTGTAATATTTCTCAAGCATTTTTTAAAGATTCCTAATCTTCTCCCTGATCAAATCGTCGTTGCGATGCAGATATAATTGCTGTCAATGCTGTTAAATAATCGAAATGACATTTTCACAGGGTTTAACCTGATAGCTGCACATAATATTATTACCTTTAGATGACCTTGTGGATTTTGCTTAAAAGCAATTTTGGTCAAAATGACAGCTTGTTATCGTTCTCGAATAGTCAGATTCTTATTTAGATATAAACCAGCTGTAATTTTACTCAGAAAACCAGAAACACCCCTTGAAAAGTGTGATTCTCACTCACACTGAGTTCTCTGTCACCGGGGTGGCTTTCACATTGCCAGCAAAACAATGACCTTTTGTAAGGTGAATGTATGTAATTTAAAGTGTTTGAGCTCAGGCAGGGACCCTTCGTTTGATTGCTGAAGCAGGAAATGTTGTAGGAAATTTGCTTATACAAAAAACATTTGGGAATTCCTGAATGCAGAGTCTGTTTTATTACATAAAGCAAAATTCACTCATATAAGACAGACATTTCGAGACGTAGTCTTTTCTGCTCTGATTGTTATAGCTGACCTGCTTCCTGCCTACTATTGATTCCATGGTTTGCAAAGACTGTTCCCTTTCTTGATGTGTTTCAGTCTATTGTAGAGTGCACACGACCACAGCATGGCTACCAATTCCCATGTAAAAGCAGCCACGCCCCTAAATGCATGCCTTTGGTTATTGGCATAACATGGGGAGAATATGCAAACCCCACACACACAGCAGGGTGTGGATTCAAACCCCCAACTCAATGCCTAGTGCCCTGTGATAGACTGGCGTCCCATCAGCAGTGTACCCTGCGTAGTGCCCTATGGTAGACTGGCATTCCATCAGCAGTGTACCCTGCGTAGTACCCTATGGTAGACTGGCATTCCATCAGCAGTGTACCCTGCGTAGTGCCCTATGGTAGACTGGCATTCGATCAGCAG
>JAODKC010000048.1:6215858-6237797 GCA_026777985.1 Mormyrops attenuatus | reverse complement strand
TGTACCCTGCGTAGTGCCCTATGGTAGACTGGCATTCCATCAGCAGTGTACCCTGCGTAGTGCCCTATGGTAGACTGGCATTCCATCAGCAGTGTACCCTGCGTAGTGCCCTATGGTAGACTGCCATCCCATCAGCAGTGTACCCTGTGTAGTGCCCTGTCATAGACTGGCATCCTGTCTAGGGTGTTCTCTGCTCCATGCTTTCATGCCTTGTGCTATCTGGGATAGGCTACAGGCTCACTGCGGCCCAGTACAGGCGTTGTAGAAGTTAAATGTATGGATATATACTCACGTTTATTACATGTAAAATGTCCTTAAGATATGTCCTCCCTATCTTAACAGCAGTACAAACAAATTAAATAGCTGCCGAACACAGATCCCTCACCAATCCCATTCTATGGAAGAGGCACCCTGCCATTTGCGAGGTGTCTTTCAACACATTTTCCTGACTCTTTGAGGGTGCTGGGAAAACATTTACCGAGCCGCACACAGGAGACCCCGAGTAACTGTCAGCACTGCACGTTAAAGCGGATTACTTTTAATTAACGGGATATTCTTTTCTGACATCTCGTTGGATCCAGCAGCTATTTAGATGCTAATACTGAGCCACTCAGAGAGAAAATAAAGAGGATGGCTGCCCCCATGTACGGTATGATGACAATACCAAAGTATAATAAGATGAGCAATGCTAAAATGTATCACACCCAAAATACACAATGTACATTTTAATGCCTCTTTTGCCATCTGTGTGATAAAGCAAATTGAATTTCCACTTACAATTGCACAGTCCTGCATAATATGGCGGCAGAGTAATCCAGAAAATGCGGCTGCAAACCACCGTGTGCTGTGCATATTTATACAGGCTAATGCGATTCTCACTCTACAAAGGCTACGCTAACTATAATGAAGGATTTTCCAAAGTTTGGATGCTTGAATATATATTTACATATAAACTAGGCCGCGCCATTCATGCAGTGCAGAATATATTAATATATTTCACTGAATTTCTAGAAGTCTCATTTTCACTGAGGTTATTTAAAAAGTGACTTATGAAAGAGAACATCGTCAGGACACATCAGGCCGCGACGCAATTTTAAAGAACCTTCTTTGGGTCACATGAGTTTTGCATTTACTCTGTTTAACTTGTAATTTTATTTTTTTTATTATTTTTCTGATTACTTACTAACAGAAAAAATGAGGAATTTTTAAACAAATGAAAAACTCCTTAAAAACTTTACGATCCCCCAAAAAAGTAAAAGAATGTTCTGTGGTGAGGCACGACATCAACGCCGTCCTTCGTCTATAAAATGAGACACGTGTGAATCTGCACTTACCGCTAACAAGTCTCACATTTAATTATCCTGAGCGACATTTCAGTTAATTAGCATGTGGTCGCGACTGGTCACAGCAGCTCGATGAAGAAGAAGCCTTCCTTCGCTCAGTGAGAGAGACGTTTTTTACGAGGCTGCATAACAGGCGAAGCAGCACTTCGAGGGCGCAGAGTCAGCCCGCGCACAGGCCGTAACGCTGTGGCACGGCTCACCTGGAGAGAGCTTTATTGCGCCATTTCATTTTGTCACATTTTATCACGTTTAACATGCTGTGTTGTGCAGCTGCCCTGCGGTTTGTCTGGGTTTATGATGTGCACTATTTCAGATGCTGAGGTCGTTACTCAGCAAAATGCTTTAAGACAGCAGGCCCCCCCCTATTGGCCACAAACAGTCACAGCACTAGAGCTGGGGGATGGAGGGCAGGGGGCCACAAAGTGACTTTTTGAGTGTGACCCAAGTATCAACAAACTGACCCCTATTTTTATCTATCTATCTATCTATCTATCTATCTATCTATCTATCTATCTGCCTGCCTGCCTGCCTGCCTGTCTGTCTGTCTGTCTTTCTTTCTTTCTTTCTTTCTTTTTTTGTCAGTACAATCAGTGCAAATTAGCCAGTTTCACATTACAGTGCCAAATTACTCCCAGATTTATAATACCCTCTGTCGACTGATTTTAATACCGTAGCCTTTGAGACTAAACTCCCTTAATGTTCTCTTATTTAATTCCTAGCTAGGGGACTGTAATTAGAGCACAACTGGCCCCCGAATGGGGACAGAAGTGTGCAGGCTTTGCTGCTGGCAGAGGCGGGCTGCTCCAGGGCTGGGGGGTGCTTGCTCAGACAGACAGCAGTGGGGGAAACTACAGGGACTAAGAGAGTAATGCTGCATTGGGAAGTATATGTGCAGCTTATAGTCAGCTTATAATATATATGAGGTCTGAGTCACAATAAAAAACAGAATACATCAAAACGGCACTGGCTATGGTAAAATACAGAATCATAGACCGCTTGTATTTGTCATTCAGGGAAAAAGTGAGTGAGGGGCGGGGCGGTATCATGAAGATGACCTGTTTACCCTGGGAGCCGATCCAAACGCTGACTCAGTACAGGGTGCAGGCTCGGTGCCATGTCCTGTTCATACAACAACAACAACGCTTGTTTGACAGTAGTTCCGAGTGGCACAGTGGTTCATACTCCTGGGGTTGGGGGTATGAATCCCACCTCTGCTCTCAGTGTGTGGAGTCTGCATGTCACAAGCTGTGGGCTTGGATAGATCAGTGTAGCCCGAACACCCATAAATGTTGGATTTAGGCAAAGATTGCAAATCAAACACAATGTATGCTCATGGCAAGGGAGAACATGCAAACTCCACACACATGGAGCCATGGCAGGGACTGGAACCCAGGTCCCAGAGGTAACAGTGCTAACCACTGCAACACAGTCTGCCTGCTCTCCACAGCCCCAAAATAGGACCTCATAGAACATGTTTCGTGGAATAAGCAGCATATTATCAGTGAATCATTATAATGGTTTCATTGCATGACCTCACTCTACCCATTGATATGGTCAAGGTTAGTTCTGAATAGTGCAAGAAACAGTGACACTGAGAAATTTAAATTTGCATCTCTGGGGGGTGTCAGGGCACCGCGTTCCTTTCCTGGGCCCCCCTGCAGGGCTGGAGATGCCACACAAAACGGCAGAGAGGACCATGCTAATGAAAGAGAGCTCTGGGATTAAATCACAGCTCTACACAGTAGCGATAGCTTGTTTAATATTCCAAAACTTCATCAATGTTTGTCCCACTTAAGATCCATAACAGGTGTGAAATGAATATACAATACTGATAAATACAAAAATTATTTCCATCCATCACGCAGCTGCTTAGTTACAGTATGGTTACAGATTAAAAAAATAGAAAAAATAAGAAATAGTTTTGTCTTATGTCTCAATATGTCATGTTTTGTTGTTTTAGATATTCATATGCTACTTATTACTCTCTTTGCACTCTGACGATAACGATAGTTCATTTCACTGCATCATCAAACAGAAGATGATAACAGAGATATTTTGATTTGAAATTCTAGAGACACCCATACACAAGTCAATGGAAAGAAATGCCTGGAAATCTGCTGAGTGTGTGTGTGTGGGGGGGATTTAATACACAAATACACAAAGGTTAGCTGTTTACCCCGTAGGTTAAATTCCAAAAGACATTATCTTAAATAATGAGTCAAGTCTGTGGTCTTGCTGCTTTACGATGTTCATGGTCGATTGCATCAAAGCAAAAAGTAATCACGGAAATGCAACGCTACCCCTTAATAATGTTAAGCATTATATAAATTTGCATTTCCTCTCAGGAGAAAGCTGTAAACATATTTACTAACTCAATTTGACTGGAATGAGTTACTCATCAAACATATTAAACTGCGTTTGATGCACAGTCAGAAACGTTAAGGTTTCCACGTCAGATCTGGCAGAATTGAACACCACATGATGCACAATTATAAACCGGAAGATACCAAATTTCCTGCGTTTAATTGTCATGCAATTAAAAGATCTGATTGGCCTTATGGACTGCAGGACTTCCTGTTGATTTACTCCTAACTAAGGGAATGATTTATAGTGCTGTAAACAAAACAATTGAGATACTATTTAGATATTTTAGCTTGGTGACCTCAGTGCTTAGTAACTTTCTCTATAACACAGCTCATCTAATACAATTAATTTTATCCATGTGAAGAAAAGTCAAAACATTTCTTAGTGCCTTGTTGATCTTGTAGGGTGCTGTAAGTAAGAACGTTGTAAGTGACAATGCAGCTATACAGTACCAGTCAAAGGTTTGGACACACATATCCAGTTAAAGACATCAAACCTATAAAAAAAATCATATTTGGAAATATGCACTGACAAAGAAATTATTAATCAAGAAAAATGTATTTATTGGGAGGGGGCAGCTCTGAAGGCTGGGACTTAGAAGGCTGCTGGTTTAAATCCCAGTGTTGGCACAGTGATGCCACCATTGGGCCTTTGACTCCAGTTGGTCCAGGGACTGGCTGACCCTGCTCTCTCCTCTACGCCAGTTCCATGAGGTGGCCTCCTGCGATGCTTTCCCAGCTGTCCTGAAGGAGCGCCCACATATATGCTCAGCACTCATTGGCTGCTTTCCCAGCTGTCCTGAAGGAGCTCCCACATATATGCTAAGCACTCAGTGGCCACTTTTTCTTAACTCCCTGTTCAAACTCCTCCAAAACCATTTCTACTGTGGTACTTAGGTCAGGTGGCCAGGTCATGTGATGTGACACTCTATCTCTCAACTTGATACAGACCTGTCACGCAGCTTGGCGTGTCCAAACTTTTGACAGGTCTGTATCTGTGAAACATTTCAAGCAGGCTGTTCTGACCATGATCATTTGTTTCTGCTTATGTGCAGTACAGCTTAATTCGAGTAAAGCCCCTTCCTGTCTTGGGGGAGGACAGTGCCAAGTCCCCAGAGACAGGTTCAGCACTGCCCCCTGTCTGCCTTCGCGGGTTTGGCTGACGCATTCACGGTTTCCTAATGTCCGAAAGAGCCGACTTTACTGGAGAGGGCGTGACGGACACGAGAAAGCAGAGAAGGGCAGTCCCTGTGTCGTCATGGCGACCTGCTCCAATATTACAGTAATAGCCCCTTACAGACTCCACCAGCTTATCACTGAGGAGTACACAAAGGTTTGCGTCTCCACAAACACTGAAAGTTGTCATGCCAGAAAACAGGGGTGCCGTGACACTCATACAACGCCTGTCAAAGATACAAATTTGTAAGGTCTTTGGGGAGATATGTGTCTGGAACAAAATCCAAAGTATTAGCATTTCACTTGACCTTATCTCCTTTATTGTCCTCAGTAGTGCCTCGGATGACACAAACACACGCTATCTTTCAAGGAGCCCTACCGCGGTGTTCCCTTCTAAAATTTCTCAATGCCATTTTGAATGAATTCCTCCTTCAATGATAGCAATCTGTCCAGAGCCTCAAATGCTCATGACTTGTGTGCAAAGCTGAAACTTCACCAGAAAACAAATAGGCCACTGAAATGCATGTCTGGCTTAGCAGGAAAGCGGGTTTGCTGGTGATGCTGTAAGTTAGGAGATAAGAAATAAGAATGAAGCTTATGACCAGAATTTTATATCAGTGTGAATGACTGGGTTTAATGTGACGTCTTTAATTGTAGGTAATGTTGTGAGAACCTTTAAAACTGTCAAGGGGAAGGCAAGGTCATCCCGGGGTGGGGGGAAGTCAGGCGACAAGCCCTTCATTCACCTGTCCCAAAACTCCATCTTTCCATCCCCATGTCATGGGGTTCTGTTACTCTCTTCACCAGAAACAAGTCTTACAAGCAGTGCCAAAAACCGGGAACAGATCCATTGTCCCAGACGTCATGGAAACCTTGCGTATTCGGGTGCGTCACAGCCTTGGTCGCTGACTAAATGTGCTTCGTGGGCTTGGAAAATGACACCCGCTTTGCGATCCCTGTTTGAATGTAGCTACAGCTGTGTCTGCATCCTTGGCACAAAATCAAAGTCATTTACAGTGGGTGTCATCCCCCCCCCTCCTCCATGGGGCGTCTTGTCTCCAGTCCCGTTGGTGATTTCTATGGACAGGATATCAAGGCAGAAGCATGGCTGTGTCTCTGACGAGGGGCTAGAGGTGACATCCCTGTTATTTTCAGATATTGTTGTTCTTTTGGCCTTGTCCAATTTGGACCTTCAACTTGCACTCGAGCGATTCCGTGCAGAGTGTGAAATGGCGGGGATGAGAATCAGCACCTCCCAATCCAATGACATTATATCCAGGGGAAATAATTGATCGCTCCATTCGGGTGAAGGGGTAGAACTTGCCATTAATGAAGGATTGGCAGTGATATTGACCGGCAGAGCATGTCAGTGTCTCCAGCCTCAGTGGCACTGAACAAGTCCATGAGATGTGGGTTATGACCAAAAGAACATGCAGTGAAAGCAGCAAATGCACAGCTTCTCTGTAGGGTTGCTGACCATGGTAAGTATCACATGGGTCTGTTCGCTGCCCCACTATATGCAAGTCTCACTTAAGCCAGTTACACTTGTAATACTAAAATATATAAATAATATTTCAATACACAGATCAGTAAAACATCACAGCATGGAATGTATTTAGCAGTTTTGTGTTTCTGTGTTTATTTGTTCCTTTAAATTTTGTCTCAATCCTACAGTTATGAGAAATAATAAATGATTGACCATGTACGCGTAGGAAACAGTCCAGCTTACATAAGGCTAATCAGAGGTTTGTGATGCTGATGTGTTAATTAACCTTGGTAGCTGCATCGTGTTCATTATATCCAAAGATGCAGATCATAACTAACATTCTGTGACATTGCGGGTCAGTGGGTAGCAGCTTACTTGTTTGGCTGTTTCTGAGCATCCTCCCCATGATGCGTGTGTTTGCTAAAGGAACTCCCGCTAACTAAAGACATGCAATTAGGCAAACTGGTGCCTCTTATTGTGTGATTGTGTGTGTCAGTGTGTCCCCTGCCCTGTGCCCTGTGCTGTGTGTGTAGTGCGTGACTGTGTGTGTCAGTGTGTCCCCTGCCCTGTGCCCTGTGCTGTGTGTGTAGTGTGTGACTGTGTGTGTCAGTGTGTCCCCTGCCCTGTGCCCTGTGCTGTGTGTGTAGTGCGTGACTGTGTGTGTCAGTGTGTCGAAAGAGTTGAGTGATTTTTCTCACTGAGGCAAAGATGAGGAAGAATAATTATAGCTCATTTACTCTGAGAGATCTTTTAAATAGTGAAACAAGTAGATTTTTAAAAATCTTTTATGCCAAACTATGGCACTTGTATGCAAATGTTCCAGACAGGCCAACATATAAACAGGCTTTATAGCTGTATTCATGATAAAAATAATGTGAATTCCAGTCAAAGACTGTTGAAAATGCTAGCTGGGAAACAAAATAGACAGTTTTTATTTTTTAAACCATTTTTAAGCTTTTGTTTTCTAAGCATCTCCACAACCAGGATTAAATAGTCTGTGGAAAATGAAGGGATACAATTACATTAGTTATTTACCTTTTTGTTGTCAAAGTCTGTGTAATTTAGCATAGCGTGTTTCTAAGTTTTGTGTTCCTGTTGTCCACCGTCCTGAATGACCATTTGATCATATAATCTACCAGTTTCCCTGTTTTTTTTCTTTGTCACTAACTGAAGTCAGATCTGTTGAAACAACAGACTGTCAATTCTCCACCACTGATAAGGCACTCAGTTGTGTTTTGTACACTAAATGGGTGTACAAACCGTATCTTCTTGTGTCTGAATAAGAATGGTTTGCTTCTCATGCTTGCCAGTTTAATGTCTTTTAATTGCACATTGCCTTGTTCTATCATTCATTTCGGTGTATAGTATGTTTAATTTAAATACGGACATGTTTTTTTCAGTTGTTTTTTGGTTTATGTCTTCTGGCTTGTAATACAGCTATTCATAATTAAGTCATTATATAATTAATATGAATATGCCCTTATATTTGAGCCAGATTTATGGCTGGCAGGAAAACAAGTAAGTAATATATTGTTTGCTTTTTAGCTATTTACAGTATTGTGCTACAGCATTACTCTTACTTTAGCTCTTAAAGCGTTGACTTTCAGGAAGTTAATGGTTTTCTCAGTTTTGGCATGTTTACCAAATTGTATGAACTTCCTAATGCAACACGTGATATCCATCGGACAGCCAGCGAAGCTGTCAATGCTACAAATGGTTTGTTTTTTAGGCCAGGGATGTGTCTCTGTGATGAAACTCCGAGATGGGAAATCGGTAGCTGAGAAACCTTTGTTTGGTGCCTTTGAATGTAATGACGCTGTCAGGGTGTCTCGAACCAGACGGGGAGTAGAACTAGTGTCATATATGTAAAATAAACTTTAATAATGAAACATTATTGATGCCTGAGGGGAATTTCTCTTTTTGCCTACCCCATCTCGCTTTCCGAGACAGAGAGGTGTAAACAAGCCTGGGGATCAGAGTGTAGGATCAGCTAACATACAGCGCCCCCTGGAGCTGGGGGAGGTTAACGGCCTCGCTGAAGGGCCCACCGCCATGTGACTATTCTAACGAGTCCGGCGCTCAAAAGGGCCACCTTCTGATCATAGGCAGAGAAGCTTAGCCTGCGGAGGCACATATGTACATCCACGGCCGCTGATCGTCTTGACAACAGATCAACAGAAATAATGATTAAAAAAAAAAACATCATCCGGCGGCACCGTAGCTCAGAGGACAGCGCTGGGGCTTTAAATCCTGCCTTTGTTGTGTGGGAGGGTCATGTTCCACCCATATCTCACAGGTTTCCTCCAGTAGGACATGCTGCTAGACCACCTGGCATCTGTGTGTGTGCATGTGTGTGTGTGTGTGTGTGTGTGTCCACTGCAGTGGACTGGCATCCCATGAAGGGTGTACCCCAGCTTCGCGTCCCATTCTGCTTGGGATGGCCTGCAAGCTCCCAGTGACCCAGGCCAGGACAAGCAAATGGAAGCGGATGGAAAATAAAAATAATAAATCCCACAAAAATGGTGTTGAACCCATAGTGCAAGACTCGCCTCCAGGAAACAGCATTAGAACAAATAAAAATATAAAAGCGACAAGAAGCTCAAGATGGAATGAAACGAGAGAAATGCAGGGACTCTGCCGTTAGCAGTACCTGTATATATGCACGCATGCTTATATAACATGCATTTGATGCATTAACCACTATGCCAGCTCCTGCTATTGCTAGCTGTCAAATCCTTACACACTGAATGCTTAAAAGGCCCCCCAACCCACCCCACGCCACCCCCAATCCCCTGGCTTTAGCTAAACCGCCGTTAACAACCCTGTTAATTAAGCATACATTATTGCCTCGCAGGTATTCAATTCCCTGAACGCACCCGGCCGCACTGCGCGCCACTCTGTAGGTTGTCCCTGTGAAAAAAGAGATTAACCCTTTGGCTCCTGAACAAAATGACTTTTTCCATCTGCTCTGATTGCATTTCAGAGTAATGATCACAAAAACGCGTGTAAACATGACAGATGCCTACCCATGGGAATCTTTCACTATATGTACGTTTTTTTGTTCGATTAACGGGCTTTCTGATGATTGCCTTTGTGCCAGATTCTCCTGTTCAGCTCCGACGCCAGTGAGCTTCCACCCTGAAAAGCTGACCTGAAGTTTTACTCCATTCAGACACGGTGATAAATAATATTTCAGCTTTCCCAATAACGGCCACCTGTGAACACTGCACCGTGTCCACTCCTGTGAGCGGTTATTGTCCTGGTCCTCCCTGCTGCTCCTGTTTGTGTTGTTTCACTTTTTAATGGAAGTTTACTAGGTGGAAAAACACAGTTCATGTAGTGCTTAACTGTCAGAGATAGTGAGGGAAATTAGGGGAGTAATAATTAGTATGGGCTGTCATTCGGCCCGATGTTTTGCATACATCGCTGGGATAATTGGCCCGACTTCCACTTGTGGCATGTAATTACAGTAAAACCACAAACTGACCTTTCTTATGCAGTTTTATGATAGGCTTCCCCAATATTTCCATAAAGAAAAAAAACTATAAACACTGGTTAGCATATAAATATTTACAGAATGAAATTTCACACATCCGACATTCACAACAGACTGAGAATATGTTACTATGTGATATTTAATCCAGTTGCACAAAACATACAAGTATATGTGTGTATGTGTGTGTGTGTGTGTGTGTGTGTGTGTGTGTGTGTGGGTGTGTGTGTGTGTGTGTGTGTGTGTGAGAGAGAGAGAGAGAGAGAGATGTGGCACTTCAAGGATTCATATATAATGCTGCAAGTGTTCAGGTACATTCCTCATTTCCTTTCCAGTTAGTGGATATATTCCAATACTTCCATCCATCCATCCATCCATCCATCCATGTTTTAGCTGCTTTGTGTCTGTGACTTTTCGAAAGCCGGTTCAGATAAAGTCAGAGCTTGCTGGGTGATTAGCAGGGTCTCTGTGTCCCTATGTAATAATTGATAGCACTGTAGCTGCTAAGTGCCACCCTGATGATGCTACCGTCTGTGCTTATCGCGTCTCATCCTGATATAATAACACTGAAGATGATTGATAATTAGTCTAGCGAAGTTACCTTTGTCAGATCCTTTCAAACACAATGGCATTGCTCCCCGTAAGAAAAGAAATGAAATTTCACAGTTAATAAGTGTATATTAATTTAATTGTGGCTCAGTGGTTAAGATTGTAGCCTGACATTTTCAGGGTTTGGGGTTCAATTAACACCCTTAGTTCTGTGCAGGTGGAATTTACACATCCCCCTCATGCCCCAAGATGGACTGGCGCCCCATCTGGGGTGTCCGCTGCCCGGTGCCCCAAGAAGGACTGGAGCCCCATCCGGGGTGTACGCTGCCCTCTGGCCCGAGACAGACTGGCGCCCCATCCGGGGTGTCCGCTGCCCTGTGCCCCGAGACGTGCTGACGCCCCATCTGGGGTGTCCGCTGCCCTCTGCTCCGAGACAGACTGGCACCCCATCTGGGGTGTCTGCTGCCCTGTGCCCCGAAACAGACTGGCGCCACATCCGGGGTGTCTGCTGCCCTCTTCCCCGAGATGGACTGGCACCCCATTGGGGATGTCCGCTGCCCTGTGCCCCGAGACAGACTGGCACCCCATCCGGGGTGTCCGCTGCCCTGTGCCCCGAAACAGACTGGCGCCACATCCGGGGTGTCCGCGGCCCTCTTCCCCGAGATGGACTGGCACCCCATCGGGGATGTCCGCTGCCTTGTGCTCCGAGACAGACTGGCACCCCATCCAGGGTCTCCACTGCCCTGTCTCCCAAGACAGACTGGCACCCCATCCGGGGTGTCCGATGCCTTATGCCCCAAGATGGACTGACGCCCCGTCGGGGATGTCCATTGCCCTGTGCCCCGAGACAGACTGACACCCCATCCGGGGTCTCCACTGCCCTCTTCCCCGAGATGGACTGGCACCCCATCGGGGATGTCCGCTGCCCTGTGCCCTGAGACAGACTGGAACCCCATCTGGGGTCTCCACTGCCCTGTGCCCCGAGACAGACTGGCACCCCATCTGGGGTGTCCGATGCCTTATGCCCCAAGATGGACTGGCGCCCCATCGGGGATGTCCATTGCCCTGTGCCCCGAGACAGACTGGCACCCCATCCGGGGTGTCTGCTGCCTTGTGCCCTGAGACGGACTGGCGCCCCATCGGGGATGTCCGCTGCCCTGTGCCAAGAGACAGACTGGCACCCCATCCAGGGTGTCCGATGCCTTATGCCCCAAGATGGACTGGCGCCCCATCCGGGGTGTCCGCTGCCCTGTACCACGAGATGGACTGGCACCTGGTGTGTGCTGCACTGTGCCCCATGCTAAGATCCAGCCTCCAGGTCCACCAGCACACTAAGCAGTATACACAGTATAAATGATGGATGGAAGTACAGCGTTGCTTAATACACGAGAAATACATCATTAGGCGATATTATCGCAGTGCGAACATCATAGAGTGTACTTACACAAACCTAGATGGTGCAGCCTATTACACACCTAGGCTAAATGGTGTAGCCTAAATAATAGTAAAAAGTACGGAATAGTAAATGCATAAACCAGTAACAGTTATTGTCATTATCTAGTATTATGTACTGTAGATAACTGTATGTGCTATACTTTTATAGGACTGGCAGTGCAGTAGGTTTGTTTACACAAGTATCACCACAAACGTGTGAGTAATGCGCTGTGCTGCAACGTTACAATGGCTAGATGTCACTAGGTAATAGGAAGTTTTCGGTTCCATAATATTACTGAAACACCATCGCATTTACGGACCAAAACATCGTTATGTAGCATATGAGTGTATTACCTTTATTTATGCACGAATGCAACAATATATAAAAGCTTAATGGTAAAATTACAGCCATTGATTACAAATAATGGCAAGGACAATATTGTAGTCCTTCAAATAGATTTGCAGGAAGAGATTTTGCTGGGACTGGGTTGATTGCTTAAGCTTAGTAATTATTTTATTTGAACTTCTCAGACCAATTATTTGTTAGCTTGACTTGTGGCTTTTTTGTATTAATTGTTCCCGGCATATCGAACGTGATTTAGGCTGACCTCCATGATCCATACCCACCTCTTTGGAATTCATTGACTGTGACTCAGTGAAGCATAGCTGTTCGTTTAAGACAGAGAGGAGTCCGGCTGATGTCTGCTTTCGGGGCGCGAATGGGCAAAGCCGGATGGAGTGGGAGTGATTAGACAGTGAGCAGATGCCATGGGCACCGGCTGCACAAAGCAGTGCGTCAAGTTGTGACTCGCATTTTGTTTACGAAATTTGCAAATGAAACACAGTGTGGACATCTCTCGGACCGTCTGCAGATTGATGACTGCGTGAGGTGAATGTTCTGATAAAATAAGGCCCTTAACCTCAAATACTCCCAAGGCCCCTAAAGCTGGGGAGACACTGGCTGATCCTCCTCTCCGATCCTCAGATGTATGTCACTTTGGACAGAAGTTCCTGCTAAATATGAAAATGTAAATGCAGGAAAGCAAAGCACACAAAAACCATTGGTGCACACACTTCTCGGAAGGATTTGAAAGGAGTTTCTTTCCTGAAACGGGACAAGCTCACTGTTCTGTTAAGTTGTTGTAATTTGTCAGTGAGTAAAGTATTAATGCTGAGGTATCTAAAAATGGGAAACATTTCTGTGTATTGTTTCTATAACATCTGGATAGGATTTCAGTTAGTGGGCCATGAGGGATTTGTTAAATATTAGCCAAATATTCCTGACAGCACTGTTGATATCGAGATTCCCATAGTGGAGTATGGGATTCGGTCGGCCTGCCTGTGATGGCACCCTGAGTCAGATTTATCTTGCATGAACTCTGAATGCTGACTATTCCATATTCAAGAGTTGCACTGTAATCAAAACTTCGGAACAGGGAAATCCTAGGTTGGCCGTGATTCCAATCAACCGTAATGCATGGTTAAAAGGCATGCTGGGTAGTGCATTTCGGTGAATGTGTTTCTGATACCTTAAATGTTCGAAGAGGCCATGCTTTTACAATGTTGGGAGCTCATCAAGCAGAATGTACTGGAAAGGTGCTATAACGATTCACTCTGAAAAATACCTTGGCCACCCTGCTTTAGCGAATGCAGCCTCCGCTAGCAGGACTAAGCTGTACTTTGCTGCATTGTGTTCCCTACCAGCCTGCACCTGCACTGATGAAACCCGGCTCTTCCATACAGTGGCCTACAATGGTGAGCTGAGCACCTGGGGTGGATGACTGTTTTCTCTCACTAGGGGGCAGTGTTCTCCCTAATGTACTCTCATAAGCCAGCAGCCCTGCTTTCCGGCACACAGGGGAAGAGGACCGAGCTTAGCACTTCGAGCTGTCGTTCATTCATTAGAGACCCACAGCGAGCGACCAGGGCTTTTTAGACTTGATGGTGGAAAATAAACAAATGGGAAATGCATCTCTTCATTCATCCCTGCTTTTCTTTGCAGGTAGAAGACTCGGAAATTTGAAAGAACAGAATAATGCTTGAAGAAGATTATGGAGAGGACCTGACCTGAAGGATCTTTTGAAGCATTACGTCGCTCCCGCCTCCAAAAGTATGGGGAATTGTTCAGTGATAATAAGATTCTTTAGGGCACGTATTATATAAAACCATTATAGTGATATCTTCATTTAAAGTCTCTGATGAAGCCTTGGCTCCATCAGACTGTTTCACTTCACGGTGTATGGTGCTTCGGTGTCTCGGTATGCTAAGCTCCCTGCTCCATCCAGTTTCCATGACTACTTGTTCAGTGCAGGGTCACAGAGAGACTGAAATGTATCCCATGCCTCTGGATGACACCCTGAATGGGTTGCCATGTCCATTACAGGCTGCAGCCTCACACCAAGAGATATTTATATACTGTACAGGTTAAACTACATAGTAGGAGAAAACGAGCTTGAACACGGTGGGAATGAGCCGATTCTGCGCACAAGTGGGAAAAGGTGGGAATCAAACCCATAGCCACCACCTTCCCACAATGAGCTGGCTCTGCACACACACAGGAGCAGGTGGGAATCAAACCCATAACCACAGCCTTCCAAAATTCTCATTTTGAGAATACCTGACTAATCTATCCATCCATTTTCTGAAACTGTCTAATCCCAACTGGGGTCACGGGGGGTACCAGAGCCTATCCTGGGAACAATGGGCACAGGCAGGAACCTACCCTCTCACAGGGACAATTTAGACTTGCCAATCAACCTATCCTGCATGCTTTCTGGACTGTGGGAGGAAACCGGAGCCCCCGGTGAAAACCCATGCGAACACGGGGAGAGCGTGCGAACTCCACACAGAACCTGACTGAACCCAGGACCTGACAGAACCCAGGACCTTCTTGCTGTGAGGCAGCAGCGCTAACCACTGCGCCACAGTGCCGGCCCTGGCTAGTTTAGTTAATGTAAATAAGCCAGCAAGCTGAATCTGAACAATGAAATATATTTTCATCAAAATAAAACAGTGAAAATTTTGATGAATTAAGTAATTCAAAATTGCTGTAGCTGCTGGTTTAAGCAGATTAAACTTTTAAATACAGAAGAAAAGTTGAAAGAGTTCATATATCTAAAATATGTGTATAATTATATGTAGTCAAAGTGATGCATTTGTTTACTGTGTTTAATTGGTTGCATGTAAAATATAACCCAAATGACCACGAAGGGGAAAATATGCAGCCTGCGTCTCTAAAGTGACTGCGAGTCAGCTGGGAAATCATGTGGAATCAGTGATATCTTCAGATGGAACAGGAGCATTCTGGGAATATGAAACGGGGGGCACAGACATTGGTTCATGAGGGCGAGCATGAATGCAAATGAGAGATCAGAGGAAGAAGACTAGTAATTGTGAGGCAAATTGTGCTCCTTCTAATCAGGTTTACAGCCGAAAGCCCGAGGAAGTTCCAGGGGAATTGGCAAAATCTATCAAAATACAACGCACTTTCCGTCCTTGTTAAAAAAATGGAAATGTGTGAGGAATGTCATCTGCATTCTTCGATCTGACCCCAAGAGGTGCATCTTCATGCTGCTGTTTGAGGGAGTTAACTGCTACTTGCTACTTTAATTGAACATACAGTCTGACAAGTCATTTGCCTCCTAATCCACGTTCAGATCTGAGCCCCTCTCTCCAAATCCAAATAAATGACTTTCTCCTTCTAATCCTTATTGGACCAGCACTGCTCCAGTGGCTCATCTTGTTTTGGCACCAATTTACAAACCATCCAGTTCTATGTAATGGTGTCAGATATGGGAAACTGACAGGGATGTTGAGATGAGTTCAGCCTTCTTGGAACACATTAATTCAGGACCTGTCACTAAACCTGTTCTAATTGGACGCTTACTGGGGATCAAGGGGGGGGCCTAGGGGAGTATCATTTTCCCTCTGTCTAATGGCTTCCAAGACATTTTTTCAATAAAAGATAGCCGTATCTTCTTTTGGTAAAACTCTTTTCCAATGCACCAGACTGGCTATTAACACCTTCTCAGCAAAAATGCTGTGATAAAATACTACATAGTACAAAATGCAAAAAACAACATCACGAGTTTTCCCTTTTTAAGACACATTTAAACATATGAAAATCCTACCCCCTAACCTTCTCCTGAGCCAGCATGCTCTTCCATCCATCCAAACATCCATCCATCCATCCATCCAAAGATATATACCCTACAGGGTTTAATTTTCATGGCTAGCAATGCATGACAAAGTCACGGTCTTCATCCCATGTCTTACAGATATGGATTTGGTCTGTATATAAAGAGTGGGCCAATCTTCTCGCTGTCAGCCAGTGTTCTTACAAAAGCTTTAACGCAGTTTCAACACCTGCCGTTGCAGTGGCATCACAGTTAATTAGACTTCAGAAAAGTAGTGAAGGGATCAAGTTCCCTGGACTATAAAGATCTGAGAATGATGCTTCTAATTAAAAACGTTCCTTATGTCCATTATGAATTATTTATAGACTTGTGTCCCTACCTAGGAAACATTTGTCATACTCTAAAGCTGTTTGTGCTTATAAACATTAAATTAACTAAAAATCCAGTTTAAAGGCCTGTTCATCCATAACACAAACAAACAGGCAGAAATGAGAAAACACTCACGGCCTGTTCTCAGTGAGACGCAAAAGGGATCTGCAGGTCCAGAGACACTCTTCTGCAGAGACAGAGAGAATGGCGTATTGAGAGACTGTCTATTCACAGGTGTTCTTTGGAAATGAGTTATTGAGACACTGAGAGATATTGATGAAACACCATCTGTGTTTCTACGCCTCAAAGGTCCACCCTGCAGATTGTTTGATATGCGGTTTTTACATTTTCAAAGAGAATGGTACAAGAAGGTGCAAAAACTACCAACTGGACGATGGAATGTCAATGACAAACAGTTTCTGTACCAACCCAGAGAAAGATATTCATTTGAATATTTCACTGAAGTGACTGATGTTAAGTATATTTATTCAAGTTGTTTTGAGCTTAAAAATGTATGTGGTGTTAACATTTGTTAAAACATTTTCTATAATGTGGAGAATTACACACTTACATTTTTGACACCTTTACACACCATGGCATAAGCTGACTACCGAGGTAAGTTTAATATCTGAATTGGCGTCTAATGTTGTGCTTTGGCCATTCATTAAAAATACATGAAAGAAAACTGTGTTTTAACATAGACTGATTGAATACAAAAACAGGATATCCAAAAGAACAGATAAGGATCTACAGAATTTGTAAGGTCTGAAGCAAAAACGATGCTGTTCAAAAACACTGTTGGTAAAACCATAACCAGGCTGTGAGTGAGTATAAGGTGGAACCGTATTCTCCAAACCTGTATGACAGTGAACACAACATAACCCCAAACTCTATGCAATGAGAGTATGAAAGTGCCTTTGTATGATAATATAACGATGACTCTGAAACCTGAAAACACGTTTAGGGATGTATGGCTTGATTGTTTAAATAACTGATACTTCAGCACTTTCATGACTACCTTCATGTCCTACGTTTGACCTAGACTTTTAAATGTAGATGGTATCCGTTCCCAAAGGTTTACCCTCAGGACGAAACAGCAGATAACAGGTTTCGCCGCTGGCTTACTTATAGAAACATCAATGCTCCGCAAGGGAGTTTAAATAGAATACCAACTACTCCTGTCCCTCCCATCGACATGTGCGGCGATCCAAAGGAATCCAGGCACAATACCCAGGATGGAGGACGCAGAGACATTTGCACATCCAGTACAATCCCACACGATAAGGTTCAAAAGAGACCAATATGTCTAATTCAGCAGTCGAGGCACAGCAAAGGATCATTCAAACAGACTGGACCTCTTTAAGGCGGGGAAGCACAGTGGTGCAAGACATTGGGTCTGAGGTCTCTACAGACAAATGGACAGGCAGTCCAGAAAACAAGCATTTTGGTCTGAGAAAAGCAGCTCTACCTTAGGAGCACATTGCAGCAAAATGTTGAGGAGTGACTTGTAACAAAAGGGCAACAATTATGATTTCTATTACTATTATTTAGTGTTCATTTTTAGAGACATGGATCAAAGGAAATAACAGGACATTCATTTTAGATGAAAAATGCAGGCGACATGGCCTCCATTATTATTATTCATTTTCGGTTATTATTAACAATAACGCTACCAAAAATCCTTCCATAGGTCTACTGCTGCTTACAGCTTTCGGGGACACAGTGACCCTGTCCCAGAAACACTTACTATGGGCCGTTTAGAGCACTGGGGGCCTCAGCCCTGAAGGAGTGCGATTGTACTGCCTACTTCGGCTGGAAATATTAATGGCCAGGATTTATATGACGGTTACTTGACCCTCGTCTTGTTTGCTGCAGCTTTGATTTCAAGCGCACAATTTGCCATTTAATCGTATAAAAAATTAGGGGACATTCAGAAACAAGAACACTGTTCTGCACGTGCTGATGCTCAAGCAATGGATATATGGGAGAAGGTAAAAGATAACAACGGAAATGGGAGAGCAGCATCATAAATTCAATATGTAAATATGTCCAGTTGGTCACTGGAGAGAAAAGAGACCCTGGCTTGTATCTTTTTATCCTTCTGGGATCCTGGTTGCAAGGACATACTTTGCAGAGAGGATAATGGTTTCTGAAGCAGTTCTCCTTGAAAATTTGAGACTTTAATGTTGGGTTCAGTGTTCTTATGGAAGTTCAGGGGCTTTGTAATGCAGGGCTAATGTCCGAGCATGCCTTATTCCATTTAGGGGAGGTAGCCTACGGCAAAGAGACATTTATGAGCAGGGATGGAAAGTTCAGGTCCAGAAAGTAAATATCCAGACCGAGATTTTATTATAACCAACCAGTTGAGTATTCTGTGACTGTGACTCTTTATGCTCAACTGATTGATTGGATGAACAAAGGGAGCTTTAATCAATCAGGGAAGTCTTAGTCCTTTCTTGTTGTTTATAGCTGCGTCTATGTACCCATTTTCCATCTGATTTCTTCCCACTGGGAATAATTCCTTAGCTCAGGAGGGTACCAATCATCCATTCATAGTTTGGCCGTACGTGTCTATTGATTTATCTTCTTCTTTCTGTTCTTTAGAGATGGCCACAGGATGTATGTGATACCTAACTCACTAGTTGTTTTAATGTTTTATGTTTCATTTGATGATTTCTTTCTCATCCATGGACATCCGACATGGATTCTCACATTCAGAACATGACACTGTCAGAAACTGTGCAGAAACTGACAGTGAGTGAATGCGGATGAGTACCCCAAACAAAGGTGGAAATTTCAGAGGAAAGTAAAAATCCAGACCAACATTTTTATTCCAACCAACCAGTTGAGTACTCCATGACTGTGACTCTGTATACTGATTGGTTCAAACAAAATCTTGGTCTGGATTTTTACTTTCCTGCACTTCAAATTTCCAGCCCTGCAATTGAGAGTGTTTCTTTATTTTATACAGCCAGAAGGTGCCACGTCCTCTGTCAGGCACGCACTTTACTGCTTCTGAGATACTTCCATTCCCATGGCGACATGGCCACGGGTCATTTTGAGAGGTGCAACATTGCTAGTGCCCGCACATAATCAGGTTACCACTTCTGGCTTGACTCCACCATTATTAACTAAAGCATTTTGTCCCTGGAGAAACAAACTCATGCCTGTATTATTCTGGGATGTATGGTAACAACACTTGAATCTTGTTATGAACAACTGGCACCGAATGAGGAAACAGGAGCAGGAGTCACGGAATCGGGCAAACAAGGGGTTTAATCGAGGAACAACACACTGGAACACATCACAACGTCAATGACAGGACTCGGGAAAGACTAACAGGCAACCACTTAAATACAGGACTCAATTAGACATGACTGGGAACAGCTGGTAACACGGGGATTCCACACGTGGTTAACGAGGGGGCGTGGCACACAGGATAGGCACAAGGGCAACAACCAAAAGAACAACTAACAAACCACGGGGAATGCAGACACAGGGGCACCAAAGAAGGAAACACAGGACCCGGGGACACCAAAGGAAATGACACAGGGGGAACACCAACCGGAGTAACGAAGGGACCAGGAGTGAACAATGGTGAAACAGATGGACGAGGAGCAAACACAGGGGGCACAAAACCAGAGGGCACCATACCAGGAAGCAAGGAGGCAAAGGGCGGAGGGAACCAAGCAGCCAGAGGGAACCCTGGTGGGCGAATGGCAGGAGCCGCAGGGGCAGCTGGCAATCGCGAGGCCAGAGCCGGAGGGACCCTCGGTGACTGCGAGGCCAGGGCCGGAGTGGACGCGAAGGGGGCGAGGAGGAAGGCAGAGGGACTGCAGGAGGAGGGCGAGGAGGGAGGTAAAGGGGACACTGGCGGAGGGGAGGAGGGAGCAGAAGCTGCGGCAGGCGAAGGCGCACCCACAGCCGGCAAAGGTGTAGCCGGCCGACGAGGTACCGCAGGCGATTGCCGAGCCGGAGCCGTGGGGACCAAAGGTGAGCTGGGGGGCTGGGGGGGTGGGACCCGATCCCTGCACAGGTGTCCTCTCTCTCTCTGGGGACCGAGAGACAGGGACCCAGCCAGGATCTGCCATGCCGGGAAGGTGGTCAGAGTGACCCACTGGAGGGGTTCATCTGGGCAGTCAGGGTGATTCCTGAGGGGTCCCACTCAAGCTCCACCTCCACCAAGGGGGAAGGAGCAGTGGTCTGATGGTCCAGGACCTCCTCGGGGAGAGGGACTGGGGCCATGGGAACTAGGGCAGAAGCAGGGTCAGGGGGATCAAGGACCTCCTTGGGGATGGAAGCCGGGGGTCATGAGCAGAAACTGGAGCAGGAACCGGGGGTTCGGGAGCAGGAACCGGGGGGTCAGGAGCAGGAACTGAAGCAGAAACCGGGGGGTTGGGACCAGGAACTGAAGCAACAGGGACATCCTCAGAAACAGGACCCGGGGGCACGGGGATAGGAACCACGGGGGGCGGAGCAGGAACTGCCAGGCCAGGAACCACGGGCAGCGGAGCAGGAACCGCTGGGACAGGAACCAAAGGGGGCGGAGCAGGAACCTCCAGGACAAGAACCATGGGGATTGATGCAAATCCCTTTCTTATGCAGAACTTGGGGATCCGCGGGATGGCGTCCTCAGACTTCCTGGCACTTTTTTGGGCTAGTCATGTGCCCAGGAAGTTACGAGCTTCGGACGCCGATCTGGGCGAGGCGGCAGCAATGCAGGCTTCTGGTGCGAACACCTCTGGGTCGAGAATCGGGAGGGGTTTCTCTCGACACGCAGCAGGGCAGGCAGCGGAGACCGAGAAGGCCCCTAGAAGGACCTCCAGTGTGTCCTCCCTTCTTTGGTTTTTCCACCTTTTCCCTGCGGCTCTTGGCGGAGTCTGGGGTACTTCCGGCAGCTCTGATAGTGGACCATAATGTCAGGGCTATATTCAGGGCTACCTGCTGCATCTTCGACTCCGCCACTCCTCTTCTCAGCTGCCGCAAGTTGTCCTGCACCTCCCCAGTGAGGTGCGAGTCTTCGGACAGGGACTTCATCTCCAGGGTGGGCTTGATCCATGGGCTCCGAACCTCGGGCTGATCAAGCCAATAAATTACCTCATTGACGAGACTGAGGTACTGCTCCTCGGTCATGGGAGGCGTCTTTTCTTGGAGTCCTGTCATTCTGTTATGAACGACTGGCACCGAATGGGGAAAAAGGAGCAGGAGTCACAAAATCAAGTGAACAAGGGGTTTAATTGAGGAACAACACACTGGAACACATCACAACGTCAATGACAGGACTCGGGAATGACTAACAGGGAAGCACTTAAATACAGGACTCAATTAGACATGACTAGCAACAGCTGGTACTACGAGGATTCCTCACGTGGTTAACGAGGGAGCGTGGCACACAGGAGGAGCGGCACAATCGGAACGTGACAAATCTCAATTTAAAATATATTTATGTTAAGTATGTTAATTCCACACTCTCAGAAAAAAGGGTACAAATTTGTACCTTTGCTTTTCACTGTGGCTGTACCCTCAAGGGTCTGCCAATTGTACCCTTAGCTGTAGGTAATTGTACCTTTTAAGGTACAGAAATGGACTC
>JAODKC010000048.1:6184038-6208083 GCA_026777985.1 Mormyrops attenuatus | reverse complement strand
TTATGGCCACGAGTTCTAGTATTTAAACTAATATTGAAATTTAGCTGAACAGCATCCCGACCTGTTAGAATCTTAGTCACTGGTTTGCTTTCAGTTGTACGGCAAATCACTGGAAAGCTCTGGTAACAGCTGCTCCTTTTTAACAACTCAGTATCATTACAGTTGATCACAGGTGACTGGGTGCACCTGATTTGACAAGTGTTGTTCAATATCAGTTATTTTTGTTTTTTATTTTTCATTATTTTTCAAGACTGCTGCTAATTTTTTCACTTGGATATTATTAGTTGCATTGAGTAAATAAAGTAAATTGAGTAAATTTGAAAATATAAGCCCAATGAGCCAACAGATTTGGTTGGTATTAAGGCTTCATAATCATACTGTCAGTACACTGTAATAAAATTGTATAGTCAGGTGGGTTTGGTAGATATTTTATAGAGTAGGCAACTAAGATGTTAATTCATGCCCCCATAGTTTGCCCGTCTAAATCGAAGGTGTAAAGCAGGGTTATTCAAATCACGGTCTCAAGGTCTGAACCCTGCTGATTTTCCAGCCTTCCTTTACCTGTGAGCCAGGTGTGAAGCCTGTGGCCAATCAGAGTCAGTAATTATTAAACTAACTACCTGGGAGAACTGAAAACACGGCCTGGATTTGGAATCAAGGTCCAGATTTGAAGAGCACTGGTGTAAAGCATATGTACCATCTCATATTCATTTTATAGGTGTTTAATTCAGCAGCTACGCAGTCATAAGGTCTGCAGTTCCAAATCCTGAAGTCTCATGAAGTGAGCTGTGGATGGAAGAACTTGTGCAAAATATCCAGTCAAAGTCAGACTGGAGTACTGAAATCCACTTCACTGTAATATAGCTCATTTGCTGTTACCAGAACACTTAACATCACTCTTGCTATAAACTAAACTACTTTTAGTACAAATGGAAAGAGTGCACTGGGATAAAGAAACCAACCGCAAAAACATGAGAGATTTCCACTGCATAATTGTATTGAAGTCTGCACCATGACATCTTCGTTTAAATATATAGATTAAGCAAAGCAGCCTGCAACAGACAGAATCCCATTTGATTTCACAGTCTGGCTTTAAATAACCTGGTCAGTATTACTTTAAACCCCATTCTTCCACACTGAGTATATTTAGAGCTGAGGTGTTTCATATTATGAATGAAATGAGCCACATACAGTCAGGTCCATAAATATTGGCACGTCGACACAATTCTAATCTTTTTGGCTCTATACGCCACCACAATGGATTTGAAATGAAACAAACAAGATGTGCTTTAACTGCAGACTTTCAGCTTTAATTTGAGGGTATTTACATACAAATCAGGTGAACGGTGTAGGAATTACAACAGTTTGTATATGTGCCTCCCACTTTTTAAGGGACCAAAAGCAATGGGACAAATTAACAATCATAAATCAAACTTTCACTTTTTAATACCTGGTTGCAAATCCTTTGCAGTCAATTACAGCCTGAAGTCTGGAATGCACAGATATCACCAGATGCTGGGTTACATCCCTGGGGATGCTCTGCCAGGCCTCTAATGCAACTGTCTTCAGTTCCTGCTTCTTCTTGGGTTATTTTCCCTTCAGTTTTGTCTTCAGCAAGTGAAATGCATGCTCAATCGGATTCAGGTCAGGTGATTGACTTGGCCATTGCATAACATTCCACTTCTTTGCCTTAAACTCTTTGGTTGCTTTCGCAGTATGCTTTGGGTCATTGTCCAACTGCACTGTGAAGCGGCATCCAATGAGTTCTCAAGCATGTGGCTGAATATGAGCAGATAATATTGCCCAAAACCAGTGCCGCCCCCCCCATTACAAAATGACTGTATCACAAAATGCGATTTAGGTTTACAACCTTGCGGTGTCAGATTACTCGTCTCTTTTTTTTTTTTTCCTCTCCTGCCTTGGGCTGACATGGTGCTCTACGTGCGCCTCACTGCAGCGATGCGCATCCTTTGCGCATTTGCAGCGATTGCGTCCCCTTGTGAATAATGGGCCCCCCCATGAATCGTGGGGCCCTACGCACAGCACGTGTTCTGCATGTAGGGAGGGGCGGCACTGCCCGAAACACTTCAGAATTCATCCTGCTGCTTTTGTCAGCAGTCACATCATCAGTAAATATAAGGGAACCAGCTCCACACATGCCCACGCCATGACACTACCACCACTATGCTTCACTGATGAGGTGGTATGTTTTGGATCGTGAGCAGTTCCTTTCATTCTCCATACTCTTCTCTTCCCATCACTCTGGTACAAGTTGATCTTTGTCTCATCTGTCCATAGGATGTTGTTCCAGAACTGTAAAGGCTTTTTTAGATGTTGTTTGGAAACTCTAATCTGGCCTTCCTGTTTTTGAGACTCACCAATGGTTTACATCTTTTGATCTGGCCAACTGTTCCGAAGGGGTTTTTCTTCACCAGGGAAAGAATTCTTCAGTCATCCACCACAGATGTTTTCCATGGTCTTCCGGGTCTTTTGGTGTTGCTGAACTCACCGCTGTGGTCTTTCTTTTTAAGAATGTTCCAAAGAGTTGATTTGGCCATACCTAATGTTTTTGTTATCTCTCTGATTGGTTTGTTTTTATTTTTCAGCCTAATGATGGCTTGCATCACTGATAGTGACAGCTCTAAGGATCTCATATTGAGAGTTGACAGCAACAGATTCCAAATAGCACACTTGAAATGAACTCTAGACCTTCCATCTGCTCCTTGTAAATAAGATAATGAGGGAATAACACGCACCTGGCCATGGAACAGCTGAGCAGCCAATTGTCCCATTACTTTTGGTCCCTTAAAAAGTGGGAGGCACATATACAAACTGTTGTAATTCCTACACCGTTCACCTGATTTGTATGTGAATACCCTAAAAATAAAGCTGATCGTCTGCAGCTAAAGCACATCTTGTTCGTTTCATTTCAAATCTATTGTGGTGGTGTATAGAGCAAAAAGGATTAGAATTGTGTTGATGTCCCAATATTTATGGACTTGACTGTAAATGGGGGAGGGGGGTGTCCTTATTACAGAGGGTCTTATAAACAGTGCAGTTTGGATTGATGTGCTCTGCAATTAATTCATAGTACATACTGCATTTTTGTTACACTGTTTGCTGTGCCTTATCAGGATCTCACTTCTGCTTTTTCAGATTCTACATTTTTTCCCCCTGTGCCTTTCTGTAAAGCCCCCCCCTCCCCCCCCATTCCTTAAGCTCTTGTGCAAACTAAACTAATGACATGGTCTCCAGCATCTGTAAGTCTCCTTGGAAATGAGCTCCGTCCAGTTAGCAAATCAATTAATACAAATGGATACGTCAATAACGGCGGGCGCTGGAGTGCTGAGTTATTTAAAAGCGGGACACGATGCCGGCGGCCATTGTGAGGGTTTGCTGCAGCTGGCTTGTCAGGCTACTTTCGGAGTCAGCACCTTTGCTGATGAGTTTTACAGTCTGTCACACATTTCTCTGTTCCACTCCTGCAGTCATATGCGATTACAGCACCTTATGAAGAAAACAGGAGAGCTTTCAGCATCAGGACCCACCCCGTCCCTTTTAACAGCATTGCGAGGTGGCCATGACAATTCTGAACCTGGGTTGCAGAGCGGGACCAGCGATGCAACTGCCCAGCTCCTGGCTTTCAAATTCTGTAATAATCTGACTGCAGAAAGAAGTGAAGGAGAAGGTAGATCAGCACGTACAAGCGAATGGATTTTTCATTTGTTTAGGTTAATGATATGGAGCGTCGCCATGGTGGAACTAGTCTCGGTGAAATACGTGACACTGGCATGCTCCTCTCTGCCTGAGCAAGAGTGTGTCCTTCTAATTAGATGCTGAGAATTAAGTGCTGGTTTCATAAACATATGACATGTTTGTCTGCATATTATCTGTATTTTGTAAAATACTTATGCAGAATGGGAGTGCATGGTGGAACCTTACTTCTTATCGATTAATACAATTATTTTAAATACCATTTTGCTTCCTTCCTTTTGTCTGTCTGTCCACTGGAAAAGGAGTCATGGAGAACAAACAAACGAACGAACGAACAAAGAAATGAACGTTCGTTTTCCATGACTGCGTATCCAGTGGAGTGTCTCAGTTAGCCTGGAGACCATCCCAGGACACCCTAAACTGCACACCAGCAACCTTGAAGGCCTGATGCCGCATAGCTTCCCAGAGTACCTCCGTGATGCCAGGATGTGACGGTGATCTGTCACCTAGCTGATAGTTAGGCTTGGCTGGCTAAGCAGGTGCTCCTTTCCTCCCTGAGCGACCCATGTGTGTCCTATCCCAAGCTCTGCGCCCAGTGACAGAGAGCGAGTCACCTCCACAAGCAGGGAGAGTCCACCGCCAACAGACTCGATATCTATATTTAATTACTAATTTGGTGTAATGAATTTTATATGGAAATTTACAACCGGAAACATTTTCACCTGGCTGTACCTATAAAATTGTTTAAATACATCAATATCTTAATGTATCAGAATGAAGATGGTAGGACTGTAGGACCTGGTGACTATAGATACTTTTCAATATAATTTTTGAATTTTTATATACTTCTAGCTAATAAAACTTCACACCACATTAACCACAAGGACATTGATGGGTCAAAGGGAGCTACAGCACTTAATAACAACAGTATATTTTAATAAAAAGGTTTATTTAATAAGACTTGGTCATTTAGGCACAGTATTACATGAATTTAATTATTAAAATTTGCTTGCCAGGCATCTATCATACCCATGTGAAAAGGCAGATATTTTCAGATGCAACTGCTGGAAACTGAAACGCTTCATTTTGCACTCTCTCTGCTGCCTTAGTGCCAATTAGTTAAATCACAACAGTGCAATTCCATCAGCATTCTAAAATATAGATATAAATCTTTAATACACTATTTTAATTGTCTTGAAACACTGAACGAGACTTAATTCATTATTAATAGTGATTAAGATTGATGTTGGGGGTTTATGTGCATTGCTGTAATTATGCAAGCAATGATGCAGTTAAACTGGAATATTCCACTGCAATAATCAGTCAGCAGTGGGCTGTCGTCCCATACCCTGCCTGGTGCCCTCTGCTGCCTGGGATAGACTCCAGGCTCTCCGTATCCCTTTACTAGAATAGCAGTTATGGAAGATTTATGGACAATCAGTCAAACAATTCAAAAAAGGCATCGGAAGGGTTAGCCAGGCAAAATAAACCACACAGACACAGACACACACACACACACACACACAAAGGAGGAATGAAAGGAATGATTCTTAGTGTGACCAGCCACTGCACACCACCATCACCAAGAGCTGATGCGATGTGACCAGTTTGAGAGCTCACTGCAAAAGCTGTGCAGATGGTGGGGGGAAGGCAGACAACCACGACAAGGATGCATCTTTCAGAAAACCAAGATGGGAAACATAACTAAACGACGATAACAGAACCGCTATGCCTCATGGGTAAAAACCAAGTCTGTGGAAGTTTCCCAGACTTTGTTTATGTTTCTCTCGTCTCCCTCGTAAGTCTGGCTCGCCCTTTTTATCCTTAACAAACTCGGAGTCCGTTACGCCCAGCTGGGCACCATTGATCAGAAGTGCTGCATGGCTCTGGGCTCGTTACCCCGTTATCCTTCCTGCCAGCCCGGCCCCCTGCTCCTAATCCACCTCTTAAAAGCTCACAGTGGATATCCTAAATACGGTTTGGTGGCTGCCATGCCTGTGCGTCGGATAGACGTGGATTACGAGTCGAGATTTAATTAGCAGCAGTACCCATTTTGCATTTAAACATCGGCATCCTGTAGCTGACAGATCATGGTTAGTCATCAGAAGACGTTGTTGAAATAATGGAAACACATAATGGTCATTGTTTCATCCATTTAATCATTCATTACCTTGTGACGGATCATGGTTAGCGATCAAAAGACGTTGTTGAAATAATGTAAACACATAATGGTCATTGTTTCATCCATTCAATCATTCATTACCTTGTATGGATTTTCACTGGCCTTGTGGAGATGTGAATATTATTATAATCAGGGTAAACAGCGCCTAGTTTTTTGTGAGTATGATAAAAATATATATCAGGTGTTCAGTAGTCCCTGCAGGTAACAGTGTTTATGTATACAAACAGATTTTAAATAATCCTTATGCAAGTGACCAATTTGTATGAGACACACAAACATTTCCAGTGCATCACCACCCCATTGTTTACTGAATGTGACTTTCTTTGCAAACTGCAGGAATATAAAGTTTTAGCAACAATTAGTTAGTATCCTACCGCAGCTCCATGTAACCAAACAATAAACAATAACCAAACCCAAAGTGCCGTGTTGAAATGAGCAAATTGGGCGAAATGAGACACATGAGGAGTTTAAGGTGTGAAATCGTGTTTTTAATAACCCAGGCAAAAACAGCAAGGGCGGCTAATGGTGACATATCACCGTCAGAGTGACCTGTGAAGGACAGTGAGCAGAACCAGTTGACATGAGGACTGGGGAAGGTACAAGATCAGCACAAGAGAGACAAAAAAAATCGTGTTTATATATTATATATATATATATAATGAATAGCTTCACTATGAAAGAGGTTATTTGAAATGAGTTATGTTGGTCAACTGACTGTCCCTCCCGAGACAGTGGCTACCCCACCTCACAGGAATCTCTCCCCATTATGATGCCATCCACGTTACTGCACTCCCTCTCTGCTGTGCTATACCAGAAGTAAAACATTTCTTCAGAACAAGTGGTTTGCACTTCAACAAGACTATGGGGACTAAATGGATTTATCTCCTTTCCAGTTCATTTTCCTCACTGTAACAATTAATATCACAGAGCACAGGATTTATGCATCTTGCTAGTAATGGGAAGGGGGGGGGGAGGCGAGTACACTTTGTTCAATTACTTTTATTGGAAACTGCATGTATATTAAAATCTTATTTTTACTAAAATATTGGTCATCTCTGAATATTGTGAGTGTATATCGATCACTTCTAGTCTAATTAAAACAAAAAACAATCATGTAAGCAGGTTTTTCCTTATTAAATATAAATGAACAGTCAGCCTCCAGAACTCTGATAAAATCTCAAGTACCTTTTTGCAAACATATCGTTTGAAATGCTTTCATTAAAAGATAAAAACCAACAAAGCCAACATAAAGAATACAAGAAGTGCAAAGGCTATTAGGATCAAAACAATTACTATCCGGATCTCTTAACTCTCGAATAGACTTTCGGCACAATCAGGACCGGTCACTCGATGACTTTTGGGTCTCACGAGATTTACCAAGAAACCACTTGCGCTGAACTTGCCAAAATGCCGAACCACTCAGAGAGTCACAGTGAACACTTCAACCGAATGTACCGAACTCGCTAAAATGTAAGTTGCTGGAGTCAGGAATTAGTGTGGCACAGCCACAATGCAGCCAGGCATGAACACGGTACCAACCCAAAGGATTATGCCACGTGGAGGGGCACCATACAGCCGGGCATGAACACGGTACCTACGGTGTGCGGAGGGGCACCATGCGGCCGGGCATGAACACGGTACCTACGGTGTGCGGAGGGGCACCATGCGGCCGGGCATGAACACAGTACCAACCCAAAGGATTATGCTACGCGGAGGGGCACCATACGGCCGGGCATGAACACAATACCAACACAAAGGATTACGATACGTGGAGGGGCACCATATGGCCGGGCATGAACAGACTACCAACACAGAGGATTACGGTACACGGAGGGGCACCATGCGGCCTGGCATGAACCCAGTACCAACACAAAGAATTACGGTACGCGGAGGGGCACCATGCGGCCTGGCATGAACCCAGTACCAACACAAAGAATTACGGTACGCGGAGGGGCACCATGCGGCCTGGCATGAGCACAGTACGAACCCAAAGGATTACTTCATTCATTTACGAATCGGACATGACCGCATCCTGTGAGTTGTATGCATCATCAGTGAATGACGTTCATTTTCAACTTGACACAGTACAGTCATTTTTTTGACCTCCCAATGAGGTATTGCCATGCATATATAGAATCCAAGTGTCAGTGCATCTCATTCATATTATTTTAGTTTTTATTTCAATCTCGTCCAAAAACATTCAGAGTTGACCCAGTTCACAGCTGAAAGTTGTCATACCCTAGCCCAGAAAGCTCACTGCCCCTAATCCCCGAAGGTGGAGGGGCAGGGGGTCAGCTACTAAAGGTCTTGGAGCCCTTCGAACTCAGGTGGACACAGCGTACAGCATGTGTGCCCCAAAAGCAAATTCTATCCTGCATCCGCCGAGCCAAATCAGAAACCTCACGGCCCAGCTGTGCGTGTCGCTCACAGTCACTCAGTCATTCATAGTCACTCACAGACACTCAGTCATTCACAGTCACTCACAGTCACTCAGTCATTCACAGTCACTCACAGTCACTCAGTCATTCACAGTCACTCATGGTCACTCACAGACACTCAGTCATTCACAGTCACTCACAGTCACTAAGTCATTCACAGTCACTCACAGTCACGTGAGCAGAGCACTGTATGCCACGCCTTGACCAAATATAATGTCTTTCCACTCTGGTTTGCAAATTGCGATGCTTAATTTAGGTGAAACGGGTCTGTGTAACTGAAGCCTTTGGAGGGGCATAATATGATCAGCATACAGCATGTAAGATCAATCCACAAAGAAACCCTCCCTTGATCAGATACATCAATAATTATTAAAATATCAATAAAAAAGACTGAATTGACTTAATGACTCACTAATTTTATGGACACACCACCTCTGTTTTATATGTAAACTGATATATATCTCACACGATCGTTTGTATTCAGACAGCAGGGACTGAAATGAAAGCTGCAGATAGTGGATAGTGTGGCTTAAGCTCACTGTCAAATAAGTATTGATTCTGACTCTGAGACATTTGAAGTTGCACATTATTATCAGTGACTAAGAATAGAAGCAGCAGGGAATCCATTTTTTTTCCCAGCCGATGAATCTAAACTTGTAAATGGTTTCATTTTTTATTGGTTAAAGCTACCGATTTAACAAGCAGTTTTCCCAGAAACACTTCAGCTGAGAAAGGCCCGTGAAAATAACAGTGTTTATTTTTCTCTAATATTCCGATTTAGACAGCATTAGAAGGCAACATAATAGGTATATGTCATCAGAGCTTTTAGGCAAGCCGAAGCATGAATTACAGCATTATTTGTCAAAGTCATTGACTTCTTAGCTGTGTTTTTACACACAAAGAAGACTCATTTACATATAATTTGCAGTTTAACATGCCTACTTTTGCACTACCCATGTAGTTCTTGGAAATCTGGACCTTTTCCTGTCATTTGTCGTTTTTAACTTCAGCAGTATTCCCGGGAAATGGCATGGTGCTGTAATTATTCCTAATAATATGCACTAATTTAGTCTGAATTGCTAACGTAGAATTACCAATAGTAGTAACAATAGGTGAATATTGTCATTTACGGGGCTAAAATGGAAGCAGCTCTCAGATGAACCCTTTGAACATAGTATAACTGTATTCATACTGTAAATCAGTTTGCATAGTCAGATTAACAATTAACCAGTGTCTGTTTGGGCAAACAAAGAGTATAAGGCCCTTACACAAGATACCTCACACAAGATCCATGTATAATCACACACAGTGAGTGCCTGATTTCAAATGATTTGAAGTATTCAGTTGTGATTATCATTGATAAAGGGGCTGCAGACAAGTATTGAGACTATGGGGCAATTCATTTTTCACATAGGTGATCGAACTTTCCTAGTACCAAGTAACATATAAAATCCTTATTAAGTTTTAAGTCTGGTTCGTTTTATCTAATATTACATTTTGACCAAAGATCTGAAGCGAAAAATATGCAAAAACAGAGAATATGACAATACGGGGACTTTTTCAGAGCACTGTGTTAGCACAAAAGACACATGTTTGGGGGGGCGGGGGCACCTACATAACACAGCAGGAACAGGCATGCACATGCACGCAGACACACACAGAGAAAGCACACACATGTGCAAATACATGCTATGCATTTCATTTATCTCAGTGCTCTACTCTGAAGCTACACAATGGAATCTAATATGATAATTGGGGATAGTAAATATTTCATACAAAATAAATATGCTGAGTGGGAGTGGATTGCACAGCAAACAAATAAGGACTGGATACTTTTTCAGGATTAGATGAATGCAGTTAATCTGGATTGACCGTTCACCTGCAGGTTCTTATCAGATCTGTACTCTATGAGGCGTACCTCCCCCTGCACCCCGATCCCCAAATCCATCCATTTACACATCTGTCTCTTAAAAACAAAAGTGAATAGGGAAAAGGGAAACTAGAAATTGAAATGGAAGGGGGGGGGGGGTTTAAGGAAGCCAAAGCAGGTCCTTTTCTCTGGATGGGTGCTACTTTTTATTGTCTTCATACCGGCAGATGTGCGATTGATTTTACTTTGATAAATTATACGCTGAGTAATTTGTAATTGCCAATCATGTCGGGAGCCTTTTTTTTGCATTTTTTTCCCACCCATTCAATGAAGTTTTTAAGTGAATCCCATCATTCTAAATAGATTTTAAACAATTTATCACTCCTTACTCTTTAAAATCACTGTAAGCCACCATCTGGCACAAAATTATGAAAATAAGGTCTCTGTTACCTTCAGAAAACAGATTTTTTTTTGCTAACTGCTGAACACCAGCCTTGGAATCACTACAGCTCCAGTCCATTACAGGGATCCTAGGATGATAGAGAGGTTCCACCGAGGAACCTGCCTCATGTCCGGTTGGTCGCACACGAAAACATGGCAGTTTTAATGACAGAAATCTGACAAGAACCATGTGATTTGGTATGTTCCTCTTAGACCTGTTAGCCTAAATGTAAAGCATATTGAAGCAAACAGCATCTATTTTACACCTGTGATTAATAAATGAGAACTGGACCTATCAACGTTATGTTATGGCACAGCAAGACTGACGAAGAGGCGGTCCATGTAGCTGTTCTAACAAGACAGAGTCTTATTAACGAAACAGAACATCAAGGGAAAAAACAAAGGGACCATGAGGGGTCAAAACTAAACAAGTGTGGGAAGGAACACAGGGCAACTACTGTACAACTAGGAGGCGCACAGCAACACAGGGGAATAACCATAATGAACCACCAAGGAACAGAACGAGAACAGGCACTTAAATACACTACTAACAAGACAAGATGACAGGTGAGAACCATAACCAATCAACTAATCACTAAAGATTCGGGGCAACAAGGAACAGGCGGAGTAAATTACAATTAACAAACATTAGTAACTAGGAAACAGTAACACAGAGAGCTATCGATACTAGGAGAAGTCAAAGAACACAAGGGAAACAGAACATAAACAAGGCATGGACAGGGTAACTACAAACTATACATAACATAACCATACAGACACCAGAGGATGAAAACCAAAAGATAACAAAGCTCCAGCAGGCCTTAGGGCTGCTTTCAACACAAGACAGGAAAGATATCTACCCGTGAGCCACATGCTCAACCCATAAAGCTATGCAACAGCCCAAAGAGCCGGGAAACACAGTAGAGTAACATCAAATGGGATGGCTAGCGGGGACTGCTGGTCAAATGGGGAAAAGGCACCCGGGACAGGGCCAGACAAGCAGGGATCCTGACACATCAGTTTTTTAACGTTGAATTCCCTTTTAGTTTCAGTCTCCAAACTGGGTTTTGAACACTAATTTAGATGTAATATGAGTTGTATTATTTATGTGTAAATATATGTTTTCAGTTGTAGATGCTATGCAGTGGTGCCATTTTTCAAATTTGCGCATTACATACAGTTACAATTTTCACTCTTATTTTCAAATGATTTTTGAATAGAAGCTGTCATATTTCCATCACATATACACAGAAAAGGATAAAAAAGAATAATTACCAAAAGAGCAGACGGGCAATGCAATAGGGAAAAGCTGGAATATATTGGTTTTATTCTGAAGCCTCCTGGAAATTAGATTGCAGAGATAAATTAAACATGAGAAAGTCGTGTCTCTTGCTCCTTTGATTAGCACTGCTGGTAAATTGGATTTGTGTAGCTTATGACTTATGACTTTAAAAGACAGTGCAATTTCAACAGGGTTTCTTTGTATGGATATATCTATCACAAAGAGACATCCAATTAAAAGTGTACAATAACATTTAATTGATCTTATCTTGAATAAAAAACATTCCCTTAGCCATAGAATGCTGGACCCCCCTTGACTGTGGAACATGATTCCCATGTTCAGTCATATAGAGGGAATGAAAACCATTCTATAGCCATTCTGAATACTGGATCATACCATTCATCTTAAGCTGGAGGGGTGTTCTTATAGAAGAGCATAACCGTTGTGGGAAGAGCTCTCAAATTCCCATGGAAAATTTCATATACTTTCCTTATTTGGTGAGAGGTAACATTGCAAATCTAAGTGCCTAGGGGGCTTTTTGTAGTATCCTTGAAAAAGGCATTTAATCATAATTCAATTAAATCATGCAGACAAGATTCAAAGTTGCTTTCAATAAAAATAAAAGCCTAGCACAAAATATTAATTATTTAATGACAACTGAGGAACAAAAATGGTTTATTCCTTTTTGTAGAACAAGGTTACAGAACTCAAGTCATAGGAAAAGGTTAATTAATTTAAATCTCTCCTGGGGTGAAAACCTTCAGCCTTCAGTGACTCGAGTTTGACAGCCCTGGACTGGAATGATGTCAGCAACAGCTACGTTCCTCAGTTATTGCTTATCTGAGGCTCAACTTCCATGTTTTTTGTATGTCGTTATAATGATCAGAAGGTGGAGGAAGACAACATGCAGAACAGGACAAGAGAGATGAGAGGGAATAAGACCTGAAGCTTATAACTAGCTTTGACGCTATATCTTTTTATTTGCAAATGTAGATGCTTTAAAAAGGTATCATTACAATAGATCAAAGATCTTATAAGGGTCTAACATTTGTTTAATGTAGTATGAAGTGAATCTCTTTTTGATGTGTTCATAGCCAACTGGACTCATAATACACACTAATGTGTGTATTCTAAAAAGTGTTCTTTTATACAATATGCTTGTAGTTTTCAAGATTCACCAGTAAGAATGAAAGCTTTGAAATATCCTTTGTTATTCAGCTGAATGGAAAACAACATTTTGAATCCACTGGACAGGAATGATCTCAAATATACTTTTCCTGACTGTTTTTGATTATGATAATGTTCATATGGCATTAAATGTAAATTCCTGTTTTGTTCATGCCACCTGTTTGTCCACTGAAATTCAGAAAATAAATTTTCAACAAACTTTTCTCTGTGCTCAGGATAAACCCCTGGATGGCATGACATGACTGCAGTCATTTTGAAAACTAGAATAGTATTGTAGAACATTGGCTTTGAAAAAAATACTTTCTGCTTGGACTGAAACTGTAGAGGTACTTCGTGAATTTAAGGTGACTGTAATAAATGGACATGACGGTAACATGATGGTAACATCAGTTGCGTTTTTGTCATAAACATTAATTAATACAATTAATTAGGTCATGATGTGAAGTATCGCATAGTACATGATGCACATTATTTCAACATGCAATAGGACGATACAACTTTCATGTCGGGGTAGTTCATATTTGTAAGTTGTGCTACTGAATCACCTATGGTGCTGTGCTTTGTCGATGAGCACTAATTTAGCTTTTTGCTGAATGTAGATTATCCAGGTTAAGGAAGACATACATCACCAATATCTTGCTGTGGCCATTTTCCTATAATCCACCAGTTTGAAGAATGGCAAATAATGTCAAGGAAGGATTTAGTGAAGTTAGTGTTTTTTTCAATATTATTAATTAGATTTTTTTGCATGTTTTTCTATTGGTTAATTGACTAATTGGTTTAATGAATGATTGCTAGTTTGATTTATTTGTTTCTCTGTTTAATGTAGTTTTTACTGCAGACATTAAGCCTTTTTATTTTCTTACAATGGATATTTAACAATAGTAGATACAAGCTTATGAGCGTCGAAACCTCTTTTGAACGAAGTATTTTTTCTGATGCACTGTCAATTTCTCTCTTTCATAATTCTCAAACAACACGGGCGCAGTCGAACTAGTGAAATGTCCACTGCGGTGAAATGTAGCACATCACACTTTTGCACTCTGTGGAACATCCTCCGTTATTTTAACAGGACTCAATCACATTTGCAAGGCTTTGATAAAATTACAAATTATATCCTGTTCTTAAGAGAGATTCTTAAGTGTAGAGGTGATGTGTTCTTTATAGATAGTGCAGTTCCCAGGTCTAGTGAGTAACATTTGGTACTCGTAGTCGACATGCTGAATGCTGAAGAAGTGGACAGGGATAAAGATCCCAGTGATAATGATAAGGGCCAAATAATTATGATCAAATGACTGGGTCAGAGCATCCCAGACCTTGACACCTCTAACGGAGCAAGTTATGTATATTTCGCTCTGAATTATTCATTAGTTAGTGTCACCGGTATTATTGGTATTAAATAAACTGTCAGTTTCATTTGTTTATTTGTTTGTTTGTTTATAATAGATTTTTTTACATTAATTTGATGTTATGCAGGTGTTTTTTTGCGTTGATGTGACAGAGGACTAATTATAATTTACTTTTGATTATGTAATGTGGATAATTAGACTGTCCAATAGTTTTCCTTATGTAATATCTATTCTTGAGCTGGATGTACAAGATGAATAAAGGAGCAACACTGAGCTGGCTTTCTCATCTTTTCCAACATAACATACACAATGCGGAGAGAGAATTCTGCCATTTACACACGCATTTTTACTAGATAGTCAACATTATTCGCTTCACGTGGGGGTGCTCATAATGTTTTGGGTCATTGGTGTATTTCTGCACTGTAGGAGGAAACTCACACAACATGGGGAGAACCTGAAAACTCGCACACACAGAGGACGGACTCGTATCTCCAGCCCTGGAGAAGTGAGGCAACAGTAGAAGCCACTGAACCACTGTATAATAGCCGGAATGCATTCGGTTGCAACATCATTGCATATACTGTAGAATTCAATGTAAGAGAAATGCAAACTGCCAACCAGCTTCTGCTCAGAACAGCTGCCTGAGATTTGACTTTATCCATTCCGCTCGCATTTTACTCCAGTCTTCTCCCTACACTGCATACATATTAAGCTTGGACCAGGATCATTTTTCAGCATCATTTCTCATCAATTTCCTAGTATTTGATGGCTTTATGGGCTTCCCCTCCTTGTGACCAGGGCTATTTCATATCATGGGAGCTTGATCCTATCACAAAGCAGTCGGATTGTCTTCACATCAAGTCATTTTGAGAGCATATTATTTAAACACTAGACAGAGTGAGTCATTTCTGAAAATAACAATCGCAATTGTGACTCCACCCTGTCTGCTTATGGTACTTTGTCTTAAGGCACCTCACTTTGCTGATATCTTATGCTTATTGCGAGCCATGATGCTGCTGTAGTGATAGTTCACAGTGAATACACACCCCTAATACTCACATTTACTGCTGAGCATCAGCAAATAGATAAGCATGGACATGGATGCTTTTGACTAGAGGGGGTGTTGTTTTCTTAGACTGGCTCTTAGCCTCCCAAAACACTTAGCTTTCCTTTTGATCTGACAAGAAAATTAATTAATATGTCAATGAAGCGTTTCCGTATTGATGGAATTCCATTGGGCTTACGATCCGTGCTGAGTTTCCAGTATGGTCTTGACACATTATTAAATTATTAAACCACTTCCTCGTTTAGCTTGGAGGGGTCATTGCAAAACCATTTTCTTAGAAGTTGATGTTTAACTAGAGCATTGGCCGGGCCGGTGCCCGTCTGTCCATGCCTAATGTGTCTTGTCCCTTTTTGCCAGCAGGTGTTGCTGGTGACCCTGCTTCCCCCCTCTGTCTCGTAGCTCTAGTCCCTAGTGTATTTCTCGGTTCCCTGGACCGCTGTATAGCTCAAGGGGTTTGAGGCTGGCCAGAAATCAGCCACATTTGTTTAACTTGTTTTTTGTTTTTCTGTTTTCCATAGTGTTTGTTATCAGTTATCTTTGTTTCCCTGTTTTCGTGTGCCCTGCTTGTGTCCTGTTTGACTTTGGTTTTGCTTATTTGTGTTCTTAGTCTTTCAGCCCTCTGTGTCATGTTCAGTAGTTTCTAGTGCTGTGTGTTTAATGTTTCCTAATTTTGGTGCTTGTTACAGTTCCCTAGTTCTGAGCTTGTTTATTGTAGTTCCACCTGTTGTATGTTGTCCTGTTCTTTTTTTGATTGCTTGGTGTTGTGATGGTCCGCACCTGCCCTTTGTTAGTCCTCTTTAATATATATTTAAGTGCTTGCCCTATTCCTTGCTGTGTCATTGCATGTGTTAGGTGTGGTGATGCTTGAGCTCAGTTTCTGTTACTCTGTGTTTGTTGCCTTGCTTGTTCTTCCCAGCCCTGCTCCTTTGTTGCCCAGTATCCCTAATGTGGTTATTTATGGTTCCTTTTTTGTTGCTACTTTTCCAGTTGTTTAATAAAACCCTTGTTGTCTTAATAAATTCTGTGTAGCCTCACCATGGATCATCACCTTCTTTCATGGCTGCATCATGCCCCTCCATAACAGCAATTTATGCATTTCATCTTGCTGTAGAAGCTTCTACTGGTACTAAGTGAAATGAGCCTTCCTACTGTTTACAAGTGAAAGCTCTATAATTCTCCAGTTTTATGCAGTAGCTATATTGCTAGAGCAGCCCTTCAGCCTAGGTTCACTTCCACTGTAAACATTTACGCAAGATGCAAATGAATGATGCAAAATTAAATATATCAACAAAACACATGTACAAAAGATATAGCTCTTTGTAAGTAAACTTGCAGGTACTCCTAAGTAATAACAAAAAAATCATTTATAAAGCAGGAAAAAGTGTTGGTTGTATAAGTTTTAACACTCCCCGAGTCAGTCACAGCTGTTTTGGGCCAAGTCTCTACTGGCTTTATCCTGTAATTTATACCCACACTTATTGACAACATTGCTCAAACCCTTTCACGTTGGATGGGGACCATTGTTGAGCAGCCATTTTTTCATTTTGATAGAGATTCTCAATCAGACTGAAGTCTGAGCTTTGACTGGGCCGTTCTAAGATATCCAGGTTCTTGCCAATAAAGCACTTTGGCTTTGTGTTTAGGGGTACTGTCCTCTGCATCCCCAAATCATGATGGGACTACACTGTAGGGATGGTGTTCTCATGGTAAGAGTAGTGTTGCTGAATCTCCTTAGAGCCTTTTCCCATATGTGCTGTGTCCTATACATGCCTTTTGAAAAACTGCAAACCTGATTTATTTTCTTTTTTCCGACAATGACATTCTTCTCACCACTCTCAATTAAAGCTCCGTTGAGCAGCATCTAGATTATATAGGTTATAAGTTATAGGTTATAAAGGATGGCTACTCCCATCTCAGCTGTGGACCTCACCAACTACTCCAGGGCTTCCCTTGCCATTTGGTTACCACTCTGATTACTTCCCTCTGTATCTAGCAACTTTTTGGTAAAAAAAATTTCTCTGAGCAGAGTCACAGTTGTGTTATTTCCATCCCATTTTATTTTATAATGGATTTAATGTTGCTTTGGGGGATGCTCAATTTTTAGGATATTTTTATAACCCAACCCTGACTGATGCTTCTCCAGATCTTTATCTCACAGTTGTTTTGATAGCACTTTGGTCTTAAAGTTGTGTTTGCTTGGATATGTTCTCAGGGAAACGACTATTTAATTTGGGTTTATGTGACACTTTGCACATAAGTTGATTTTATTATGTGACTTCTGAAGGCGACTGGTTATTTCAAAGCTCATATAGGTGTTTCAAAGAAAATTAATCCTTATTCAAGCAAGATTTTCTTCAGGCTTTTTTTTTCGTAATTTGTTTCAGCGATTATTTTTTTGAGAACTATGAATTTTTTTTACCACTGCTATATTATGGATTCTTCTGATTTGTGATGTAAAATCACAATTGAATCCATTTTTAATTCTGACCACACAAAACACGGAAAAGTCCAATCCTGTATATTGATATGAGTGAGATATTGCACATTTTAAATGTCTGTTTTAAGTTCTAATATGTTGTGATCAGAAAAAGAAGCCAGTCATATATTTGACTATATAGTGTCTATTTGGTGGATATTTCAACAGCAAGATTAATTTGGCTCAGTGTTCTCATAATGCTACTCCGTTTTCTCATCTTACTTAAAATAGCCAAATATATGATTCAAATTCTTTCTGACGCTGGGAGGACAGGCCTGTGACAGGAGGTACTCTGGTAGCTCCCTGGTGCTTGATGTTCTTCCCGTAACAGCAGGAAGCTACTCTTTGTGGAGCTTGGAGCACACAGCAAGTTCAAGAAAAAAAGGAGCAAGGAGTCACACCGGTGATTCACTTCCAAGTGATGCTGACACGGAATCTAAGAGCATCAGGACTGAGCCAAGTCCTGTGTTCAGCAGCTGCTAAAACAGAGGTTAGTAAGCTGCCAGACTAGAGACATGCCTATGTGTGAGAGTACAGTGGCTGTGAGGTGCTGCATCTAGTGGATGGTTCAGCTCCTTAAGACCTTATTGACTTTTGTCACCATTAGGAATGGCACAAATGTAATGAGTATTGAGCCATTGGGAATGGCACAAACAGAAAAGCATCAAAACGGAATATGTTATATACTAATAATAGTTTCTTTCTACTGCACCCAGCCCAATATGTTGCAGTTACTCTTAAACGGTCTTTGCTGAACTGGCTCATATCCAGGGAGATTAGCATTGGCATTCCATGTATACCAATTAAATCTACAGAATAGAATATATGAAAAGCCATTCATCCATCCATCCATGCATCCATCTATCTTCATTTATATAGCACTGTTTTAACCACAGGGTTTGCAAAGTGTTTTAGAGACATTTTGAAAGAAGAAAAAGGAAGAGATTAAAATAAGCACACAAGAAATTAAAATAAACACAAAAAATAAAATACCACCAGAACTGCAAAACTTTAAACACCCACGTTCTCTGAAGGGGACTAACCCCTACCTCATCCTGGCCCTGCCCCTACCCCACTGGTGAGTCTAGCCCCTGCCTCACAGGGGACTCTAGCCACTACCTCACCAGAAACCAGCCCCTACTTCATGGGGACTATAGCCCCTTCCTCACAGCAAACTCTAGCCCTCACCTCACAAGGGACTCTAGCTTTACCTCACCAAGCGCCTGCCCATACCTCACAGGGGACACTAGCCCCGATCTCACCAGATACACTAACCCCTACCTCACATGGGACTCTAACCCCTACCTCACAGGGGACTCCAGTCCCTACCTGTCTGGAGACTCTAGCCATTACCCCACAGGGGACTCTAGCCAATACCTGTCTGGGAAAACTAGCCCATACTTGTTTGGGGACTCTAGCCCATCACCTGTCTGGGGACTCTAGCCCGTATCTCTTTGGGGACTCCAGCCCATAGCTCTTTGGGGACTCTAGCCCCTACCTGTCTGGGGACTCTAGCCCTACCTCACAAGGGGCTCTCGCCCTACCTCAATGGGGACTCTAGCCTGTATCTCTTTGGGGCCTCTAGCCCCTACCTGTCTGGGGACTCTAGCCCTTACCTCATAGGGGACTCTAGCCCCTATCTGATAGGGGACTCTAGGCCCTACTTGTCTGGGGACTCTAGCCCATACCTCACAGAGGACTCTAGCCCGTACTTCTCTGGGGCCTCTAACCCCTACCTTACAGGGGACTCTAGCCCCTACCACACCGGGGACTCTAACCCCTACCTCACTGGGGACTCTAGCCCCCACCACACCGAGGACTCTAACCCCTACCTCATTGGGGATTCGTGCACCTACCTCCGTCCATTTACTCAGTATGGGTTCACAGGAAGTGGGGGCTTGGAGCCCATCCCAGGTAGCATAGGATACCCAGTAGGGGCTAACCCTGGATGGGATAGAAAAGCAATGAGTAATTGCATATTTAATGTGTTTATTTCCCAAAACCTGACACAGATTTAATAGACTCGGCAGTCGTAGGTTTCTCTCCTTGTCTATCTCTCACTCTCCTCTGACATCACTAAACATTCGTCAGGCAATTAGAATAGACAGCTTGACAGTACTGATCATTTCTTTCACCCAAGAAACATATCAATCAAGGGGAAGATATGGATCAAATACTTGTTGACGGTTTATTTCAACCTTTTTGCACCTGAAAATGACAGGACCTTTTCAAGTATTAAAGATTATACACATAAAGGAGACTGACTTTTAAAAATGTCAGTGAGATGACGGTATTAAATTAGCTCAAAGGGTTTATAAAACACAAATGTTTTTTCTATTTAATTAACATGGTAGATACTTTATATTAACTCTTTATAAAGCAAGTCCAGCTGAAGTGAAGAGGTTAATGGTGTATATATTGTGGTTATTGAGTGCATGATTATGTAATTTGGGGCTCTGTAGGACTTTGTGTGTATTAATCCATCTCAATGCATTATAAATTATTTTCTATAAACCTGTATTTCACTGATACAACAAAAGGATTCAATAAAACCACGAGTCATATGTCACATTTTGGCTAGAGTTTATTTTCCAAAGAGCTAATCCAATACTATTATGATATGGATGAACTTCACAATACACCCTGCACTGCAGTCTTATAGATTTTTATTGTATGTGTCACAAAAAGATGTCTAAGGGACATAACCTTGGGCTAAAGAATAAATACTTAAAGAAGCGAATTTCTGATGACGGTGGATCTGTGCAGTCAAAAAAAAAATAACTTCAGAAGACCAAGCAGCACGTAGCATAATGGCGCTTATAAAAGTTTGACTGCTGAGCTTCTGCCCACATCTAATTATCAGCATTTTTACACTTTTTAGACATTGAATTACAGTATATAATAGCACATAGAAGTAGAAAAAGTGAGGGAAAAAATGTCTCCAATCACTCTGTACAGAGGATTAGAGTTCACTCTTTGAACACTTAGGTAAACAGTTAGGACACTTCTTGGTAGCTCTGGGTGATACGTCATCTGAATTAAAATAATGTCACGTTGGCTCTTGAATTATATCATGCTGTGACCAATAAGAATTCCAGAAGATCCCTGAAAAAAGGTGCTAATGGCTATCAGATTGAAAACAGTTACAAACCCATTTGCAATTTTCCATTGAGATTGGCCGGGATCATCCCTATGTCTGTCTTTCCGGGGGTGTTCATGACCCCATATCATAAACAGGCTGAGAAAAAAAATTGGCCACAAGGCAGAAACGAATTCGCGAAGGAGAAAATGAAAAGTTACAAATACAGTCTGTCACCTGTATGATCCTTAACAGTTTTAGAACAAGATTTTATGTATAGACAAATGGATATTTTTATTTTTGTGTAGACGCCAGATTGTTGGGTATGTCTTTCTTTTATTCAATACTGGGTTTACCTCAGTGACACTGACAAATTACCTTACCAAAACAGCATCTCCACTCCATTTGGGTTTCAGCAATTTTGTACCCTTACTTTTGGTCTACACGGCATGCCGGCTACAGTACTTCTGCTGGATACCTGATGCTGTCCCCTGACTTTTCACACTTTTCAAGCAGGGAGAATTCTTGTTAAAAGAAAAGTGCATCCAGCGTTATATATCAGGTACTTGTGACTATCTAGGCGAGGTATAGCACCATTGAGAACAGGTTCTCAGCCACCAAGTAAATAATTTTCACTCTTCATTACTACCTGATGGAGCAGCAATTTACCCTTTTTATGGACCACACCTCCTTGTGGCTGCAAAGTGTGAAATATATCAATGCCCAGACTGCTCAGTGGCATCAAGATTTGCAGCCCTGGTTGTACCATCATGCATTTCACCAATAATAAAGTTCTGGTTCTTTCTCAGTGTTAGATAGCCATATTGTTTTCCTGCTATATCTTGACAACCCATCAGGTATCTATTAGTTAATTCTGGGCCTGATCTGCATTATTTTTGTTGCATTGCATTGTCTTTGAACCGATGGTATCAATCATCTCGGTAGGTAGAGCAGAGTATTTTAAGTGTATTTCCTGTGCATTATTTTCGGCTAATTTCCATATTCTTTTCAAACGAGACACTGCTGTCTGGGTTCATTCCTCTCCTCCAGTATGATAAACCCCAGAGCCTGAATAAAGCCCCTGTTCAGTCTTTCCATGGCAGTACCATGTGTCTACAGCCACCATCCCGGCTGAAGCAAATCTTCCAGTGTAATATTTAACCTTGGTTGCACTAGGGTGTCATTTATGAACAGAGGCACATAGCCAGTCAATGGCAGATTTAATATTATTCAACAGGGGGCATGAAGGACGAGGAGTGACATGATACAGAAATACAAGCAAAAATATAAATGTGTCATTTCAGTCAGAAAAGGGACAACAGCTAAACTTAGGTGTGTGAGAAAGGGAGAATTTTTGGTCTGAGTTACTGTGAGGCTAAAAACAGAAGAACACATCAAGTTATACCTATAATGGTAAAGATGGCAGCCAGTGATAAAAAAGTCTCAAATATGTATATGTGGGGGGTGAGTGTGTGTGTGCGTGGGGGGGGCACTGTCCTTCACAGCAGCTTCAGCTCCTGTTCATCTTGGCACCCACTCCATATTGTTTTGTCTATTTCCTCAGATGTGTGTCTCTGGTTTCCGTAGTAACCTGTTTGCACCCAAATCCCCGAAAAGGAGTAATTTCCTCCAAACTCTCTGCATCACATGACTGTGTTCATGATCTTTGTTGCCTTTTCCACAGAGGACATTTATAGTATACAGTTTGGGCTCCATAAAGCTAAGTCCCGCAGCCTTACTGAGCTTGGTCTTCCCTTCAGATTTTACATAGTATAAATCTACATTCGTTCCTCCATTACTTATCATCCATTCTACAAGAAGCTGTTGTACATAATCGTCCTGTTTACATCTTTCCTTTGGCTGATTAATTGGAACGTAACCAATTAAAACTGTAGCCGCTGATGTGTCGTCTTATTATTCCTCTATAGGTTTGTTCTCTAATTCTCATAATAACTTATAACTGACTATCCATCCATCCATCCATCCATTATCCAAAGCTGTTCGGGTCGCGAGGGCAGCAGTCTAAGCAGGGAAACCCAGACTGACTAAAAATTGATTATTGATTGGATAGTGTATTGGCTCACCAGCCGGTGAATAAATCTGGAAAAAATTAGGAAAAAGGTTTAACTTAAGCTTTTCCTGATGAAATTATTTGTGTGTGTGTGTTGTACATTTAACAGGAACATATTTCATCGGGTTGCATCATCGTTTTATAATTACAATCTATGCAGCAAAGAACATGTCATACTTATTCTCAAAAAACACTTTGCTAATCTATATTCCTATCACATTTCATTAATACTTAGACTGGTGTAGCCCAGTTATGCTGTTAATGGCTGCTCTATAATGTTGTTAAACATCCTTCACCATCTTTTTTGCTCCAGGGGTGATGGTGGTTCTCCCTTTGGCTTTAATATAACCTGGAAGTGTGTTCCAGGTTCTCTATATACTGACCAGGAAGCCTTGCTGGTTTTTTGTCCTGTCCCTGGGTCCAAATCTCTTGTTTGCCAGAGTCCCATTTCTGAGTTAGGTTTCTGTGTTCTGATTACCTCCAGAGGTTTCTCCATACCATTAATGCAAATATCATACTTATGGTCTTGGCAAAATGGGTTTTACTAACTTGCCTCCAAAGAAGGAACTTGCGGCACAATGAATCATGGGATTGATCTCATTTGGCAAGATGCAACTGATGTATCCTTGACATTCGGAGTAGGGCAAGAATGACATCCTGTGATCTTTACCATCCTCCATACTTCTGGTACTGAGTATTGGAACTGGTCCTCGGCAATGGAAAGTGATGAAAAACAGGTACATGAGAACACGTCAAGTACGAATATTGAGAAATACCCCAAGTCTTGGCTTTCATGCCCTGGCTGCATCCCTCGCCCGGGGCGGGGGGGGGGGGGGGGGGGGGGGGGGGGGGGGGGGGGGGGGGGGGGGGGGGGGGGGGGGGGGGGGGG
>JAODKC010000048.1:6151088-6183938 GCA_026777985.1 Mormyrops attenuatus | reverse complement strand
ATTAATATTGACCAATAACCCACGCTTTGGGTTTAATGCCCCGGCCCGTCCCACCCCCCGCCCCCCCCCCCCCCCCCCCCCCATTCCTCAGTGGTTCTCACCTGGTTTAGCCTCACGACCCACACTTACATTAAATCACAACCCAAATTTTTACAATTTTGAACTAAATTTTCACCAAAGGTATTTTGTTAGTAAAATTTGGGTGAAATTATTCACTGTTGTTCTGTTACCCAGGATATACAAAGGGTGGGCAAAATAATGGAAACTCCACATGAAAAGTTCATAACTGAAGTAAGTAAATTATAATCAGATGTGAGTTTATTAGGTTGAATGCCATTTAAAAGTATGTGTCATCTATGAAAGGCCTGACAATCATGCTTTGAAGTGTGAGTTTTCAGAGTAATGTGAGGAAACAGAGTCCCTAAGAGTTATTGCCTGAATTGCATCCATCACGATGGAAAAATTCCCTGACCCACAGCGTCTTTTAACAGGGGTAGCCATCCTGTGGGACTTACTAGGACCAACAATTGCTCTGAATGATCATATAACAACGAATGAACATGAATACAAATGATTTCGCAGCACTTGTCGCACTCCACAATGCAAACACTTTCCATCATGATGTTCCCATATTCTAAACTGATAATGCCCATGCAGCTGCTGCTAAACAAATTCAAGGGTGGTCTTGTTAACACCTGGATGAAATACAACACCCCACAAGACTTCCCTAGTCATGATGCCTAAACATCCAAGGGATCAGGTATGATATGATAGTTTTGTGTGTCTGGGGCCCAAATAACCAGGTTAATCAGCTGCTGCTTAGGATGGAAAGTGAAATTATTAGATGGAGACAAGGTCAGGATGGCTGACTAAGGGTGATAAGCAGATTCACGGTGTCAGCCAGCTTAAAAGGGGGAAAGAGGGACCCAACAAAGAAATATCAAGAAAACTGTATGGTTTAACGCATTTTTGAAAAGTGATGGGGAAATCTACAATGGAGAATGCAAAGCATTTCTCCAGCTCCCTCAAAGAACTTGAAACATTCTGTCTTGAAGAATTGCCTGATGACTTAATACACAGAGTGAAGGACTCATTCAAGTCATCCCAAGAAAGACTGAGGTTGTTTTGAGTGCAAAAGCTGGCATGATTCTTAATAGGACCTTGATATTGATATATTGTGAGGTCTTTATATTGTTTTATCCAACCCCTTTATATAAAGATGGATGTCTTGTCAATATTATGAGAAATGAAAAATAAAAGCATAAAACATTGAAAGTAGATATTCTGCTGCTGGTGAACCTGGAAGGGTTGAAATCTGAGGTGAGTCAGCAGGATAATGTGGGTGCAATCCGAGTTTAAGTTAGTATTAATCTGAGTGACTCCTCAGTGATGACTAATTAATTTATGAGAAGGGGATTAGTGGGGTGACTTGAGCTGGAAAGTGAAAATGATGCGTGAAAATGGCTTGTTTATTTAGAAAAGAGCGAGGGGAAAAAATAAGTTTTTTTTTTTTTTAAATGTCGCATTAAAGAAGCCTGACACGTAGAAAGAGCTGCTCGACTCTGAGTTAAAAGCAATCTGTGCGGGAATGGCCTTCGATGTGCCTGAGAGCCAGTGAGCTTGAACAAAGGGGAATCTACTCTGAGCTCAAGCAGTCATTTTCAAGCGCTTAAAATTTAATCACAAAATGAAATTTCAAGCGCATTCTACCTCCCTCCATAAACACCCTTACTGCCACAAAAACCAAAGTAAAACTTTAACTCGGCAAGACGTACAATTGTTTTTTCACACTAAAACAAAGACAATTTGCTTGACTTTATAAAAACACAGCTACTAATAATGATATGGCTTTCCTTTAATATTATTAAGTTCCGAAGTTCCTCAAGGGCAGTAAAAATGTGGTATTTGTAGCTTTTCATATTTTATGCTGTTATCCAAATTATTGTTATCCAAAATGTCAATATATTTTATTTTATTTTTCACAGAAGGAAGAATTTTTCATTAGTTCCAAGAATTTTATCTTGTATTGACTTCAAAGAAGTAATTATGAATCAGGAAATGTGACTGAATAGTGTAACATGGAGAGACTGCAGTTTCTCTTTAATTAGCTCATTCTTTAATTAGCTAAAACCGGATATTTCAGGTTTGGCGCCCCATCCTGGGTTATTCCCTGCCATGTGCACGTTGCTTCCAGGAGAGGCTCCCGACTCCTGTGATTCTGATCAGGATTGTGGGCACAGAGGATGGGTGGATGGATATTTCAGCTGTTAACAATGTGAAAAAATAGAATGATTTTCTCAAATAAAAAGTAAGCCTGGGGCCACTGCAGCTATCAGCAAGGTGATAGAGATCTTCAAGATGATTTTGCAGGAGAGCAGGAGATGTGGGTGATCGTCTCACCAGGTAGAGATTGGCTAAATTCATTTATCACCGTTTAAGGTACTGAAATCTCATATACATTCACTGGCCAGTTAGGTTTATTAGGCTCGTTAATGCAAACAGCCTGCTGCTCTAAGCAGCAAATCATGTGGCTGCAACTCAATACATATGACATACAGACACGGTTCACTTACTGTCTGGCTAAGCATTACGGCTAAGCCGTGTCATGATTGTTGGTGTCAGAGTTGGTAACTTCTCAGAAACAGCCACCTTCCTGGAATTATCACACACTACAGCATCTAGAGTTTACAGACAAGAATGTGATGAAGAAAAAAAAACATCCAGTAAATGGTAGTTCTGTGGCTGAAAACACCTTGTTAATGAGAAAGGTCATAGGAGAATGGCCAGACTTGTTAAAGCTAACAGGAGGGCCAGAAGTGCAAAAAAAAAACAGCTCAAGACATCAGCAGGGAGCCAAACAGCTTCTCCAAACACACACAACTCATCTACCCTTGAACCAGTTCTGGAGGCAAATGTGTCCTAGCCAGTAGTAGCTAGTTTTACCTAATAGATCAGCTAAAGAGTACATACACACCAATAATGTTCTCAGAATTGGGTCTGGCTTGATCCTATATGGGTGTACCTAATAAAGTGGAACCTTATGAAGACACCAAAAGTAGAGATTTCATCCAAAAAAAGAGAGGCAGGAGAAGAACAACACGAGATGGTCCACAGAGGTGAGAGGTGCTTGATGGCTACAGCTAGTGAGTCAGGAAGCAGAGCTCAGTTTGACCCCCTGGCACTGCTGAGGGAGCCTTACGAACATCTGGCAGGGTGCTTGTAGCTGGCACACTCAGCTGCCTCCAGCTGTGCAGCATTAGAGGTGGAGCTTTGTGACCGTGCATAGACCAGCTGTCCAAGTCACGAGTGCTGGTCGTGCACAAGCTGCAGCACCACGGATGGCAGCCAGAGCGTTGGGTATACATACAGGGGTATACATACATGGGTATATGTACATGGGTATACGTACACGGGTATAAGTAACAATAATGACCTCAAGTCATAGCATAAATAGCTTTCTGATATACTACAAGTAATACATTATACAACATATTAAATATTCGGTCATTTATATTGGTTTGGAACGGTTTCCTAACATCAGATTATTGCTCAGTTCCTGAACACAGTGCACAGTCTTAGACAGAATGGCACTCCCCAAAATGCAAGTCAGATTTTATACCTGTCAGTCCTTTCCTCTGGCAAGCCTCTGAGTACTGTCAGCTGGTGAGTCTCTGAGTACTCAGGACTGACTGGACCTTACCCACCAGCTGGGTGAAAGGCTTGATTCTGTTCCACCATCCACTGTTGCCACTCGCCCTCCCCAGAGTGCTGACAGCCATACTCGATTCTCCTAATTGACTGGGCTATTTCACCAGTCTAGCTGGTTCCCCCAGTGTGAGGAATTGTTTGACTTAAGTCAGATTTACCGAGCATCCCAGATCCCCTCTTTTTCCTGCCTGCTCATTTCTCCTCTCATGTGGCTTAATGAGTGTGTCTTTCTCCTGTTGTTTGCTCTAATCCCTGTCCCAGTGCGTGCATGTGTACCGATTCTCCCATACCTGTATCTGCACATATCCCAGCCTTACCCTTCACCTCCAGGTAGACCTACTGGCTTCTCCAACGCTGCTGTCATCCCTGACATGGACTCTTGGCTGGTTCCCTGTTTGCTCTGTGTTTGGGTCCCCCTGAAAACCAGGATAGAACCACAACTCAATGCTGAGCACCGAGGCATTAGCCAGAAAAAACTGATATTCACAGACTGAGCACAGCTGTGCTTGCCTTAACACTGATAGGTGGGCGTGGCCATGAGGAACAGCAACATCTGTGGCAGGTAAATAGTGAACTGGACTCTGCATCATGGGTAAAACATTCATTTTGTTTACAAGTTTTATTCTGCTTGAATGTTTTTCTTTTGTTAGTTTTCTTAATTTATAATGTGACACAGTTATGGATTGTGGGTGGGGGAGTGGGATGGTGACCGTCCAAATAAATTTCATGTTTTAGCTGCATAATGTTAACCTTAGGAAATAAAAATCTGGAAATATAAAATCACAGCCGAAAAGAACGACAGAGGCTGGAAGTGAGCTGCTCAGCTGGGTCTCTGTCCATCACTGCGCTGCCTGCCCCGCAGCTGCTTGCTCGAATATAAAAACTCAGGGGGGGGGACGTTGGCCCTATTTCCCTGTATTACAAGCTAAAAATATGAAACAAAGCAGAAGAAAAAAACATAATTAATGGTTATGTAGTAATTTTGGTAGAAGGTATTTGTATGCGATTCAACAACACATGTGACTTGCCGAAGTGACCCTTTGCCTTTAAAATCAAAACTCAATTAGCAGAAAATATGTCCCAGTTTTTTGTTTTAATTAGCTCTTTACTTTTTTTTACATAATTACAATGTATAATTATTACTTCACAACGCCTCTGACTTCTTCAAGACAAATTAATTACGATTCTATTATAATGGCTTGACCTAAGAAAAGGCAAACATTTTGTCTACCCATATCCTGTGCGTATTGTTTGCTTACTATTGATATATTTTAATAAAGCTTTTAAAAATGTGATTATGAGTCTCTCGTTTCAGCTTGTGCCTAGCCCAGTACTACCTGCCACCTGCTTTTCGTGATCCACTCTGTGATGGAGCTGACTTTCCGTGTTTCACAATAAATGAAAACCCTGAAATGATCTCAGGAGCAGACACCGTCTAGACTCAGATCGACTGAAACGCACGGTGATTTTGCAGATGATATCTTCGCGCACGATAATCGCTGGCGACGAGAGCAGCTGTATGTCGACAGCCGCGGAAGATAAGAGAAGCACCTCTTTTGGCAGGAGACGGACGATTATACAACCGTTTCGTTCTGTCGCATAAAAGAGGGGAGTATTTGGCAGACACGCAGGGTCAGCTCATTTGAACAATCATAAGCATTAATTAGGTCCTTTCTGGAGCGTCGGCAGAGAGGAGCACAATCAGCCTTGGATTTCCTCTCATATTTCCAGCAGACGACGGTACATACCGGGCATTCACCCAGCCGCTGTGGTTCACTGCCCGTCCCTCATACATATTAAACAGTGATATCACCAAAGAAGAAATGGTCAGATATTTCCCTCCATTATTTATTAGATTGATTTCCTCTCCCTCTGCACAAAAAACACCAAGAAAGACAATGAACTGTCATTAGACAGCTGATGAAGAATAAATTATGTGGTCTGAGGAATATTCATGTGCTTATTGGTTTTGACAAGTAAGGGTAATTTGCTTGTAATTCGTTGCCTAAAAGCAATGAGTCCGTGTGTGTGTATGTGCCCGTGTGTCGGGGGGATGTTGTTTGCTTTCACCTGTTCAGGAAAATGAACTCCCTGACAGAAAGGCGAAAAGCCTCTGGCTGTCATCTCTGCCGGAAGTCTGATTGATCCCTTTAGGTTTAGATCGACAAATAAGCAGGCAAACAAGTAGGCCTACAGTTTAATGGAGCAGGAGACCCTTGGTATACTTATTGTTCGCTAAGTTTGTTTGTTCCTGGACCCCGGACTGCTTCTTGTTAAAAAAGATTAGAATTTTTCTACAGGGATAATTGCCTAATAGGAAAATAAGAAATTTACAAATGAGAGGAGGCCATTCAGCCCATCAAGCTCATTTCTAACATATATTTTCTTTGTGCTTTCAATTCACACCTAGATGCTCATAGCTAACAAATGTTCATATCATGGTGTGCCAAAGAATTTTAATATGTATATATGTATACCTCGACCTGTACCACAGATGGTGGGTAGATGCTGGTTTGGCCCAATAAGTAGACTGACTACTGCCCCATAGACCTCCATGCTTTGAAGCAAATATGACTGGCAGAATAGAATTACCCACAATCCCACACTATTTGTGGGAAAAAACTAAAATGTGTTGCATCTGTTTTTGCTTTGTTACTTTATATGTAATTTCCATACCCTGTGACCCTGAATGAGATAGATGGATGAATGGTTTGCAGTTAAAATATATCCTTAAAAATACTCAGTGTTAAAAAGTGAGCATACATAAGTCCAGGCTTACATCTCTGAAACCATACTTTGCAGTGATCCTAGACAGTTAAAGCCCTGAATAAAGACATTTGATACAATATGTGCACCAACTGGAGTTCAATCGCGGATGACAATTCGGAGCACTGCTTTTCTCAGATCTGCAGTAACCTACAGTTGCCAGATGGGCAGGGGAGCCTGTTTTGACGCCTCTTTCTAAATGTGACCACAGCTGCAGTTCTAGCTAATGAAAGTTACATAAAAAAAACAACGCAAGGTCCCCCAGGTTCCAATTACTTAAAAAACCATGTTACATCTCCGACGGGGGGGGGAATCCAGCCCAGCGATAAAACAACAAACGGCAGTTTTCTCGATGGGGGAAAGTGCGAGATATTATAGCATAGGTGTTACCAGCGCAGCCTCCACTCGGATTTTGGCCACAGTGGGGAAATCCACCCAGCTGACGAGCAAAGAGAGGAGAAGTGGAAAGACAGCTCTGAGAGGTGAGATTTAAAGCTGTGGTCTACGGCTAAAGAGACCGCATCCTTTAGAGAGAAACCAAAACCTTAACAAAAAGTGCTTTACCCTCGAAAGCCCGTGAATTTGCAGTGGCATAGTTCTTAACCACATATGTGGCGAAATATGTAGACAGTGTAGTAAAGATTGTGAATCTTATCATGTTGTTATTCGTGTATAAGAATATTTACAACTTTAGGAATTATGGTTAGTTAAGGTATTTCACTGAAAGGCACAACTGTGGTCTCACTGGCGGCTTCAGCTAGTAATCTTACGAGTAAAAATCCATTGCCTTATCCTTCATGCTACCTGCTGTGCTAAAACGCAGCCCTTAGCATCCAGCCAAGTCTCAGGTCGGTGCCATTGAGGTTGCAGGTAGGTCGATCAGATGCATGAGATGGAGGTTAGGCTTGAGGGAGATTCCTCTGCCAGAGCCGTGCTCATTGTACCATGTAATATACTCTGATACACTGGTCCATTTTTCAGTCATGAAACTGGTTTGAAACTGCATTCAGTTTGCCTTCCAGGCTGTTTAAAGAAGGAATATAATTCTGGAAGCAGCATTTTCTGACAGGAGAAAACACACACACACACACACACACACACACACAAAACAAAAAAAATCTAAGACATGCATAAACTCATTTCTCAATTTTCACAGAGTTCTGGCTCTTTGAAACAATGATATAGATTTAAGCATCTCATTTATCACTGACGTGACTGGACATATATTTTATCTCTACACATTTTGCATGTGGAATTTCTCAGTTTAGTTTTTGTTGTTGACAAGAATACATTGATGGAGGTTAGGTCCAAGAATTGCTGCTTAAATGGAGTGGCACAGTACTGCTGCCTCACACCTCTGGGACCAGGGTTCGAGTTACTGCCAAGCTTCCATGTGTGTGGAGTTTGCATGTTCTCCCTGTGTCATCATGGGGTTTCCTCTGGGTATTTCAGTCCAAAAACATGCTGAGGTAAATTGGAGTTACCAAATCGCCTGTAGGTATGTGTGAGTGAGCCTTGTGATGGGTTGGTGTCCCATTCTGTGTGGTTCTCTGCCTTGCACCTGTAGCCTCCGGGATAGGCTCTGTGTCCCTGAGATGCTACATAGAACCAGCAGGTACAGAAAATGGATGGATAGATTTGCCCCTCTGATTATGTTATTTTTATAGAGAGTATGCCTTTGTAGATAACACTGGTGTTCTGGTGTTTGTTGTTTATCTGTGGTGTTATATTGTTGACCTGAACATTTTTCAGCATAGTGATCGGTTCGGTTGGCAAATGTCTCTATATATCAGGTCACCTGAGAAAAGTCTGTGGAATTACACACGCCTTTGGCCTTCTTCAAAGACTCAGTTGCTGGTGGGCTACACTGGTTGACTTAAGAGGAGTTGATCAACTCAATCATTAATTAAAGTATTAAGTATTATCTATTAGGAGTACTGGTCGCATCGATTGTGCGGCCCAGATTAAACTGATACAAACCAGAGCCCAGCAAATGAATACCTTGCATTACAGAAATTGTGTCCAGAGTCTAACTTGGCACCATTTCAAAAGATCAGCCTTTGTACCAGTTCATAAGACCAGAAAACAACAGTATTTTCTTGGGGTGTGGGTGGCGTTCACATTACATCTGTCTTTCCATACATGGAGATTCCCTGGGCTGCACTCTGTACGTAACATCACCACCTGGAACAATGCAAAGTGGCCTATCGGACAAAACTCGCTGTTCTTGGCTGTGGATTTTACATTTTCTATGCATTTGTTCATATGTGGATCAAAATTAAAGTGACAATGAAGAATTGTCTGTTGATCTCAAACTGCAGTCTCTGGTTCTGCTAGACGGGATGTTTAAATGGAAACTCAGTTTTGTTCCTTCTGCCTGTAAGTGAATGGCTTAATGAATGTGAATGGTTTATGGAGCAGTCCTAATCAGGATTGATTGTACTCATTTATTTTTTTTTTCTCCACGATTATGCCTCCACAAAATGCCGTGGAATGTTTTTAACCAACTTCCCTCCTCTCAGTAACCATCAGCGGCTTGATAGTTACAGGTTAACCCTTGGTGATGCACCTGTTGACTGGTTTGTGGACTAAGTCAAAGGTTACTCCTTAAACATTGTTAATTACTGTGGGGAGCCATACAGAAAACTATAGAAAAAATGGAAAGCATAAAAAGTCTCATACTTTGTTTGGTTACTTATTGTTACGGTTAGAGGTGGGTAGGGGTTAAGGTCGTCATGTTGGGATCGGAGTTTTCCCCATAGAAATAAATGGAAAGTCCCCACAAAGATATAATGACAAACCTATGTGTGTGTGTATGTATGGAGAGAGAGAAAATAATAAACTGCAATATATATATATATATATATGTATATATATTCGCATATATCACAGGACAAACTAATACACAGAATTAATGAATTTTTTTTTACATTTTCTATAGGGGTATATTAATAGTCATTCCTTAGTCATGTGTTTATTAACACTGGAAAATGCATTAATGCATAACTATTACAGTATAGCATGTTTTTCATTATACTTTGAATTAGAGTGGCGGTTGGGAGATATTTATACCCTGTCTGTTTCATTCATCTCTGTCTGTAATGCCTACATGTGTAAAATGCTTAGAATTGACTAACATTTTTATTACATAAATCAATATAGGAGCCATGTAAAAATTAGTAGAGAAATTGCTCCAGTGAGATTCCCCACTGAGTCTTTACTGATTTTTCAGCTGTAGGCCAATTAACACCAGAAAGATGGGGTCTTATCAGGCTGCATTAGGATGCACCAACGAATGCAAAACTTCAAAATCATCCGCAGGATGAAAATCTTCATGATGGGAATGTAATGAAACATGGCTGCTACCCTCTACACATGTCGCTGTTAAATCAGTGGCCTTGCCACTAGTTATACACGCCACTGCCTATCACTGGAAATTGAAGTGAGGGTTATTTTTGCCATGAGTACGAGAACAGATACATTGGAATGTGTTTTTTCCTGTATCCCACCTCGCTCTCCTCCTTCCTTAAGACTTACACACATATATAGGGGTGACAGTAAAGTTACAAGGTCAATTGTCCATTCAGCAGCCATTTTTTGGGCTCAAGGGTTTCGCTCAAGGGCCCAATGGAGATGTGGTCACTCTGTTGAGGACAGGATGCTGAATGGCAACCTTCAGAGCACAGGCACAAACCCACGGAGCCACAAGCAGTACAAGTGCATTTGGACCAGCAAGAGTCTAATCCTCCAACTTTGTTTATAATGATTAGATTATGAGCAAAGTATTCAATTAGTGACTCCTCTGGATTCATATATCCAGAAACTGATAAAAGTGTTACCTGAAGAAAATATTTAATAATGCTCCTAATAATAATAATAATAATAATAATAATAATAATAATAATGTGATTTAATGGTAACTGGTCACAAATAGAGAGGACATTTCCACCACGTGAGCATTTGGAGATGGATGACATTTCTGGCTCTGATGATCATGGAAAAGTCCTTCCTCCTTGTCCTCCCCCAGCACTGTAAGCATGAAACTCCATTTGGGGTCTGGGCCGTTAGCCTGGCCTTGCTTTCTGGAGTTTTGCCACGAACCAGCAGCTTTCCTGCTTAAGCAAAACTGGAGGATTCCCTGACATGGACAGTCCAGTAGCAGGATAAATTAAAAGCAAAGCGCTGTAATGTGAATCTAATGGAGGATATTTGCTTGTGAAGGTTGAAATGGGATTTAACTTGGGCCCTCAGCAGGAGCTGAGGATTAGACTCCTGGTGGTCCCAGTGCACTTGTACTGCTTGTAACTAAATATTCAAATTATTGCCCTGATTTTCAAAACCCACAGTCCACAGGTCTCGCATAATTATCTCTTTTTAATCAAGACTGAAATAACACACACCACAATGGAATTCTGAACCCTCCAATACTAAATGTAGATGCTTTTCAAATCTGTGAACCTCCAAATGTCTGCTATTGAAGCTAATGGATGAAAATGGACAGATACTGAGCCTGTTTCCGTAGCCCCAACGTCAAGGACAAAACAGGGAAAGGCTGGGATGACGGGGCCCCACCCACTCGGGAAAAGGGTTTCGGGCCCTGCAATCAGTCTGCGGCCCTCATTCTCACAGCAGCCAATAGTCTCTGCCCACTGACTGTGAGGCATAATTAATCAGAAGCATATTGGCTGCACTAATGAACCAACTGCAATGTTCCCCACAGAATAGCTCGTCACATGCAGCCTACCGATTCTCCATCCATTTATGAGTGCAGTTGTATACCCTAACCCTAACCCTAATCTCAGTGATATGGAATCGAGCCCAGGGGCCACAGGGCTCATAAACGGATAGATAAAGGGCAAGAAAATAATCAGTTGTACACTCTCACACACACAAACCTACAATATACAGTAACATTTACATTTACCTTAACAAGCATTTACAATTGCATGGTCCCAGTCCTTGACATCACTTTCTATTCCCGCTGCTCCCCAACACTCCGCCCCTCCAGCTTACCTTTACCCTCCCCTCTTGTAAGATGAATCTGTAAGTCATTTTCGCTCCTGTTCACTCAGCACCCCCTTGTCTGCACAGAGAAACTTCCCTGCTGACAATCTCTTGTCCTCCTTCACCTCCTGAACAGCTGACGTCTGCAGATTCCCTCCATACCTGACGACTTTTCCTCGGGGCGGTCCGTCACCCAGCTGCTCTTATCCAATTAAGTCCACTGACGAAGTATTTCATTTCTCTTATGGGATTAATGAAGTAGCTACCTGCCTACTACCTAGCAAACCAACCCACCTAATTTGCTCTCATGCCACAGGCAAGACAGTAAGGCAGGCTAATCTTAGCCAGAGAGGCATTCTAATCTAATCTAACTTTACCAGTCATAGCTGGATTGACTTATTGACTTGATGACGTTACAGGTGGCAAGTAAACCTAAAGCTGTTGCAAATTTGTGATGGGCTCATTGACACAAGTGGCAGACGTGTTACACTCATGTTTTAGTTTTGACTTGTGTTTACAAGCCTATTGGGTGATATAGCCACTACAGTGGGAAGAGCAAACTGAAATACATGGGGGGAAAATTCACCTCTGACTGACAGGTTCACTTGGTGTGTGGGATGCAGGTGTCATTCTTTATAAGGACAAGAGGACATGTCAGGTATGGGACCAGTACAAAGAATCTCAGCAGGTGCAAATAGCATAAATTATGACAAAGGTGTAGGTGTAACTTCAGATTCACTACAAAACCAAAACTGAAATTCATGGTGGGTTGAGTGACTAGCATGGGGATTACGGTCCAGGTTTATGGGAGTAAAACACTGCAAAACAAGCCATTTATAGCTACAGAGGTATGATTGCAGTTGAACTAAATTGCTTCCAGTTCTAGCAGTCAAATGACTCTCTCCCAAAGATAGATAGTGCCCCTCCCCCATCACAATGACCCTAGGTTGTCCGCATTTGGGCGATATAATAAATAAAAGCAGAAAATTCAGTATTTCAAGCTGCTATATGTATTCCTTCCATCTGTTTTATGTTTTTTATTTGTGGTTATGTAGTGGAGTCGTTTACACATGGTCATTGGCTTTTAAGTAATTGCTTCTTCGAAAGTCATTTTTGTGTTTTTCCCATCTTGCTTGTAGGCAATTTCAGCACCCACCCACCCCTCCTACCCCCCAAGGCAACACTGGCCTGTTTAATTCCATGCCCACTTTTCCATGCTGTTTGTATTGCTGTTTATCTTAAGGTGAGGGATTTGAGACGTGGGCGAGAGGTCAGGTACCACAGATGAGCTGACGGTGGCGGGCTCACCGAGCGGTGAAAACAATTAGGCAGGGAAAAACAAACGGAACAGCATGGGTTTTCAGTGCAGCCGGGAAGGAGGTAGGCCAGCAGGTCAGATGGTAGTTAGAAAGAGGACTTGTAACCTGAACGTAGCAGAATGTTCAGGGTGATGCTCTGGTGCTAGCCTTGTGTGAGATACTTAACCTTTTAAATATTCAGGGGTTTCTGTTGGTATTTTTGGATAATCCCCCAGCGAAATAATCAGATAATATAAAAAAACAACTATTATTATTATTATTATTATTATTATTATTCTAGCATAGCTATGCATGACTGCTCCATTTCCTCTCTCTCCTGCCTCTGTTCTGTGGATTTGATCGATGGCTGAACTAATTGAAGATATTAACTGATTACAGAGGCGTATTAATTCAATTAGCTTTCCTATGACAAACTATTAATTCTATTACCAAGGACCGAACCCAGCTGAATTAAATCTTGTCAATATTTCAATTATCTCTTGGCAAGTAAGACGTGATGGTCGGAGGGAAGCACGAGGCAGTAAATTTATTATGGGCGCAGATCACTGATGCATCTTGGGGCGGAACTAACAGCAAACTGCACAGTTACTCAGCATAATTATCCAAATGCAAACAGCATTTTCTTGTGAATTTTTATGCCATTTTGTGAGTCAGGGGACTTCCTTCAAAAAATGAGCACTTGCTTTGAAGCTGTCATCTATATAATCCATTACAGATACCTTCGTAGTGCATTATATTGGTTGGTATAAGAATTAATAAAGCATTACAGCATCTTCTATTGAAAGCCATAAGGCATTATGGTATTGTTTATAATACTTCATAAGCTCAGAGGAAGCTCTCATCCATAACACATTATAGACAGAATGCTTTGTACTGTATTATGAAGGTATTTATAGTGCATTATAGATGGCAGCTTCATGAAGCATTTATAATACATAATAATCATGGCTATAATTTATTGTCTTTTTATAAATATAGCCATGTTTATAATGCTGTATGAATACATTATTATGTGTTATGAATGTGCTCATAGACTCTTATAAACATATAGATTCTATTTTCTATTTTATGCAGGAGTGCTTTTGAAGTTGTACATCGTGGTGAAGCACATAAGAGGCGGATGCCAGATTCCTTTCAGTTTCTAAACACATGAAACATGCTTTACTTTCTCCACATCCAAACCCCACCGATGACTTCCGTGTGTTTATGCATTTTATTTGCTTGCCAAGCAGTATTTCCATGGCAACCGGCCTTTGAAACGACATTGTTTGATTATGTTCTCGGTGAAGCACAATGGATTTTTACTTTGGGTTGGGTGAACAACGCTCTCGCACTCTATGTCTGACAAATCGCTACGAGATTTTATCGCTTTGGGGTGCAGTTAACTCTATTTGGGGGTCTAAAGCCAACAGCCTATGAGCCCTTTAAACCTGGTCTAGTTCAAGTAGTCTAAACTGGAAGTCAAGCACTTTCAAGAATACTAAAGTTAAGCCATAAACTACACAGTTTGACGACAGAAAACAAAAAAACAAGGCATATAGCCAAGACGTATGGACACGTATATGAACATACTAAATACATATGTGGGTATTTTTGGACATGCAGTAATATTATTTTTCTGGAAGCATTGATCTGATGAAAAGCTATGATCAACTGGATTCCTATCTTTATTCCAAGAAAAGATCAGACTCTTTCCTTTCACTGTAACAACTGCAGCAGGCACATTCTTCATGTTAGATCAAGCCTAATCTGCAGTACTCTGTAATCTTTACTCAAAAGCCAGTAAGTTGCCATTGTATTAACACTTCCACAGCCTAAAGACTAATTGTTTCACAATACATTTTAAAATTCAACCTCCTATGCTTAATGCTCCATATTTAATGGTTCCTACTTGGAACAAACTGGAAGCTTTTTAGAGACCTCGATAACGACCTGCCAGTCACATGGCCATAGGCTGACAGGGAGGAATCTATTTTCTATTTCCTCTTGTTCTGACACTCACGCCTCGTCAGGTGGTTGACAGAGGAGGCTATTTTCAATCTCTGTTATGTCAGGGCTGTGGTTACCTGTTACTCTGCTGATTTGCATGACCTAGGCACAATGGGGGGTGGAGGGGGGGGCGTTGCATATGAATTCCACACAGATAATATACTAAAAATTCTGCCTGGAGTTCAAATGCTTACCCTAATCTTCCTTTGACATTATTTTGGCTTGGAATAGGGTTTGGGATATTGAACTATCTTTCTGTATAATTCATTTTTTTCAATTTTTGAGGTATCAATTTAAATGTTACACATAGCTGAAGTAAAAAATAAAAATCTAGATTTCAGGTCATTTTATAACAAAAAAAAAATCATTTGTTTTCCCTTTCTTTGTCTGCCGTTGTATTATGCCCTGAATATCTACAAGAAGATTGCTTTTGAATTGTTCAAGGTTCTGCCTAAAAGTGTTCCTAAAGGGATGTCTTAAATATAATGAATTTTTCATGTGTTAAAATTGTTTTGCGCTTAACTTTATAAATGGAGATTTGCTTTCGCTTTAAACTGCAATCTGAATAAATCAGCCTGCATCATTTTCTTCCTAGAGGACCGCCTGTGAATGCAGTCAGTCACTTCTCATCTCGATCCCCTTCCCCTTAAGTGTTGTCTGACGGCCGAATAACACGCTCTTTCAGGAGCACATTCTTTCCTTTGATCCACTTTTATAAGCTCCACTGAGTTCAATCCAGCCCAGAGAGCCTACCGGCGCCCCCTGCAGGATAGGTAATTTTCCTGTCAATAACTATTACAGGAGAACTAATCGCAGCCATGCGGCCTCGAGTACCACATGAATGCTTTTCCACCACGGAGCAGGCGGTGTCTGCTGTTCTGTTCCCTGTCTGATATTAAGCTGTCCACTCCATCTGACAAATCCCAGCAGCAAATTGTAAACTCACAGCCATATCTCTCTGCTTCATCTTGATCCACTTTGCACACAAAAAGGCACAGAAAGGGATCCAGGGAAGGGGGACCAGGATTCACTCATTCAAGTCCTGTCAGAATAGCACAGAACAATCTGTAAATATAAAAAAGGAATAGGTGCATTTATAAGAGCCAGAAGCCTTTAATGACTTTAAATATCGTATGGGTTTTAGCTGAAATGCCCATATTGCTTTAGAATTCATTTGTTTGCTTCTACTCCTTGGAGGAACACTTGGAAAGATGACAGGGGACGTGTAATGAACGTTGTCTTGCTGATATAAGTATCCACACAACCTTCACTGATCCCTTTAATTGACAATTGAGTCCCTCTCCTCTGTATTTCCTTACTTTGGGGAATCACTAACATCACTCTGAAAGGGGGCTGCCGCATTGCAAAGATGAAAGCTCTGATAGAGATTAAAAGTAATAAAACATAAGAACTTAGGTCAGGAAGCTTATGATGGCGGGGGTACAAATTGGGCCGGAAGTTTGTTAGTGTTACTAACAGTCTGAAAAGTCTGGATTTGATCATAAACTAGAAGAAGACTTGAATACAGTAGTTATGGCCAGTTTTACCATCCATTCATCCATCCATACATGCTTAACCCATACAGGGCCCTGGCAATCCTGCAGCAGGAAGCATAGCTCAAGGATGGGGTGGGGGGGATTTAGAGATACCATTTCACATGCACTCTAGGAGCAAGCCCACACAAATATGTGTATCACTCCACATGAAGCAGGGCTGGAAATCTAATGCAAATCCCTGGAGGAAACAGCAGCTACCCACCGAGATCACCAATATATTCAGTTATATTCAATAACGTAATTCAGTGTATATTGTTCCCCGGTGAAATGCATCTGATTGTGGCAGTTTATTCTGAAGTTCACTGGATATTCAAAATTCCTGCGGCAAATGATAATTCAGATATTGAGAAGTTATGCAGTTATTGAGAAGCCGCTGGTGCTTCTACTGAACACACTACCTGGCATTTTGTTTTTATAGTGGAAGGTGATTAGCGTTAATTCAAGCAGTACAGTGTTTCACAGCTATCCTGCAGCACTGTGAGCGGTGACTGCCAGCATAGAGTGAAACCCACCACCGGAGGCTGAGCCAGTGCTTAGCAGATCTGGGTCTGAGTATAAGGCAGGGTGTTTCAAAGACAGAGAAACCATCACCATCATCTTCATCACCATCATCATCCCCTTCATCATCATTACCATCATCACTTTCATCATCGTCGTCATTACCTTCATCACCATCATCAATGTGGATTCTAGATGACCTGTACTTTTCATATTTTTTCTGTACACATTTGTCCCACGCAGGATCACAAAAGTCCAGAGCCTATCCCAGAAGCTTTGGGGACAAGGCAGGGAATAACCAAGGATGGGGCAGCAGCCCAGTGCAAGGCTAGCTGGGATGAGCGTCGCGCCATGCACTTAGCAGAGTAGCCACAGAGCATGAGCATATCTGACAGGCCAAAGCACAATGTAAGCTGTGAAGAGCGGCTCTCTGTGACAGCGGTGCTGACACGGGCCTCAGCCCTCAAGGTCTTCCCTCTTACTGCACCACCAGTGCATGCCTTCCCAGTCACAGCAGATAATTCCTAACTATGGCCCAATCCCCAGCAGTCCAGCCTCTTATCAAAATCCCATCAAACTCTTAGCCCCCTTAGAATACGAAAATACCACGCATCTTTCCTCCTGAACGTTGAGTGGACAATGGGGCTATTACACATTTTCAATATACCTGTTCTGAGGTTGTTTATAAACACATTTCCAGAAATAAGGAAGGCTTTAAGCAGTCTGTGGATTTCCTGCTCACTGCAGCATATAGGGACGTATGAAAGGATGGCAGCTAATAAAAGAGTCTCATGAATTCTGCCAGTGAAGATCGTACCATTAATGGTCCAGGCACTGTGAGCACCTTATTATTTAGTTTATATTTGAAGAGACCCATTGTTGTAATTTTGAACGTCAAGCGCTCATGTTTTCACAAGGGTTATGCTCATATTATATAATTTCCGGCCCTATCCCCCTGGGACATCCTGCATTTATTCTGTGGTAATAGGGGAACCAACCAGCTCCACTGAATCTGGAATTACACTGGTATGGGTGCAGCGTCTGTTTTCTCAAATTAAAGATGGTTTCTTATGGCAGAGGGAAAAAAGCTGCCTCAGTCCCCGGTGTGTCTGTATTATGGTTAGAAAGCCTCACAGCGGGGGTGTCAGCTTACTCAGCCTCACCCGCCAGTCAGTGGGATATCATGCACGCCCTGTCAGTGGGATATCACATACAACCTGCCAGGGGCATATAACAGCCTGCCTATCTATCAGCATCGCCTGTCAGCAGCATATCACATACCTCCCATCACTTTAGCCTGTCAATGGGTCATGTCACACTGGCTGTCAGTACTGCTTGTCAGTGAGATATCACATACCACCAGCAGGTGGAACATGACCTATTGACTGTCAGAGGGATATCTTGTGTTACCTGTCAGTGCCCTCTGTCAGTCGGTCACCATATACCATCAGTAAATGGAACATTACATACAGCCTACCAGTGGGATGGTACTGCCTGTGAGTAATGACTGTCAGAGGGATATCACGTACTGCCTGTCAGAACTGACTGTCAGAGGAATATCACATACTGCCTGTGAGTACTTACTGTCAGTGGGATATCACATACTGCTTGAGTACTGACTCTCAGTGGGATATCACATACTGCCTGTGAGTCAGAGGGATATCACGTACTGCCTGTGAGTACAGTCTGTCAGAGGGATATCAGGTATTGCCTGTCAGTACTGCCTGTCAGAGGGATATTACGTACTGCCTGTGAGTACTGACCGTCAGAGTCACGTACTGCCTGTTAGATGGATATCATATATTGTCTGTGAGTACTGACTGTCAGAGGGATATCATGTACTGCCTGTGAGTACTTACTGTCAGAGGGATATCACATACTTCCTGTCAGTACTGCATGTCAGAGGGATATCACATACTGCCTGTCAGTACTGCCTGCCAGAGGGATATCACATACTGCCTCTCAGTATTTCCTGTCAGAGGGATATCACTTACTGCCTGTCAGAGGGATACCACGTACTGCCTGTGAGTACTGCCTGTCAGACGGATATCACGTACTGCCTGTGAGTACTGACCATCAGAGGGATATCACGTACTGCCTGTGAGAGGGATATCATATACTGTCTGTGAGTACTGACTGTCAGAGGGATATCATATTCTGCCTGTGAGTACTTACTGTCAGAGGGATATCACATACTGCCTATCAGTACTGACTGTGAGAGGGATATCACATACTGCCTGTCAGTACTGACTGTCAGAGGGATATCATGTATTGCGTGGAACACCATGTGCTGCCTGTCAGTGGGATATTTGGCTGTCCAAGGATCATCACAAACAACCAGCCACACCCCCACACCCCACAGGGCTAAAAGACTGATAGATGTTTAGTGGTGTGATAAGGAATTTCATTTGATTTTTGATCTTTGAAATAACTAATTAGTAAAGTATATAGACAATCGAGGTCACTTATAAATTGTGCCGTTTATGCAACCAATATCAGTCACTGTGTTTATACACTGAATATACAACCAGTCCCCAAGTACAACTGAGTTCATTTCCTAAGTCTGTCTTTAAGTCGAATTTGTAGGTAAGTGGGAAAAATGATGATGATGATGCTAATGATAATAACAATTATGAAATAATGTCTGAGTTTGTTATTATGAATCTTTGTATTTAACCTGAATTTTTTAATATAATAGACCTTATTCTATGTATCAGGGCAGAAAGGTCCCCATTAATAGTCTAATAATGCAGTCCTGTTTGTCAGGCAGAGAATCTGAAGGAAAACCATGCAAATTCAGATCAGGGAGCATCCTAAAGAGATTAGACACAAAGTTCTACAAATGTGCACAGAGCGAACGCGGAACAAAATAATATCTAACGGGCGGAAAGTGTGTGAAGACCCCTCTGGCATCTCATCCAGGGTGTATCCTGCCTTGTGTCCTATACTTTCTGGAAATGGATGGATGGATGAAAATTCTACTCAAAATTTAGTTTCTGATACAGGATATGTTATTTTTAATCTTAAAACAGGCAGCCAGGCTCAAAAAATGTTTCCACTGATCAAAATTATGCTGAGACCATGAGGTATAATTTCACAACACTGCATAATGAATACAAGCTTCATTGTTGCTTGCCTGTTTTTCCACATGATATGGGTAATTAGGAGTATTGCTTCAAATGGTCTTTTAATTACTCTTATAGAAGATTTGGCCTATTGAACATTTTTAAAATCAATCTTAAAAAAAATTGCAAAACACTCCAAAATCAAAACAAGGCACTTAATTTTTACTGGCCGTTGTATTAAGAGCCAGCTCAACCCATAGCACCACAGAGAAGGGAATGTAACACTATATTGAGCAGTTTTATGTAGTGCAGCCATGATATATAGAAGTACTGTATATGAACAGTGCGCAATACGGTGTCAATGAGAGTAATTACGTTATTAAGTTGTTATAAATATTTAAGCAGAAGTCTCTTGCTTGATTTGCACGAGCAATACGTGGACGAAGGTGCTGATTATGTGCTTTACACAGAGGAGAAAAGAGCGCCTCATAAAAGCATCTATTGGTTAGCTGACCGTAAGGTAGCATGTGCCTGGTTGTTTTCCATAAAGCTGTATTTTTCCTCAGGTTTTTATGGATGTGATCGTTTAAATCCCCAAGAACGACTGAGGGCAGCTTCTGCGACTGGAAGATTCCTGAGACCAGGGGCGGGAGCAGTCATCCTCGGACGAGGGAGAGGTCGCAGGGGAGGCATGGAACAGGGACATAAGCCGGAGTGCCTGCAGACTTGCCACTAAGAGACTGTAGCCGAAAGGTGGCAAGGCAAGGGGATGCTCTGCCCTGTGCTCCAAGATGGACCAGCACTGTTCCATAACGCAGAAAGACAGAAACGTGTAGTAATGACAGTGTGCACTAAACTGACATTTCCACCTGACATTTTGGACACAGCCATAGAGCAGTACCCTAGATAACCCTCTGGATGCCCCAGACCTGCCCTGTCCCTATGGATGTGTATGCTAGCCTGGGTCTACCTTGTGGCAGTAGGGTTTTACCTCCCACTGTACTCCATATAACCCCCGCCCTCCAGGGACCTTTAGAGCCAGCAGGGAAGTCAGGTCGCCCCCCTTCTCCCAGCAGGTACCTCCTTCTGGGGACTCAGTCGCTGTCAAAGTCACATCGGTGTGGCAGTTTCAGACAGTGACATTCTGTACGTCCCTAATTTCCCCCATGAGGCCAGTGGCTTGACTATACAAAAAACTCAGGAGGAATATTCCTTTCGTTGTCTTAATTAATCACCTGAAAATTTAAATTACAAGAATAACCTCAATGAATAAGTGATCGGTCATATGACAAGTGCCAGTAGTTTATTAGTCTGTGATACGATTTAGGCTCACAAGTCACATACTTGATGACTGGTTATGAAACATGAATGTGGAATGAATATGACATCTAATCTTTTCAGAGAGACCCCTGCAGAGATCTGTTCTGTAGATCCATCTAAGCAGCCCGAACCTTTCAAAAATATCCCATATAATTAAAATCTGGAAAGTTTCACCAATCCATAGCATTAAAATCCTCATTCTGTCCTTCAGGGACCATGGATCTTCATTTTATGAAAGACACTTCACGGCATTTTCAGTTCAGCACCTTAAGGTTCAGATGTTCCCTCCGGACACTGTCATTCAGACAGTATTAAGAAACAATGAACTAAATCAAAAAGTTTAGGCTGGTAAGACAATAAAATTATAGTCCTGTCATGGCTGCGATTCTTTCATACTGCATTTTGCCTATTTAGTATGCAAGTCAGTGCATGGTTCCTTGAATTCTGAAGCACAGCGCTTGTACATTTCCGACCCGCAATCCATGAGTGCTGGATAATTACTTCCGGTACAGTCTCTGAAAAGAATGATCAAGTTGGTTATGGCTGCTGAGAGAGGAAGATGAAGGGAATCGGAACAGATGTGTTTTAATTATTAACAGCTTTATTCATTCTGGACAGCATTTACCTGCCGCTGTGATGTTTAGAGGTGGATAAGAATGGTGGCTGCTTTTATTTTTGACATTTTTCTTGAGTCCCAGATTCAAGCAATAAAAATACAAACCCGCGATCATTACAGCTGGAATGGAAGTGCGATCTGAGAGGAGGGTGTGCCTTCCTGACGGGGGCCTCTCCTTCGCTGAAAGGGCTGAGGCCCACTTTCCATGCTGTGTTAACGGGAGACATTGTATACCTCTTCTTCAGTGTGATCCTTACAATGGCAGAAAAGCATGTGGTTTTATAGTGTATTTATTTGCTTATATCACAAGATCATGTGTCAAATAAAAAAAAAATCATATTATATGAGCTTTTCGCTTCGCAACAAAAATTCAATAGTGATAGAAAATGCCATAACATGTCATGGCTGAGGGAGACCAACTACACACATTAAAACAGGAAGTGGTTTTCCTCAGGCTTTGTTATACTCTTTGTGTGAAATCTCAGTACCCTTCCACAGCGCATTCCTCTCTTTGTCAGAGTCTGCGATGATTAATTACATATCTTGCATCTTGGGACATGTCATGGCCTTACCAAGAGTAAACACAGCAGAAGGAGATTAAAGTATTAAGAGTAACTGGAAACCATTATCTAATATAGCTAGTTTTATTTTCGTTAGTTATTAGATGTTTAAACAGATATAGTTATCCATTTACCAGATCCACGATATAGACAGCTTGGGTTCTTAGATACAAAACCATGCATTTTGTATCATACATTTTGTTGCTAGTTGACCCAGACATTCTCTGTTTGGATTGATTGAAACCCTGTAGGTAAAACTTTCAAAAATGGGAATGATATGCACAAACAATGATTTGTGGCTGAAATGAAAGACGGTGGCTTAAAATCTATCGCTTGCCCAATGTTCCGCAGACAGGGTGACCATCAGCACATTAAAAAATGACACGCATACTCCGGAAGCCAATAATTATCTTGTTATCTCGATAATAGCACAAATAAATGATCAAAAAGCATGGCCATTCTTGGCTTCCATAGTCTGTTTGTGCGGGAGGTTCAAGTGGAGCTAGCTGTTGATGAGGGGGTGAAAAAAAAAAATTAGGACTTTCAACAGCAGTCTGGACAGAGGGGTGGGAAACTGGACTGTCAGGACGAAATCCAGATGATTTGTTACCCTATCAGCAGAGTGGAAGGAGCCACTTCAAACCGTTACCTTGACAGGTACTGTGAAGGAGACAGCCACCAGCTGGCCGAAATCTCAGTCTGCTGGGCTCCTGCTGGACTTCACAGCAAACCATGACCCCGCAAGGTACTGTGAAGGAGACAGCCAACAGTTAGGCCGAAATCTCAGTCTGCTGGGCTCCTACTGGACTCTGGCAAACCATGACCCCGCAAGGTACTGTGAAGGAGACAGCCAACAGTTAGGCCGAAATCTCAGTCTGCTGGGCTCCTACTGGACTCTGGCAAACCATGACCCCGCAAGGTACTGTGAAGGAGACAGCAAACAGCTTGGCCGAAATGTCAGTCTGCTGGGCTCCTGCTAGACTTCACAGCAAACCATGACCCCGCAAGGTACTGTGAAGGAGACAGCCAACAGTTAGGCCAAAATCTCAGTCTGCTGGGCTCCTGTTGGACTCTATAGCAAATTATGACCCTGACAGGTACTGTGAAGGAAACAGCCACCAGCTAGGCTGAAATCTCAGTCTGCTGGGCTCCTCCTGGATTCCATGGCAAACCATGACCTTGCAAGGGACTGTGAAGGAGACAGCCATCAGCTAGGCTGAAATCTCAGTCTGCTGGGCTCCTGCTAGACTTCACAGCAAACCATGACCCTGACAGGTACTGTGAAGGAGATAGCAAACAGCTAGGCCGAAATTTCAGTCTCTTGGGCTCCTGCTGGTCTCTGCAGCAAATCATGACCCTGACAGGTACTGTGTAGGAGACAGCCACCAGTTAGGCGGAAATCTCAGTCTGCTGGGCTCCCGCTGGACTTCACAGCAAACTATGATCCTGACAGGTACTGTGAAGGAGATGACCAACAGCTAAGCTGAAACTTTAACCCTGGTTCATACTTCATTTGGCTGGCTATGAATATCACACAGGGAGGCCGCTCGATATCACACAGGATGTCACTCGAAAACTGTAACAACGAGGACAGTCCATCAGTCGTGCATTGGCCAGGGGAATGGTAGAAGAGAGTCAGAAAGGAGACAGGACCAAAGATTGTATGTAAACACATTTTCTACTCTCTCAAATTAGCGTGAAAACAAACATGGCAGTGGATCTGAAGAAAGATTGGCTGAGGAAGTCCGGAAATGCCGGAATTTATATGACTCCTCACTACAGAATTATAAAGACTCCCTGCATGGTTGCCAATTCCAATAAAATACATGTTTCTAACTACAACACCATACACCTGTCCATGTCCTTGCATCAGTGTTATTATAGTTTAGATTTTTTATTTAGTTTTTATATTATTTTCAATGTTCATTTTCACATTTTCAATGTGGCTTTATTGGTTTTTATTTTAAAGATTTATATTTTATATAGCTTTTATATATTTTAGTTTTAGTGATTTTATTTTTAGGGACAGAGGGAAAGTTGTAGAACCTTGCTAGCTAATACAAAATGCGGTGATGTAATGCCGTTGGCTACTTCTGTGGTTTATTGCATAAAAGGGGCACAAAGACAAATCATAAGTAATATTTGTAAATGGTAAAGAAAAGTATTTGACATTTGTTTTAAATTTATAATTTTTGTTTACTTGTCGTTTTATTTATATCTTATTTCAGCTGAAAATATTTTTGTTAATAATAGCCCCGCGTCACATACTGTAAGTACATAATATTTCAACGCTTCATAAACATGATTTAAGAGCAGATTTGCTTTATAGTGCCTGGTGTGTTGTCACAAGAAGTATGGACAGTCAGGATTGCAGATGGTCTGGCACTATGGCACGCCTACCATGACATGGCCGTGTCTGCACGAAGTATGAACCAGGCTTTAGTCTGCTGGGCTCCACCGTAAACCATGACCCTGAAGGGTACTGTGAAGGAGTCAGCCAACAGCTAGGCCGAAATCTCAGTCTGCTGGGCTCCTGCTGGACTTCACAGCAAACTATGACCCTGACAGGTACTGTGAAGGAGTCAGCCAACAGCTAGGCCGAAATCTCAGTCTGCCGGGCTCCTGCTGGACTTCACAACAAACTATGACCCTGACAGGTACTGTGAAGGAGTCAGCCAACAGCTAGGCCGAAATCTCAACCTGCCGGGCTCCTGCTGAACTCCAGCACAAACTGTGACCCTGATAACAACTGTGAAGGAGTCAGCCAGCAGCTAGGCTGAAATCTCAGTCTGTTGTGCTCCTAGTGAACTCTAACACAATGTCCTTTGCAGTTTTCTGTGCTCGGAAACAAAAAAGACAGTGAGGCCTGTACAAATAACCCCAAAGGTGCTTCTATTACAGTAAAAATACATTATGATTAGCTTGACTGGATCAAAGGAAAACAAGATATTAAGTTCTGTTGATCATTAATTCAGGTCTTCAAACGGATATTCATTTTTAAACTGGGACCTCGCTGACTTCCAGAATTGGGAGGTGACTAATTTAACAAAATGGAAGACGGAAAATGCTGGAAAGCAGGTCAGGGTGACTCGGCGGTCCCGCTACTTAATGACAGTATCCTCTCTGCTACACCATTCACTGCTTTGCTTCAGTGACTATGAAAATATAATGACAGTAAGCAACCCCGGGGGTTAAAAACATAATTTGTTTCCTGGTTTAGACGTATGATTTCCTATAGGGGAGATTGGTGATTACTGCATGGGAAATTGTGAAATGTGGTATATTAACGCTGGACGGCGTCTTCTTTCTAATTAATTTGCAGTGGATCTAAAGCTATTTAAAATATGACACCTCTGAAAATGTTCTCAGCAGGTGGAGACCCGCTTTCCTTTTCATGTCTTCATGTAGCAATTAAACTGCTTAATGTCATTTTATGTCTTCAGGCTGAAGAACAGACCTGGAACCTGTTAACTCCACTCGAGCAGCTGGGCGTCTGCAAGCTCCTTTTAGCCAACATATTGCAGCAGTTGGCTGTCTTTTCCTCATGCACTTGTTTTCCAGAACGTGTTGTGGTATCACTTTACTACAGGGTCACAAATACTTATAAGTAACTCAGTTACTACTGAAGTACAAATCATGAACAAATATAGTTGCTACTTCAGAGAAAAGATGTCACGATTCAGTATGATGAGCAAACATGAGATCAGCATTTCACTTGTGTTATTCATTATCTGTTCCTTCAGTAATTCTGTTAAACGGTTTACAGAATTAACTAATGTAGTAACAAATATAGTAATTGCTTGAGAAAAAAGATGTCATGATTCATTAATGATAAACGAGCATGAGATCAGTTTGTAACTAATACTTTGTTTGTGGTTAATTAATACAATAATAGCATAATATTACATAATTTATTCCACCTCAGGTAAAATGTCACCCATTTTGTGTGAAACTGCTTTAAGTATTACATAACCAGGCAATGAAATGAGCAAATATAAAAAAGTGGCCCTATTTTGATTGGAAATTTACAGCAAGAGATTTAAGTGTCATTTTTGTTTAATTTAATTAGTCTCTCAAAAGTGCTATTGACCAGGCTGTAAATGCTTATAGAGAAAGGCGTGTCGATGGTGCTCAGCAAAGGTTACTGCCATGGGACGTGTGCGTGCTTGACCTCAGCAGAGGCATTTATAAGAATGCAAATAACTCGCAGAGCTCTCCTGACTGGTCTAAAAAAAGACTTGCCCTTTGTGGTAACTGATGACACGTCTCCAGAGAATAATTAATTAGGGCACAGTCAGGGTCTATCAGGAGCTCAAGACAGGTTCAATCTGTATGCAGGAGTCATGCCCAAGTGATTGCTAGCTGGCAATTCGCATGCCCACGCAGAGTAAGTTACCGTGGTAATCAAGGGGAGGAACTGTGGAGTACAAACACCGGCTTAAATGTGGCAGTATAAAGTAAATTTGTCAACAAGAGACATTTTTTTAAAAAAAGATGCAGTTCCTTGGTCAGGGTTTGTGTAATACAGTTTCCTGTGGATTTCTAGGAATTTGACTGGTAATTCATCCGTTCACCCAGAGCCGTCGTTAGGGCCATGAAACCTATGTGGCTGCACTGGGCTCTGCCTTCTATGGCGCCCGGCCCTCTAGGGGGCCCTGCCTTCTATGGGGCCCTGCCTTCTAGGGGGCCCTGCCTTCTATGGGACCCTACCTTCTATGGGGCCCTGCCTTCTATGGTGCCCTGACTTCTATGGCGCCCTGACTTCTAGGGGGCCCTGCCTTCTATGAGACCCTACCTTCTATGGGGCCCTGCCTTCTATGGTGCCCTGACTTCTATGGCGCCCTGACTTCTATGGCGCTCTGCCTTCTAGGGGGCCCTGCCTTCTATGGGGGCCTGTGTTCTAGGGTGCCCTGCCTTCTATGGGGCCCTGACATCTGTGGGTCCCTGCCTTATAGGGGGCCCTGATTTCTATGGTGCCCTGCCTTCTATGGCGCCCTGCCTTCTAGGGGGCCCTGATTTCTAGGGGGGCCTGACTTCTATGGGGCCCTGCCTACTATGGGGCCCTGCCCAAAAGATAGCAAATGCCTAGATAATGATAGGCTAAGTAATAATCATTTACAGAATGGCCCTTTAACTATAGAATAGACTTTTGGCGTAATCAGAATCAGCACTCGCTGATTTTCTGGTCTTGAGTCTCACAAGAGTAACTGCTCAAACCAAACATACTGATTGCCAAACTACTTAGCAGTAATGCCCGATTCATGAACAAATCATTCTTTTGAATAGCTTTTGTCAATGAATCGGTCAAAAGAGGGAGTCAGTCAACAAATGAGTCAGTATGAATGAGTGGCCACCATCCGGTCAGGCATGCACACAGCGCAAACACAAAGGATTTTGGTACGCGGAGGGGCACCAATGCGGCCAGGCATGCGCACAGCGCAAACACAAAGATTTATGGCACGCGGCGGGCCACCATGCCGCCGGGCATGCGCACAGCGCAAACACAAAGGATTATGGCACGTGGAGGGCCACCATGCGGCCGGGCATGCGCACATCGCAAACACAAAGGATTATGGCACGTGGAGGGCCAGCATGCGGCTGGGCATGCATGCAGTGGAAACATAAAGGATTATGGTACGCGCAGTAGTGCTGGGCGATGTACCAGTTCTTTTTTCTTATACCGCAATACCGGTTTAAATAGCCTACACAACATTCAGAAACTGTTTAAGGGGGGACCTTTTTCACTGCTGCACCGCTAAAAATGTACCGCGAAAAATCAGAAACGGAAGATATAGCTGATGCTAGAGTTGAAAATAATGAGACAGTGGGGTTGTCAAATAATCGATTCTCAGATACTAATCGATATTAAAAATCAATATCTGATTAGATAATCATTTTCACCATTATTGATACCAAATGCGGTTTTCGCCTCACTTCACACAACACCACTACAGCGCAGGCATTTGATATTGTGCTGATGCGTGAACCAAACACCGAGGTTAGTACCAAATCGTGAGTTTTTGCATACTGTTACATCCCGACTAAATATACACTGGAAATACACTTAAATCCAATCTTGGACATGTGATCACATAGCCTGGGCTAACATGACCTGCATGGTCACACTACCACTGGCGCTAGCTAGTCTGGAAAGGCCACACTGTAGACTGCCAGCGATCGGTCACATATTATTCCTTATTATAGTTGCCTCTGTATTACAATGACCCAGCAGTAGCAGGCACCATGATTTCCATTACTTAGTTGATGTTGACCTCAGCTGAGGCCTCGAATGAGCTGGTAAGCCAATAACTCCCACCCCTCCTCAGATAGGCCTGTGTTCATCCATCTTCCAGAGCTGCATTTTTGGCACAGGGTCCTGGTGATTCTGGCAGCTATCCCACAAAGCACTGGGAATGGAGGGGGATATTGCGGACAGGGTGTCAGTCCACACACACACACAGACACACACACTAAGGGCAATTTAGCTGCACTATGCTGCACATCTGTGGAATATGTTAGGCAACTAGAGTACCTAGAAAAATAAATAATAATAAAACAAAAGTACAGGGATACAGGGTGAATTATTTGGAACTGAATTCCGTCATTGTAAGTGACTGTTCACACACTTTACTGCTCCTATTAAAAACGAAGCAAACTTCATTTCAAGCCAAATGTTTCATAACACAAATAACACACCTTTGATTTTTCAAAACTGAAAGTAGATATTGTACAAATGTGATGCTACTATCAAGCCATTTCCCTGTAAATACCAGTTCCCTGGCCAGACCTGAAACTATATTCGTAAATCCAAAACTCACTGTAATAAATCAAGGATGTAAACGAAGGACCATCAATGACTATCAGATCCATCTGCTACAGGTCAGTTAAGTGACTTTATTATGCCCATGGAAAAGTGAATCCAATTTCTTATCACAAAGACCAAACTGCTAATCTCCACTAGATCTTGCTGCCTTCAAATTTTATCTTGTCAATGTGTACCTGCAGCTTCCCCGTTAAACACTTTTAATTGCAACCTAAAAACAAGCAGTGTTTGATAAGTCACAAACTCTTCCTCAAAAGGAAGACTCTGAACTCCAATTTATGGCTAACATTTTATCTTAATGTCAAATGGCTACGTGATAATGAGGAGACTGTAGTATTAAAGATACAGCCTCCTTTGGGAAAAGAGGCATGCAGCATTTTCTACAGTGACTTCCTTATCTTTCCTCAGAAAAGGGACGGGATAAACCCTATAGGTCTTAAAGCATTAAAGCCAGGATGTGAAACCCTTGAAGATAATGTGTCTTGCTTTTGCTTTCTCACGTTGTCGTCGATGTGTTGCGTAAACCCCTACTAGACTCCAAAATGATTTAAACATGGCAAAAGTCATGAAACTGTTAAAGGAAATCTAACTTGGACACCCCCTGGGATTCCCTGCTGATTGCCTGTGAAACATTTTGTCCTCCAGTTGTTTAGTTTTAAATTACTTCTTTGTTTATTTCTTCCTCATTGTATGATTAGTCGGTAGCCTGACGCCTGTCCTCTTCAGCACACTGAAGTCAGTTTCTCCAGATGGTTGCATAGCAAACTTACAGATGATGGACGAGTTGATTTTTGAGTCAGAGTTGGATTCTATCTTAAAAATAAATGATAATAATAAAAAAAAAATCAGACAAGCAGATGCACGCAAGCTATTTTATTTTTTGCTAGCTTTTGGGGACTTCCGATTCGCTGATTTTTTTTTATGTGATTAATTGAATCTTTCCCCACAAGAACGCTGAACCTGCCCCTCCACTCACTTACGCACATTTTACAGCTCAGCCGAAGTCATCAGTCATCACGGCATCTATTAAGCATGCCTTTTTTCACATGCAAAGCCGAGCTAGCAAGAGAGATAGGGAGCGTGAGCAAGAGCGAGCTGTGCGCATGTGAATGTTGATTACTCACTTCAGGAGACTGAGAAATCCGCAGTTTGGTGTCATGGAGGAAGGCCAGCTCATCAGGCTGTATCAGCAGTGGGCTCACCAGGTTGCCATTATTAAAGATCTCGGGTCTTTTGTCACACTCGGCAGTGATGAAGCGGGATGCCTTCCGTCTCCCGTGTGCTTGGCATAGACCATTTGGACTATCGCTTCAAAACCACAGTCGGTGTGAAATTACAAAGCCAGGGTGGCTCTGCCAGCTGACCATTTCATACCCATGGTCCATAGTTTCAGTGAAGCCATCTAGTTAAGTCTAGAATCGGCCTCCACATCCTATGCTAAATACTAATATTTGATCAGTACCTCAGTACTATACTTCCTGCCTGACTGCTGTCAACACATAAATATTCGACTAACTTTACAGCTCCCAGAGGCACATATAATGTCTTTTGCAATGCAGAATTACTTTGAATTCTTGGCACATTATAGCCAGTGAAATGCATAACTGTTAATTATCTTTGTTCGTTTTGGAAGTCTCATTTGTAACTTAGTGCTTCCATTTTATTTCAGTTTGGTCCTAATGGAATTAACAATAGGATTTAGCTATGAAGATTCAGTGGATATTTTGTACCAACCTTGACTAATTCATGCTGATAATTGTGCAATCCTGTTTATTCTGGACCTATGCCTTAGGGCCACGTAGACTGTCACAGGAATGTGCTCACGGAAATGTTTTTATTGCTGGAGTTCTGATGAAATTCCCAGACTGCCTCACTGGCCTCGCTCTCCACGCTTTGAAGATCTCCCAAACCTCAGTGCTCCTGAATCAATGACAAGGAGGGTGTCCTGAAGCCCATCAAAGAACCCACATTTTGGTTGCTCGAACCTTTAAGGGGCAGCATGTGGATCAGAAGGTCGCTGGTTCAAGTCCAGTTTTGGCAATGATAGTCACATGTCCGTAGGCCCTTGAGCTCGGCCTTTAAAGCTCAGCCCCAAGGGTCGAAGCTGCAGGTGGCTGCCCTTCACTGCCAGGCTTGCTCTCTCCTGCATGTGTGTCTTGTTGTCATGGAGAGCAAGATGGGGTGGGTGAAAAGAGAATTTTCCCATGGGGATCCATAAAGTGTTATTTAAAAAATAAAATAGTAACCTTAAGTAAGAGTGTGACACCCCACAGTACCTTCAGCATCCATGATCAGTTCTCATTCACTTTTGCTGTTTTCTTCACTACAGGAAAAAAAACAGTGAGTGGTCAGTGATGGATTGCAAACTAATGGAGTTTCTTCACACTGCTTCATCCTGAGCTTACCTGTATTCCCAGTAGTACTAGTCAGCATTTTCCTGTCCTTGTTGAACATAACCTGGGAAAGGTCATGACAACTGGGCACCTAACCCCCTCTGAGACTCATTGCCTTTGAAAACTCGCTGTCTTGTTCTTCTTAGCTTGGCTATATTTTTCAGATAAAGGATGAGATCTTCCCAAAAGCAATGACAGTTTCTATGACCTGTCCATCTTATCCCAAATTACACCTATGCCCATGTACGCCTCATTGATTTTAAACATGGTACCTTCTGACTACTAAACTCCAATAAGGACTCAACACTCAAGCTACCTCCCAGTCTCCCTTCGGTCTATGTCCCTTACAAGCACTGAAAATCAGCCAATTTCGAGTCGGTGGGTGGTACCTCCTTGAGGACATCACCTACTTTCTCTAGGAAAGCTGAATCCCTGAATAGCTGTTTAGTGCATATGCACCAAGAAATTTCCATTTGTACTACTGTGATGGTTCCAGCTTCACAGTCTTCGGGGTCTCCTGTGCATTCCGACCCCAATATTGCAAGATGCAAGATGGCGCCGCGGATGGTAGCCTCGGTACTGCGCTCTCTCGTACTTTCTTTGTTTTTGTTTATTTTCTGCGAGTTTGGTCGGTCAGACCACATAAGTTTTTCCAGAGATCAACTGCTAAACATCAGGCAATCATCTCAAAATGGTTTTTATCCTTCTTTCATAAACCCGGAAAGTTTTCTGGAGATTTTAGTCGGAGGAGCAGCGGCTCTCCGCGGGGCTTGGCAGAGACGGAGATGCAGACGAGGGAAGCGTGCGGGTGCGCTGGTGAAATTACGTCAGCGGGGATACCGCACTGCGCTCCCCTCCATTCACCTGGCGAACCTCCGCTCCCTTCCAAACAAAGTGGATGAGCTGATGCTTCTTCACCGGACCAACAAGGACTTTGCACATTCTGCTGCGCTTTGCTTCACTGAAACTTGGCTCATTGAACGCACCCCCGATGCTGCCTTAAACCTGCCGGGCTTCCACCCCCTTCACGCGGACCGCATAACGGAACTCTCGGGGAAATCAAAGGGCGGCGGAGTCTGCTTCTACATTAACGAAGGTTGGTGTACTGACGTCACGGCGTTACAGAAATTCTGCAACCAAACCTGGAAACTTTTTTCATTGACTGCAAACCGTTTTATTCACCGCGGGAGTTTTCTTCCTTCATTCTGGTCGGAGTTTACATTCCTCCACAGG
>JAODKC010000048.1:6129330-6150988 GCA_026777985.1 Mormyrops attenuatus | reverse complement strand
ACCATCGACCGGAATCAAATTCCTTGTATGTGTTCGCTCACATACTTGGCCAATAAACGTGATTCTGATTCTGATTCAATAAGAGGCTTCAGGAGAAGACACTCTAGTGTAGGTGAGAGACCATCACAGACCAAGTTTGGTTGAGGTGAGAGCAATAACATCAAGCTACCATTTTAATACCTTCTGCATCTGTGTCCACTTCAGACTCCCTGATGTTCCCTGTTCCCAAAGGTGTTTTATAAAGTCTTCACCATCTGTGATTGCTATTTAGCGGGCTTCTAACCAGACCTCCATTGCAAGGAAAGCTTGAAATATGCCTCTATGTGGTCTTTTCAAGCAAAAGGCAAGTTCAGTTTCCCTAAATGGAATCAATTAATAATCAAATTTGTAGTAAGCTTAATATCTATCTAAGTCTGGTCCTGTTTATTTACTGTCACACCTGTAGATATATGTGTAGCCTTCTTGCTTAAATAATTCTCCCAAATAAATTTCCTGCTGAGTCATGGATGTGCAGTCTTAGCCCTGATTATAGATATTACATCAACTTTTCACAGAAATCTCTGTGTGGTATAAGGCCACACAGTACTACCGGGTCTCAAAACAATCTCCGGGTCTCCTACGTAATTTATCTTGCGTTATTTAAAAGGACGGGCGGTGAAACATGAATGATTGAACATGATATGGTGGGTTCTGCCGACGGACTTCTGGGCCTTGTTTTCTGCGCTTGTTATCCTCTGTCTGTTTAAGGGCCGTTCCTGATCACAGACGCTCACTTGTAATTATTGTCAATGGGGCGTTGCGTCCTTTCGTACATTAATCATCACGCTGTGCTTCGGAGACATTATTTATCCTGGCCCGCTATAATCAGTCAACCCGTCTTCCGCTGTAGGACCTTCGCAGCTGCTACAATTGCGGGAGAGGTATTTAGAGGGAAACACCAGTATAATTAGCCGTCACCAGTGCAGCCATGAGATAAGGCCCATTACTGGACAATTTGAAGCAGCTAAAATGTTCATTTTCTTTGCCTTCTAGCATAGAAAACAGCAGTCCCTCATTGATAAACTACACAGCCAAGATATGAAATGGAACTTTAAGTACCGTTAATAAATCCTGAATGTTGCAAAACAGCTATTTTCATATTAAATCTCAGTGGACATACATATTACCAAGCACTTAATGAAGCAAAAAGTGAATGAAATCTGAATCGGATTTATTTACGTGCAGTATCGGCATGATAGATTGGCTTGTTTAAATTCACACTACTCATCTCGCCAGTTTTTAATGGGAAATTCTGACAACGCAGATTAGCTGCTGGTAAGTGCGTGCGGACTTTTTGTCGGGGGAGCAATACACGCCATGACCTATGAGGACATGTGATGGGACTTGACCAAGTTTGCCGCAGATCTGGGCTACAGAAAATGACTGCAGTTACCGCATTTATAGCTAATGGAAAACAGAAAGGAGAATTTACTTAAAGGGCAGAGTTCTTGCTCAGTTCTGAAAAGGGATTAGCTCCTTGCTGAATTAGACCCAAAAAGAACCTGTCCATACAATTGAGACAGACCTTCAACAGGCCACAATGGCTCTGAAAGGTCTGAAAACGCCCTGCAGCACTCGACTGCTTCTGGGCCAGCTAATCCACCAGCCCAGAGGCTACACTTCACACGTCTGACTGAGAATCAGACTCACCTTCAGCATGAAGTGGCCGATCTCACTATCTTGTTAAGCTTAAATAAGAGGGGAATGGGAACCTGTTCTAAAGCCACGTGGCACGTTGACTGATGGATTTAACCACCGGGCACAAGGTTAGTGCTGGTCAAGAATTCACGTCTTTACCTGAGGCTTTAAAGTTTTACTGCCTTTATATGAAATGCAAGTTAGTCCACTGGACCTCTGGGAAAAAAGGGTTTAAAATAAATAAGATGAAGAGACACCTTATTGAATAATGGATGATGTTTTTAGAGGTGTTTGGCATTAGCTAATTTCAGAACGTTTAAACGTGTTTATGTCTTAATGCACACTGACAGTTTGTTAATTAGCTTAGCGTATGGTGAAATATATTTTTTTTAATTTAAAATTAATTTAAAATAGCACTCAAAAATAAAAACTAAAAGTCTAAAGTCAAGGGAAATCCATATAATGCACATTTAAAGTGCTCTTCTGTATAAAAATGACAAAATTTAATAAATCGCAGAATGTTTGTTATTTTTCAAACTGCTTTCCATTTCAAATGTTGGCTACTAAAAAAAGAGATTTTTTTGTTTGTTTGTTTTAGTTTATTTATATTGTAGCTAATGGTCAATATTTTTTATTAGCCTCTTTTGTCCCTCATGAAAATGACAAATGGATTCAGAATTATTTGTCTCCAGCATATCCCTTGATGATGATGCGACCACTACTTTCGTCCACGTGTTTCATCAAGGAGGCCCAGAGATTTTTACAGACCAACCAAATTTTCCTTTACGGGAAAAGCAGCAACCATACCACCCTAATATTTAAATATATTATGTATATGCTTCTTAATTGGCTGCTTGTGAATCTGGGACAAACTCCAGAGCTCCACATGCTGAGGGTAGAGTGTAGCCTTTCTGCCATCTTTCAGTGCTGTCTTTGGTGCAGTGAAACCTGAAAGCGTCCCCCGGTCCCCCTGCTTTAATGTGCTCCAGGCTTTAGCCGATGTCCCCGCCGTGTCGCTAACGGCCGTCGGCCAGGACAGGCCGCAGGCTTCTAGTCCCATGAGGTTCTCACTTTCACGCGCGGTTCAGGCGCATTAATTATCGCGTGGTGCAGAGCGGCGATCCTGGCAATCAGGGTGAGCCACGTGCCCCGGATTCGGCACCAGTTTTGTTCAGCAGCAGCCATCCGGCAGCCACTTCGCGGGATGGAAAAAAGCCACAGGGGTCCCTGTGCTTCAGCTAACTCTGACTTCACGCCGGTCACTGTTAAGAACTTCAGGGATTCACATTTTCCCTGAAGTCATGGCCCAGGCAGTAGTGAAGTCCACCCCTCATTTGGCCCACTGTTGGTGTGAAGGCCCAGAACACCATATTGGTCTGAGCTTAGACATACAGTCCTGGCCTCGTTTGAGCCATTTCTCCCATTTAAATTTCTCCAACTTACACTTACAGAAATATTTATCGGATATGTCAGAAGTTAACAGTACCGATTAAGAGAAAACTTACTAGACCAAACTACTATATAATAAAACATAAAAACATAAAATTATATAAGCAGTATAATAGCATCTAATCCAGCTTCTGTAGTAAGATATAATATTTTGCAAAATCCAGAATTTACACAAGAGCTTAAAGTATACAGACGCTCCTCCACTTACGAACTTTCAACTTACGAACTTTCAGACATAAGAACGAAGAGGACTAAAAGTCAAAATTGTGTTCATTGGGTTCCTGTTTCCTGTCTGCGACATCATTTTTTTTTTTGAATATTCATAGTCAGCTATTTTATATATCGCGCCTATATTACGCAAAAAAAAAAAAAATTTTATTTCAGATAATGGATTCATTATGACAGGCCATTTTGTCAGCACAGTCTGTACGCTGTGAGAAAAAATATAACTGTGGAGAAATACAAACAGTTCAATCTAATAAACCTGAATAGCTCTGGCACTGCCTGTCATTATGGCGTTCACCAAGAGCGACAGGCTTAAAATTAAAGAGGCAGAAAATTCAAATGAACGAGGAAGTCATTTTGAATGTAAATATGCTTTAAATCCGAGGTGCGTGGCATTTATCTGAAGAGCACAGATCAGATTTGTAAGGTTGCATTTCCTTGCGTGTTTGTACAATGAGGTGGCATTTACAAGCAGGGAGAGCGCTAACAGTCACGGTTAATGGCATAGACACAGAAGAGCACCCCTCTCTAAATGTGTCACCCTTCAATGCTACTTGAATTTTCCCTTGGCTCTTCGATAAGTTCAAAGTTTATTAATCTCATCTTCTCATCGCAACATCTTTAGCTGAGTAGAGGTACCCTTTAACAAACACCCAGAACAACTTGGGCGAGTTGGCAAGAACTATTTCTTTGTTCTTTCCGCTCTGTCTCCTTCCCCTGAAACAGATGACTATCCCTCTCACTACCTCCCTTACATGATGAAATACGCAGCCATCAAGCGTTTGGCCTACAGGCAGCTCGGGCAGGAAATCGAGGCGGACTAATCGATATGGATAGGGCACACCCTGAATTAGAGGTGCAGACAGCACTGCTGATCTCCGAGCAGACAACTGACTATATCATGCCCTCACAACAGATCTAATTTAACAAAGCATAGCCGGTAAACCTGTTTAGCTAAATATTAGCTATTTCTTAGCTAATGCTTTCATCCAGTTGTACGGTTTTCTCCATTGACGCATGCCGATCTTTTACGGTAGCGGCTCAGGTTAAGGGCCCATCTCAGGGTCCCGCAGCCGGCCCCAGGGGGGCTGCGGCCTGGCATGCTTCCCTTTATGAGGCAGCGGTGTCCCTAACCAGCTGGACGGGGCCGACACGGAGTGCACCTGCTAGCTCTAGTTATCAAAAATTCATCTTATATATGCATGTTATATATACACTGTATAAAGATTGTATGTTGCAGGGGCTGCCTCTGTAGCTGTCTTTGGAAGGTCATTGACTCGAATCTCTTGCTTGAGTGAGGCCCATGGCCCCCCCCAAACAAATGCTCCGGGGGCACCAGGTGGCGCGCTGACCCTGTGCTCAGACACTAAGCTTCACTCTCACCTCTATATGTATATGAGTGTTTTTAAAGGAGAGTGCAATGGGATATGTGTGGAGGGGGGCAAATAAGCAGGCAAATAAACCTTCATTTCAATAGCAAATTCCCGTGTACAATGTTAATTATTATATGCAGTGCGTAGCAGGGCGGGGGGGTTTCCGCAAAGCAGGATTTCTTAGCCAGATAACTTAAGCCAAATGTAAAGATTGTCCAATAGGAATGTCACGTACCTCTCCTCCTGTTGGACAGTTTTCACACTTGGCTTAAGTTATCCAGCTAACTTGGATGCTTTGTGGTACTTCATCTGACAGTAATGTGATATACTGATTAATCTATATCTTCTCCGAAATAGAAGCCTGACAGTGAAGGAGATGACAGCCCCATTCCCCCTCGCTGTCCTGGGTACATCTCCCTCACCTGGGTCTCCTTCAGGGTCAAACTGTCCTTCTCAGAGGCGTGACGGCTGGACCCCACAGTCATGCAACCCCCCCCTCCCCCGGCCCTCTGTGGGTGACCAGAGGGAAATGTAGCATCGCTCAATCGGATCTGGGACGAGTGTGATCCTGACAGGCTGGCCTCGTGAAAGGAAGCTAACACACTGACACATTGCCTTTGCCAATTTAACCACCTTAAGGAAGGTGACAGTCCCTGGGTTCGACTAATGAAAAAGTCTTGCATGAGTAAGAATTATTATTCTGATCATTTTCTTCAAAGGTCTTGGACAGTTGGGCCTTTTGCTCTCTTTGTTGTAAATGTTGATAAATTGTGAGTATATAACATTACAAATCCTGCATTTTGTATTAATGCTTCTATGGGATCACGGGATACAGGTGCCTCAGCATTGAAATAAGCTTCATTCGCTCGTGCACGGAACCTTGATTTTATCTAATATCAGGAATTTGAAATGCATAGCTTTCCTTGCCGTCGGCAGAGCACTGATAAGTCAGCAAGTAACACACGATGTCGTTAATGTGAGCTAATTGTTAATTAAGCTGAAAGCTGTTGGATGTCACTCTCAGATTCTCATCCAAACCTGTCTGGAGGATCTCAGGAAGCAGAGGGCAGAAGGCAAGGTGCACCCTGGGCAGGATGCCAGCCTATTTCAGGGCATGCAGTTACACATTATGTGCAATGCAAAGACCGCCATTCATATAACTGCGGGAGGCAAGCAATACACAAAGAGAACATGCAGATTCCAAATGCATGGATCTGGGGATGGGCACTGTACCGACAACCGTGCAGGAGCGAAGCCACAGTGCTACCCATCGATTCACTTTCCTCCTCAGCCATTTAAAATAAGCATGAGACATACTGCTCTTTGGAGCTATGGAAAGCCATGACTTCAACTGGCAACTCTGATACAAACCGTGTATGGATTGGTATAGAAGCTGACCTCGAATGACGCTTCAAAGTAAACTAATTAAACCAGGGGAAGAAAAACACAAACACAGTTTTGGAAAGTGCAGTCATTAATTAGGAAAATGTATGTGTCTTTCTTAAAGGCGGGCATAAGTGGGCTGGCTAGGATGTCATACTCCAAGCGGTACAAAGAGACGTTTTGAAAAGCTGCTGCAGTCACGAGGAACGGCACGACAAGCACAGAGATCAAATTACTGAATTTCCGGCTGGACACTGGGTACTTAATAATGCCATGGGAGTTGTATTGCTTTTTCAGGAGGTCACCACTAGGGGGCAGCAGTGGCAGTCACCAGACCACCTGGGGAATTGCGGCCTGTGACAGAGGCGATGCACTGTGCCGTGTCGAGAGGACGGGAAAGCACTCCTTAGCACTCGAGACCGGCAAATTAAAGCAAGGCTCTGTGTGGCCTTGAGCCTAACGACCGTGGCTGCCCAGTCCATTGGGCTGGGTTACAGCAACTGGAGCCTCTCGAGGATAACTCTGAACCACCCAGTATGTGATGAGAAGGCCAGGAAATGTGTCTCACCTTCTAAATGTTATTTCAAGTAATTAAATTGAAGTGAAAGATCCTCATTGTTCACACACCACAGCACACAACAATGAAATGTGTCCTCGGCATTTAACCCATATGTGACATAGCAGGGGGCGGCTATTATTTAGCACCTGGAGAACAGCAGCTTGCTCATAGTATCGCAGTAGTACCTCGGTGATCAGGGATTCAAACCAGCAACATTTCAATCACAAGCACGCTTTCCTAACCATTAGGCCACTACTGCCCAAAAATCTTGCAAAATGATATAAGATATGAGAAATTCTTGCAGCATAACAAAAGATCGCAGCATCATAGATGCCACATTTTCACAGGACACCTTATAAAGAGAGCAATACTAAACCTGTCTTTGTATTGTGACTGAAACTTATCATATGTTGGTTTCAGATGTCAATGACATGACCGCCGTGCTGATGTTTAATCGGTTCAGAGGTCGAGCGGCCCAGAGCTGTTCAGCCAGGTGATTATGCTTCTCTCCTGCCAACTAGAAACCCAGAGCTGGCGGAAATGACACTCATTGGCTGACAAATTATGCTTGTTTTTTTGCCAGCGAGGAATGGGCACGAGAGGGGTACGGTGGGGACAGTTATGTGCTCTGAGAGGAGCCGCAGTGATGGCAAGCTATGCGTGCTAACAGAATTCACTGTACCCCAAACGCATATTCGGTGTTTCACATCAAACGCAGAGTAACAATGATCCACGGACCTCCGCCGTCAACCTAAGTCGCATCACGCCGTAGCTGAAGGTCCAGCAGGTCAGCTCCTTTTGATCTTGCCGGGAATCACTTTTTACGATGGCGAATGTGTCTGTTTCAGTTGGGAAGAATAGGACTGTGAAATAGGGTTCGATTTACTGTGCCAGACAGCAGATTGGATTTATTAAATCCAACGATGTGTTAAAGTCTGGTTTCATAGGAACAATTGCGGCCACCGTTGACAGTATTTTTAATTGCAGATGTTGTGGAATGAAGGGAATCTGGAGAATCAGACATCAGAGAGGAGTGTTCAGTCAGTATTGACATTAATTCAGAGGTTTACAGGTAATTCATGTGTGTCTACATTGTGACGTTCCTGTTTTAGTAAAACAAAGAAACAAACAGCCATGCTTCTGTTTGTGTTACCTATATTTTTAAAATTAAATCAAACCATTATTTCATAATTTTTACATATACAAGAGCTGCATCCACAGAAAGAACAACACATGCAGCAGAAGATGCTTCTGTTAGCGGCTACACATGCGCAGGTGGTTGGCATGTGTGCTTTATCCTGCTTCTCTGTCAGCGCCCTTCATGGGCCAGATCGACAGGACCACACATCCCGATGACACACGTGTGATATTGATTCCCTCAGGAACTTATTAGTGGGCTAAATACGTGGACGACTCTTCTGGTGTTTCGCAGTTCGGATCTCTCGGTTTTATCTTTTTAATTGCTTGTCAAGGGAGGGATGAAAGTTATAGACATAGGAAAATTGAAATCCATTATTCCCTGACTGGCGCAGGTTGTTCACAAGGTCAGAGATGTAACCTCAGAGGGGAGCAGTTGAAGTCTCGGCTCGCAATTATTTAGCAATGTGCAACTGGTGTTGTGGCAGGTTCGTGGTCCATTGATCAGGACAGGACACTAGGTTTCATCACGGCTGGAATGCTATTGATTACCCAAGTGGCCAATCAAACGTTCACAAGCTGCCAGCGGATCGATAATGCGTAGCAATTATGGTAGTTTGTTAGTACTGCAATTACAATGAGATGAAGGCATATAAGACTTATCTCAGTGCCCTGTGGCATTCTGGGTAGTGGACTCAAACAAGGCAGAGGGTTGTAAGTTCAAAACTCAGACAGTGTATTGCTCTTGTGCCTCAGCATGAAAATGCCCATCTGTTTAACTGGATGTCTTTTTCAATTGCAAGATATGGTACATTGATATCAGGAGTCATTAGATAATTTAAAATGTACTCCCTACAGATGAAGGTCTGTGTAAATGGGTATAATGGGATGTGATCTTATTCGATTTATCCAAATACAAAGGAAATGGATCACTGTTCAACAAATAGCAAGGTCACAAAGATTTTAGCGTGAAATTAATTTATCACATTGACATTCCACTAATTAAAGAGCTGAAATATTGAGTGAAGGAAAAAAAATATTTTAACTATTAATAATTTGCTGGCAAAAAATATAGGCTGGCTAGCAGGAAAGGTACTGATACAACAGTAGCCAAAAGTAGTTTTACCATATTTTAACTGTTTTGTATTCTGCAGCTGGTGTGCTCATCCAAAATCAGATCCTTTGGCTGAAGTTGAAGCTGAAATGTTTAAGGAAGCAATTAAAGTAAAGAGCTACAAGTTGAAGTTATGGTACAAACCGAAATGGCAGTGTAGCACGGCTCTTGTCTTTGGATTTGAACCAACAACTTTGTTACAAGACAGCTCTTTTAATTTTGGCATGCTGTCATGTCAGGCTGGTAAATTAGGGTAGACTTTTGAAGACCTTATTTTTTTGGGGGAAAATGCTCTAGATAATTTCTCAATTCCTTCCCTGCTCATTATGATTTCACAAGAAAAGATAATTCCCTAATTAACAGCAGATTCACATCTATGATACGACGTCGCCATTTGAGAGGTTTAACTACTTTATCACGGTATAGTTCCCAGGTTCCCATAGCAGTTACAGGCCGACCGATGGATGCTGACAGATTCAGACAAACAGCCGTGCCCAGTGACAGATAGACAGGGATCAACAAGAGCAGAACAAATGGTGACCAGGCTGACAGCTTTGGGCTGTCACCAACTAGAGAGGATCCATCAATTAGGAGGATGGGGATGGAATCGCAGAGAGCAAAGGGTGACAGAAAGGACAAAGGACAACCAAACAGGAAACAGTAGGACCGGACGTGTGTGTGCACGCGAGTCGCAAGATAACGAATTTTTCTAATTTCCAAATAGAATGTCTGTACACTTGGCTGGACGTATATCACAAAGCCTGTTCATTTTACATGTCATGTAATTTTATGGAGCTCTGGATTACATTGGTAGATGCTCACATGTTCACTAGGAGTGCTGACACATTCTTTAGCAGCTCTGGGTGAGCCTTAATTTAAAAATTATTGTTTATTCACATCATTAAGGCTGTGCCACTATACTCTATTCCAATAAATGTGTAATAAAAATTCTATATATGTATATAAATAAAACAAATACATTTGAATTGTGTTCTCTGTAGCCATTTTGAATAGCATACCCCATAAATTTCTACAATCCTTTGGTATGTTGTGTTTAATATGGTATATAATTTCTACTTCCTTTTCTTCAGGAAGTATTTTTTTTAATTGTAGGGAGTTCCTGGCTGGCGGGATCCCTCACGTAGTCGCAATGAACAGCCCTGAGCAAAGGGGCATTTCAGGATTTAATTGCTGCCAACAGCAGCACAGTGTAATTTATGAGATGCCTGGTAGCTACATGCAGCTAATTCCAGCACACTGTGACCATTTTATTCATCTGAATGGATTCTGAATGGAGTGGCAGGACCAACGACACATAACCCCCTTTTGTTTGTTAATCATGTGGCCAAGGAAATATTTGTGCTAATTTGAGTCGATACCAAGATGGCAACAGGAAATGCTACTGGATAACCGTCATGACATGGACTGGATGGGTGGTTCTGGAATGAGGTGCATAAAAAAACAGAATCAAGTGCAAAGGACTGGAATACCAGGAACAGGAACCAGACAGGAAACTGGACCCAGGAAACAGAAAGTGGGACTGAAACACACAAGCAAGTCACTACAAGAAGCCTAAAAACAAGGCACTGGGTGTTTCTCAATACCAAGAATGCAAAGATCATACTTGTGTTCTTAGCCAGACTGGTCTGGCTAACTTCCCTCCCAAGATCAGCCTTTGAGATGCAGTGAATGGTGGAATTTGTCTTGCTGGTAAGGATGCAACTTGTGCATCCTTGGAATTTGAGGAGGTGCAAGAACGACATCCAGGGATTTTTACCGTCCTCTGTACTTCTGTTCTTAATATTGGAACTGGTCTTTGGCAATGGAAGACGGCAAAAAACAGGTGCAAGTACACATATTGAGTAACACCCACTGACTGTTGCACATACCAGCTGTGGAATTCTGGCTAATCAAGACAGGAAGACATGGGAACGAGACACCAGCTAGGACGATGAGATAACATGAGACAACAGGCTAGCCAAGCCCGAATCACAAACCTGGGAAAGAAAACACTGGCACTCAGAACTACAAAGCGGACGATGATGGAAACATCCCAGCCAAAAACCCAAGAATACAACACAGTCAAACTACACTCAGCCCCAGAAATCCAGAAAGCAAACAGAGCTCGGAGCCATTCTCTCAAAGAACAATGACAAGAATGGAACCCCGAGCGATGCTCAATGCTCAGTTTAAAGAGGATTGGGAGGCAGCTACCACTGATTCAGAGCAAGAGCACAAGCACCAGGCTCAATTACCTCATCCCAAAGCAGCACGGGAGTTCCAGTAATGAGCTAGACGAAAGGCTATTACTGTCCCACAAACCTGCCTGAACTCAGCACCTGACCCTTTTCAATGTATCAGATTTGGCTGAACAATGCTTTAGTGTTTCCAGCACACGGTCTATGGATTCAAAATGTGAAGTATTAATTCACCATCCATCCAGCCATCGGCCTTCCATTTGGTTATCCTGCCCAGTGTTGTGGGAGTCCTGGAACCTGTCCCAGGCAGCACAGGGCACAAGGAGGGGCACACCCTGGATGGGATGCCAGTCCATCATTGGGTGTAAAATACGCATGCTATCAAAGCAATCTGGCATGCCAACTTATGATGACACCTATAAAAATAGCATTATTAATAGGAATCAATATAGGTGCGGTGCACATGAATTACGAGAAACTGTGATTTTATATTTTATATCAGTAGACCTTTATGAGCCACAGACAAAAACTTTACAACCTTTTACCTTTGAAATGGAAATGTAACATTCCTAGGTACCGAAAGCACCTCTGAAAACAGGCTTTTGAAAAGTGTATGTCTGAAGTTGATTTAAACAAAAAGTCGCTGTGGCGCTGTGTTTGTGCTGGATAAAAACATACGTAACACTTTGGGATGAAGGTTTCTTAGATTAAATATTTAAAAATGTCAAGGCATGTCAGACTACCTCAGAAGTGGCTGAGAGGCCTCAGACTCCAGAGAGTTAATGTCTGACACAATGCAAGGGCAGCCGTCCTAAAAATAAAAAAAAATCATGAGTTAAATTTCCACATCAGACCTTTTTAATGGAGATTTAAAAGTCCATTGCTACTGCTACCGCAGTTTATCATTCTTAGAATTTATGGGTTAATGTCAAAGGTAGAACTGATGAGAAAGTATCATCCTACATGTTACACAAACTTTTTTTTAACAGAAAAGTCGAGCGAAGTGCTTGGGAATTGAACTTAAAAGTCCATTTAATTTACACAAAGGATAGTGATAAGGGTGTCATTATATTCCAGAAATGAAGCTGAATTCTCTATCTTATGATCAGTTCCCATCATTTATTTCCAAGTAAAGGTTTTAAAAATGGACTGGCTAACATTTCCTGCTCTTTACTCTAGGGAACCGTGTCAGAAACAGATTCCTTTCATTTTTATTTTTACATTCAAAACTTTTTTTCTAGGTTGCCTTTCAGCGTCTACTTATGTGCAATTAAAAGTCCTGATTTTACGTGAATGATTCCCCGACGTGTAGCAAAACAAATCAATAAACTGTCTATTTACATATGGTTACTTAACCCGGAAGTATAGCATTGCTTAAGTCTGAATATGTGTTGAATGAATGCCTTCACATGCATGCAGTACAGAGTGCAGGCACCAGTTTTGGTCCAAGGTTAATCAAATTTCAAAAGAAAGGCCCGGTTTTCATACTACAATTATCAAAACCTACATCTAATCAACAGTGATTTTCTTTTGCTTAACTGGGAATATCAAAACCTTTACACATGACTAAAGATCCCACATTGTATTACAGGACCTTGAAATCAGGGCAGTTTCAAACAGGACTTTATTAATAATCTAGTCAACACAGGCGAAGATAAAAATTCCTGTTAGTATGTAAATGAGTTTGAATTACAAAGACAGATAGAAGATATTCAAATCAGAGTTTTTGCTACGGCAATGTTAGTTGGGTTTAGGTACAAATATTGTATTAAAAGGTCACATCATATATTTAACTTTTTCTGCCTTAGAGGTATTTGAACCTGACCTTAGAAAATGTATCTGTAGAGATTTCCTTAGATTAGGGGACAGTATAAGCAGAGAAAGAAATGAATGGTAATGAGCAGGGAAGCTAGAAGCTGGATAATACCCTGCCGTCAAAATGAAGTTTCCATCAGAGTTGGGATTCAGTGTTCAGACAGCACATTGACAATGCATATTTTATGTGGGCGAGAGCAGGAACGGAAACCACGACCGATAGTAGTCATTTTATGCATTTTACTCGTTATAAACGCCACCACAAGCAGGAAGCTAATGGTTCTGCGATCAGATGAGACGCAGAAAAAGTCTTTGCGGCCTTCACAGTAATACGTGCAACAGAAGCTCGACATGACACATCACCCAGTAAACCGCATTCCACCTGCTGGGCGTAGACGCCTTTTATAGGAATCTGTCTGATGAATATAAAGAAACATTTAACAAGACACAAACAAATAGATCAGACAGTGAAAAAGATTAGCGACGGATCCATAAATGGGCCATCATTGTACCAGGAGATGCAAAAATTGCTTCCCAAACAAACTACAGACCCAGAGGCCTAATGAAAAATAACTCCTTCCCAGAGTGCAAAGCTGGTGAGCATTGAACAGACATGCTAATGGCTGCCACTGCTACGAAGAGGCTCAATGGGCTGTCATACAGATCTGAGGGAATTTTGTATTTCACGTGTTTCTGTGAACTTACATGTATTTTTCACTTTAGAGATAATTAATAATGTTCTCTTGAGTGTGACTATGGCAAATTTATGCAACAATTTAAAAAGGTACACAACCAGTTTATTACAATGCAATGCCCTGAGAAGGGGGAAAGCAGTGTGTTGAGATCTGATTTGATCTTTTATTTACCGGGCGACGGGTGAATGGTCGGCTTCATTTCAGTCATGCTTAGTGGCAGCTCTGATTTCCCCGGGCAAGGCAGCCAGACAGCACACGCATGGCGGCTACTTACAGACACAGAGGCGGAACTTCAAGCCCCAGAGAACCGCTGGACTTGGGTGTTTTTCCATTTCACAGCCGATTTCTTCTTAATCGTCCAGTGCACCGCCTGTGCATCGTAAGTATCTCAGAATGTTCTATACCAACGTCACGTTTTCAATTATAAGGGAAAGAGATCTGAAATACAGCAATTTGCAGTTTGTGTATTATAATTATAATTTTTTGGCGGTTACCACTGTTGCACCTTGCACTTCCGGAACCAGTGTTCGAGTTCTCGGCCTGGCTCCACGTGTGGAGTTTTCATGTTCTCCCCATGTCATCATGGGGTTTCTTCCAGGTTCTCCGGTTTCCCCCCACAGTCCAAAAACACATTGAGGTTAACTGAAGTTCTCAAACTCAGTGTAAGTGTGCATGTGCAGGTGAATGGTGTATGTATGCCCTGCAATGGTTTGGAACCCCATCCTGCGTTTTTCCCTGCCTTGGGCACATAGCCTCCAGGATAGGCTCTGCACCCCTCATGACCCTGAATAGGACAAGCAGGAACAGAAAACAACATGCATGCCTTTTTAATGGGATAAAATGCAAGAGGCTGGTGAGAACATAGCGTTTCTAATGCTCATATCACAGAATGCCCTTTTTGTGTTTCATTCACAAGATGGATTCTGGTGAAAGCCAGCTATACTATACACGTCACTGGCTTTCTCAATGGTGAGTTTTCTGTGCCTTTATTAACCTCTCCCATGCTGTCATTGTTTTGGCAGCTTTTGGAACCATGGGGCGGAAACGTTTGTAATTGTGTTCAGAGCACCTGATAGCATACAGTAAGGAAATAAATTAAACTAAAAAATATAAATGAAAAACAAATGAATGAAAAAGTATATTTGCATCTATGGCAAAGATGGGATGTTTCCTGATATGTTTTGGGGGGCTGGCAAGTCAGGAGGTGGCGCTGTGGAGCCTGGTGGCAGTAGGTAGGAACGACCCCCAGAAGCATTTGTTAGCAGACTGTCTTTGAATGGGCCGGTGGTGAACGACGTTCAATGATGTTCCATACGCACACAGTATAGGCATCTGAGAGACACCGATTAATCTAACCGCATGTCTTGGGACTGGAAACCCACACAACCGTTAAGTTTGATTTGAAGTTGACCATGTATTGTGTTAGTCAAAATTCCTGCGGCTGCTCTGTAGTCAACTGAGCTTACCACCATTTTGATTTAACCACCCAACAACCAGCCTAAACAGCATTTAATGCAGGGGCAACTTTCATAAAGTGGCTCAGCCAAATGACAGTCAGCTGTGATCATTGCTGCGGAAATCTTGACTATTGAAAATTGTCTGCAAAGATAAATCTTTTGTGTGTATAACAAAACATTGTCTGTTTGATCTGAGACCAAGTGTTATTTACTTTGACTAACCGTGCGCAGCTGTTGCTGGATCAAGGTCCGGAAGCAGGTTGTCCTTCATTCAATTCATGGGTCTGAACTCACGGATGAAACATTCATGTTACAGCTCAGAATGAAGTCCGCAGTGTTAAATATACAGCATAGTCTGATCCCGGAACCTGGCTTCACACAGTAGGGATGATTTTTCTCTCAGCAGCAAAGTGAATCTTCTGTTAGTTATGAGAGAGGTTGTCAGAGATGCTGCTGTCAAGCTCAGGGCTGTGTCGGCCTGCTCCCTGGGCGGAAGCACCCCCGAGAAACGGAGGGAATCAGGTTTGCTTTGTCTCTGCCGCCAGCCGGGTGGAAATGGGGAAATTGCTCACACTCAACGCCGCCTCGCCCTTCAGTGATGTTGGAAGCGATGCCTGATAGCAGAGTTTCTAGTGTTCTCTGAAGCGGCAGTCGGTGCTTTTACGGCGGTCAAGCTACCAGCAGCTCAGTTGTGTTTGTCCATCCATTTCCCATAATGCTTATCCAATAGAGGGTCATTGTGAGCATGGCGTCTATTGGAGGGAGCAAAGGGAATGAGGCTCTCTGGATGAGGAGCCAGATATATTGTCGCAAATTAGAGATTGCAGTTTTCTTAACTGCGTGTTTTTGGTCTGTGGGTGGAAACCAGAGTACTCTGTGGAAACCTACGCAATCACGGAGAGAACATGCAAACTGCACACAGAGAGAAGGTTTAGCATTCAAACATGAAACGACACTGGTGAAGCTACATTGCTACCCATTTAGTTAATGCGGAAGTAGATTCACACTTGCTCCTGGTCCATCCTCACAAGATATGTAAGCCTGTAAATGTCTGTCCTTATGCGAACACAGTCATGTTACAGATTATTACATTGCCAAGAAAACTAAGCTAATGTGTGGATATTCATTGATTAGCGATAATATTAGTGACGTGAATAACATTGAATATCTTGTTACAATGGTGCCTGGGAAGGGTATATTAGGCAAATGAATTTCTTAGAGGTGATATGTTTGGAATAGGAAAAATGGGCATGTGTAAGGGTCTTAGTGACTTTGACAATGGCCAAATTGTGATGGCTAGATGACTGGATCAGAACATCTCCAAAATGGCAGGTCTTGTGGGGTGTTTCTGGCATGCAGTGGTCAGTGCCTACCAAAGGCGGTCCAATGAAGGCCAACCAGTGTACCAGCAAATGGGGTCATGGGTGCCCAAGGCTCATTGATGCTCGTGGGGAGTGAAGGTTAACTCGTCTGGTCTGATTCCACAGGAAAGCTACTGTAGCACAAACTGCTGAAAAAGTTAATGCTGGCTGTGACAGAAAGGTGTCAGAACACACAGTGCATCACAGCTTGCTGTGTATGGGGCTGTACTGCCACTGACCGGTCAGAGCACCCATGCTGACCCCTGTCCACTGCTGAAACACATGAGCGTCAGAACTGGACCGTGGAGCAATGGAAGAAGGTGGCCTGATCTGATCAGTCATGTTTTCTGTTACATCATGTGGATGTTCAGGTGTGTCGTTTACTTGGGGAAGAGATGGCACCAGGATGCACTATGGGAAGGCGGCAAGCCGGAGGAGGCAGCGTGATGCTCTGGGCAGTGTTCTGATGGGAAACCTTGCCATTCATGTGGGTATTTCTTTGATATGTACCACCTACCTAAACATTGTTACAGATCAAGTACTCCCCTTCATGGCAGCAGTACTCCCTGATGGCAGTGGCCTATTTCAGCGGGATAATGAGTCCAGCCACACTGCAGAAATTGTTCAGAAATGGTTAGAGCTCAAGGTGTTGACTTCAAATTCCCCAGATCCCAATCAAATTGAGCATCTGTAGGATGTTCTGGACAAACAGGTCCAATCCATGGAGGGCCTACCTCACAATTAACAGGACTTAAAGGATCTGCTATTAATGTCTTGGTGCCAGATACATCACCTTCAGAGGTCTTGTGGAGTCCATGCCTCAATGGATCAGAGCTGTTCTGGCAGCATGAGGGGAACCTACACCATATTAGGCAGGTGGTTTTAATGTCATAGCTCTTCCGTGTAAAAAAAATATAGAGGAAGCACTGAGAACTTAACACATGTAAATGAAGACGGAAGTTCAGTACAAATATATGAAGAGGCTGCATGGTGTTGCGCAATGTGTCATCTGGAGCTGTCTGCAGAAGCCAAGTTACTCTGAGTCGAATGCCTTCCAACAATGTTTTACTGATTTTTGTTGCCTGACTGTTCAGCATATGTCTTATGTTCCATTGGGAATGCGGACAAGAATCTAGTGTGGGCCCTTTCCCTTTTGTACCAGTAAATATTAGCACTGCAACCTCCCTGAAAAGGTCTCTGAGGTCTTTTGCAGTCGAAACAAGGAACTTGAATAAATACTGCAGTATTTTCATTTTGAGATTGCAGCTATATTTTTCTCCAGCCACATGAATATATCCATTATCAACATAAAGCTGAATTGTTGCATTTGAGATTTTGCCCTTCAGATCTCCTGGACTCTGTATGTGTCCCCAAATGACCCAGCGAATCATCTTTGGAAAACTTGTTCAACACCAGTTCATGCTTTTCCACTGAGGAATGTAAAGGTTACATTAACACCAGCCCACTGTGGAAAACTAAATCTAAATGCACTTATACTGTATACCACCAAACAGATAAATAAAAATGCAGTGAATGGCTAAACAAAGGGACCAAAGGGAGTTTCAAGGCATGAATTGGAATATCCTCACTAGCAATGGGGCCACATTCTTTTATTCCTTTGGCTAACTAGTGTTGTATCTTTTTGTGTTCATTACCCTCCCCACAATGGGCAATGAAAGAGCACAGAACTCTGCTTGGAAACAGGGGTAGGGGGAATTATAGCAAATTAAACTTTGCAGCACCAGAACAATGGAACACTTTCTTCACGTGAGAACAATGGCAATCAGAGGGAGGTCAGGGGATGTGTAACTCCCGACGTCAGTGAAGGAGAAAGAATTGGCAGTAAAATTAGAGAGGTGTGGATAACGAAGAGTGGGGCATTCCAGTGCATCCGCAAATCTCTCCTCTGGTTCGTGGGACAGAGTGTCTGTGGGGGAAAGCATGTGAAGCTCTTTACTCATGCTTACTGCGTAGAGAGTTAAGTCTTTAGTCTTAAACTGCAATTTAATTCTCGTCTTACTCCTCTGTCCCTAGTGTTGGTGTTTGTTTATTGGTTCCGAGGCCTGCTTATTAAACTTGGGGGGGGGGGGGGCATGAACAGCCCAGTGTCCCCCCCCCATATGTGTTCCCAGGTGCGCACATACCGCAACAGCAGAAATAAATGCCAATTGCATAGTAGAAATAATTGTAAAGTAAATTTGCATTTGAGAAACACCTGCCAAAAAACATTCACAGATCAACAGAAGGAATGTGGAGATTTAATTTGATGCAATCTTGACACCTTCAGCTGTACTGATGCCAGGTTTTGGTTGTTTTATCTTTACTGCATCTGCCATGATCAGACCTTCCTGAAATAATACCTACCACCTACCTAAACAACTTCCACAAAACATGCCCATACATGTTGTAATGTAAATTCTGACAGTCAGGAGATGCTAACTAAACAAACCAACTTGTAAAAGTTTGTCTGGCATGGATAAACAAACTGCCCTCAGTCTGATGTCAATGGTTTGATGTTAAAATTAAAACTTAGGCGTGTAGATGGAAGACTGTTAGACTTTTTGGGAACTAGTTTGTCACCTGGGGCTGTTATGGTTTGTCATGTGATGGGGGGAGCAGCAACGCACTGTAATCAGACCATGTTCCTTACCTCTAGGGCTACATGATATTAAAATAAAGTGTGTCAGATAAGTCGGTGGTGTTGCTGCAAGTTGTGTCAACAGACAGGAAGCAGCGCCACTTCCTTTTGCTCAATATTATCACTGTGGAATATAAAATATTTCCATTCAATAAAAGGCAAATGTCTTTTGGTGACCAGTTCTCGTTCATTTTTCTCCTCCTCACTCTTTTTTTGTTAAATATCTCACAAACGTTCCACACCATCTATGGTTGAGTCCAACAGGAAGAATGATAATACTTATGAATGGCTCGAAGATTTCAAAGAAATGGAGTGCCAGTAATGTTTAAACTACTTTTTTAACATATACTCCATTATTTTGAAACAATCATTGGAATTGCTAGGCTTGTTAAGTTTTGTTCCCTGTGACAGAGTAAAATGTTTTTGCATAACTTATTGTCTTAATCCAGCTGACTACTGCAGTCCTTGTGATGTAACAATCACATATGTACCATGTCAATATTAATATCGCATATTGTTCAGCTCTATCAAGAATGATTGTGACTGGTGGTTCACTTTGCATGCAGAGCCTGCATGTCACTCACTAGCAACAAACTCTGTGTATTCAAAAACACTTAAATGACCCCCTGCAAGTGCTGAAGTAAGTGGACTTCAGTCGAGATTTAAAGACTGACGCTGATTCAGCATCCCGAACACGGGCTGGCAACTCATTCCACAATATAGGGGCTCTGTAGCAGAATGCTTTACTGCCAACTGTCACGTTATTTATATGTAGAATGTAAAGGAAACCTGTGTTCTGTGATCTGAGTGGTTGATGTTGTTTGTAAATTTGAAGTAATTCTGTTAGGTAGGCAGGTGCTAAACTTTTACGTGCCTAATACTCTATGCAAGTAGGAGAACTTTGAAGTGAGTTCTGAACCTAACAGGAAGCCAGTGTAGGGAACTACAGTAAGAGCAGGGATTATGCGTCCAAGCTTACTGCTCCTGGTAACAATTCAAGATGCAGTATTTTGAATACGTTGCGAGGTGTTTAATGCATGGTGTGTACTCCCAGATAACTGAGCATTACAGTAGTTTAACCTACTGTACAGTATACAAAGGCATGTATTAATTTCCCAGTAAGGATAGTAAGGAATTGTCATAATTTGGCAACATTATGTTGCTGTAGGAAGCATACCGTTGATACTGCATCCACATGTGATTTGAATGAGAGGCTTGTATCTAAGATGCTACCTAGGTTACGGGCTGAGCTGCTAAGGGAAAAGTTCAGCCTCTTGGAGAGAAGTACAGAGATTATAGCATTCCTGTCTACAGACTTGCCTCCAAACAACAGCATCTTGGGTTTCTGAACTTTTAGTGATTAAAAGTTTTCAGTCATCCAGGTCTTTACTTTGTTAGAGCAATTAGCTAAAGTAACAATAGATGCAGTGTCATTAGGCGTAACTGAAATGTGTATTTGGGTGTCGTTGGCATAGCTGTGATAATTAACATTACGATTTCTCATTATGTTACCTAATGGAAGCATGTACATCGAAAACAATGAAGGACCAAGAACTGATCCCTGTGGTACTCCATATTTGAGCGGTGACATTGAAGACGGAATACAGTAATTTGATGCTTGACAATATTGATATCAATTATCAAATGGGATTTAAACCACTTCAACACCAAGTGTGCTACAAATTTAAGTCTTTATAATGGTAAATGGACTGCATTTATATAGCGCTTTTCTACTCCTACGAGTACTCAAAGCGCTTTACAATTCATGCCTCACATTCACCCATCCACACACATGCATTCATACACCGGTAGCGAAGGCTGCCATGCAAGGCAAGCAATTTTGGGTTCAGTATCTTGCTCAAGGACACTTTGATGTGGTCAGGAGGAACCAGGGCTTGAACCTGCAAACTCCCCGTTGCCGAACGATAGCAGCACCATCTTCCCCATAATGGAGTAAAATGGTCAACAGTAGTGTCAAAGGCTACTGTAAGGTCCAAAAGCATTAGCACAGTCGCATTGTCAGTGTCACGTCCCAATCGTGCCACTCCTCCTGTGTGCCACACCCCCTCGTTAACCTCGTGTGGAATCCCCGTGTTACCTAGTCTACTCTTGTTTAATTGAGTCTGTGTATTTAAGTGCTTCCCAGTTAGTCTTTCCCCAGTCTTGTCATTAACATCTTAAACATTGCTAGTGCTTTCTTTGTTCCCGATCATGTTTACCCCTAATAAATCACGAGTCTTACCCTCACCCCTGGACTCCTGCGCTTGTCTCCCCGCAGTGCTTCCAGCGAGTTATGACAGTCAGCATCATTTTACAACTGTACGACTTTAGTTAAGGTAGTGTCAGTACTGTGTCCCAGGCTGGAATCTATACAGTATGTTGTGTGTCCAAGTATGACTGAAGTTGAGCAGCAACTATCTTCTCCAGAACTTTGGACAGGAATGATACAACGTAGGGCTACGAGAATGATTCCTGGTCTTAGAGGAATGTCTTATGAGGGGAGGTTAGCTGAGCTGAATCTGTTTAGCCTCGAGCAAAGGAGACTAAGGGGGGACATGATCCAGGTATATAAGATTC
>JAODKC010000048.1:6078884-6093362 GCA_026777985.1 Mormyrops attenuatus | reverse complement strand
CCCCCCCCCCGCCCCCCCCCCCCCCCCCCCCCCCCCCCCCCCCCCCCCCCCCCCCCCCCCAACGGAATCAGCAGTTTCCCGACCTATTAAAAAGCGAAAGACCAAAAATACTTAGGGGGCGACTTCTGTTAAATCGGGTAAAATGAAAGTTCATGCTTTGCAGAACACAGTCAAATGTTCATAAATGTATTAATGGGGTAACACCTTATCTCTAACCACTAATCCATAATAGACCTTTAGAGAACAATATCTACATATAAATCCATTGTTTTACTGTCAGTAAATGTGTAATTTTCTCCATGCTTTATAGTAGTGCTTGCAGTATAGGATGACAATAGAAATTAAAGTGAAACCATTTTGGAGGTTCCAGATTTGATATCCAGATCCGCATTGACCAGCTTAGCTCCCCCACACTCACCTGAATATTGAGATCACATGTTCATAATTAGTTACCTCAGGTCTTCCTCTTTTGTCCATCACAGAGACGCATACTTTGTTTCCCTGCCTGTTTCTGACCTGTTTTCTCGATTTTGAATATGATTGTACATTGTATCAGTAATGGATCACGTCTTCCCATCATGAATTCTTTATGTTTTCACTTTCAGAGAGCCAAACTGATCCCCTCTCCAGATCCAGGTTTCTTGCATGATGGAGTCTCTAGTTTTGTAGGGTTGATTATCTAGATGTTCTGTTTTGTTTTCTACGTCCTGGTTGCCATGTCCTGCTTCTTGTCCACCGGTTACACCAATCAGCCACTCCCGAGTTCTCCTGCACCACCAATCAGCCACTCCTGAGTTCTCCTGCACCACCAATCAGCCACTCCTGAGTTCTCCTGCACCACCAATCAGCCACACCAAAGTTCTCCTGCACCACCAATCAGCCACACCCGAGTTCTCCTTCACCACCAGTTAAATCAGCAGCCCCATGTTCCAGTGGTACTCCCCAATAGGGCCACCAAAAAAGGATCCCACTGGTGTAATGTGGTCCCCTGTACACTTGGGGGTGGTCTCACTTGTTCACTAGACCAGTTCCGTAGGATATGACAGTGGTGCATGTTCTTTTCAGGCCAGCCCCGAAGATGACTCAGAGCGCTTCCAATCACAAAACACCTTCAAACGCTTCCTCCCCTTTTCAGGATGTAACAGAAGCACTCTGAATCTTTTTCAGGTAGTCCGATCCTGAGATGCCCAAGATCTTCGGTGTAGAAGGATCCTCACCAGGTAGTTCCTCCACATCGGCCTGCGGTCCAGGATACAGGGCAGCTGGTGTCTGCAGCTGTGGATCTGTTCCCAGGATCCAGCACAGAGAGTGACACGTCGGGTTCTTCGGAGACTGAACAGATCCACGGGACACAGGGACTGAAGGTTGGAATAGGGTGATTTTATTTGGCACCCTTGGCATGTAACGGACAGCCAGCTGAGCATCATACAACACACCTTCCCAGCCTGTAGCTTCAAAGCACAGGGCACCCAATACAGCCGGACACTCTTTCCATGAATACACAGCAGCCTTGGTTTATACCCCTGAATGATTAATTACAGGTGAGTAGAGGGGCTTGTCCCCTGACCTCACCCCTCCCCCGAAATATCCACACCCTCCTTGCGTTTCTCACAATGAAAAATGAAGTAATTACACCAAAAATCTACTAATTACAGCAATAATCAAAGTAAACTTTTCATTGAACTTAGTATTCATTAGTTGTACAGGACTACACAGATTTAAATCAAGTGTGTAAAGTAGAAGCTTAAAGCTTAAATATGTAGCTATAAATATTACCTTCCAGAACAATGTGAAGGCATGTTAAGCTAGCTCGCTTTGTGTTTAATAAAACAAATAAATTTAGGCCAGCGTGGTGCCCTGCATTTCTTGGGATAGACTCCAGGCTTACCATGACCCTGTACTTGATACGCAGTATGGAAGATATTTTACATATATTTTACAACAGCAGTATTTGAAATTCTCCTGGACCTGGATTCTGTTGCCGTGGAAATAGGTCTGTATGAAACTGCTAGCTGTACTACCACTGCATAAATCATCAGGAAAAGCTTAATGAAGATGGACGGACGGATGGATAATAGCAGTATTTATACTACCAACGTGAAATTCAAAAGCCCCTCACGCTATGAAATGGATGATATAGGCTGTGTTTCGGAACATTTCAAATACAGTGTGACTTTTGGACTTAGCTTCCCCCAAAACTCTCCAAAAGTTGATGAAAAATAAAATAGCCTGCTTATCCATGAGACCATATGAAGAACAAATACCGACGTAATCAGACGTCAAAGAATATGGTTGCCAACACATATGAATGGCTGACACTGCTACATTAATTAGTACGATTTGTAGGTTTAAATCCAAGATATGACATTGGAACTGTATCTTCAACAGAGACTGACAGCAGAACTAATAATACACCCCTTGATAATCCTCCGAAATTACCCTGGATTAGCGCGTTCGGAAGCTAAATAAATGATGGAAGACATTGATCCCCAACTGAGCGCCGCTCAGTGCTTTGCCCGAAATCAGGTGACATAACAATAAGAAACTAAAAAAAAGAAACGATCCGCTTTATTGTGCTGTTGTTCTATTTCCAATATGCTTAGTTATAGTCATTCGCCTTCCTTTCTGAAGATCTTTTGATCTTCGGAGAGACACAAGAGTGCTACAATATGCAGTACAAAAACACAAAGGTTACTGGCTAATACAGCCCCGTTTCCAAAAATGCTGGGACGCTGCGTAAAAAAGTACATGAAACAGAATGCAATGATTTACAAATCATACAAACCCATATTTAATTCAAAGTAGAACAAAGACGACATATCAGATGTTGAAACTGAGAAATTGTATTGTTTCATGACAAATATATGCTCAGTTTGAATTTGATACCAGCAACGTTTCAACGGGACAGGGGCATGTTTACCATGGTGTTGCATCACCTCCTCTTTTAACAACACTCTGTAAACGTTTGGGAACGGAGGAGAACATTTGCTGGAGTTTTGAAATAAATTGTTGTCCCATTCTTGCCTGATATAGGATTTCAACTGCTCAGCAGTTTGGGATTCTCTGTGTCGTAGTTTTTGTTCCAATGTTTGCAAGTCACCCAGAGTTTTCTATTACGGAGGCATGCTGCTGTAATATACACAGAATGTGGTTTGGCATTGTCTTGCTGAAATATACAAGGCCTTCTCTGAAAAAGACACTGTCTGGATCCCAGCATATGTTGCTCCAAAACCTGTATATATCGTTCAGCATTAATAGTGCCTTCCCAGATGTGCAAGCTACCCAGGCCATAGGTACTAATGCACCCCCATACCATCACAGAGGCTGAGCTTTTAACTGTCTACTGATAACAAGCTGGATGGTCCCTCTCCTCTTGAGCCCAGAGGAAGCAGGTCCATGATTTCCAAAAAGAATTTGAAATCTTGATTCATCAGACCAATTAGACCAGATCAAATGAGCCCGGGCACAGAGAAATTGGCAGTGTTTATGGATCATGTTTAGATATGGTTTCTTCTTTGCATGGTAGAGTTTCATCCTACATTTGTAGATGCAGCGACGAACTGTGTTCAAAGACAATGTCTTTCTGAAGTGTTCCTGAGCCCATGCAGTGATTTCCACCATAGAATCTTGTCTGTTTTTAATGCAGTGCCGCCTGAGGACCCGAAGATCACAGCTATCCAATATTGGTTTTTGGCCTTGTCTCTTGCATACAGAGATTCCTCTGGATTCTCTGAATCTTTTAATGATATTATCCACCATAGGTGATGAAATTCCCAAATTCTTTGCAATATTAAGTTGAGGAATGTTATTCTTAAACTGTTGCACTATTCGCCCACGCAGTCTTTCACAGAGTGGTGAACCTCTCCCAGTCTTCACTGCACAGAGACCCTGCCTCTCTGGGAGGCTCTTTTTATACCCAATCATCTTACTGACCTGTTGACAATTAACCTAATTAGCTAGATATTCAACCAGGTGTTTTGTTTTAGCATCGCACAACTTTTCCAGTCCTGTGTTGCCCCTGTCCCACCCTTTTTAAAATGTGTTACTGGCATCAAATTCAAATTCAGCATATATTTGTCATAAAACAATCAAATTTCTCAGTTGTCTTTGTTCTATTTTCATTTAAATGTGGATTTATATGTTTTTACTTACATTTTGCACAGTTTCCCAACCTTTTGGGTAACGGGGCTATATATTTGTAAAACACACAGCTCATGAAATCTACTTAGTTGCATTGAGAAAAAAAACATGAGGAGAGGTCAAAAAGTCCTGGTAAGTATGAAGGAAAACAAGAACTCCAGAAGTCCAAAAAAGTTTAAGGCGGTTGAAATAAGCAATTGGACAAGCCAATCACCTTCTAGATTTGCAATACCACTCAAGGACATAATCAGAAAACACAAATAACTGACAACAGTTTAGTTACACCTGGCAAATGAGCATTTGTGAATGGCATTAAAACTACATTAGCCCATTATAAATACATTATCCAAGTTCTTTTTGACACTTTTCAACTGGCTGACTTACAGGAGTCAACTATCTGAGGATAAACATAGTTAGATGTGCTGTTTCACCCTGGAAGTAGAGAAACATTGTACAGTGACAGGCTACCAAGTATTAACACCTCTTTTTAAGTTTTACAATGTACTATCTATGGACATTTTTGACAGATATTTGACAATAACAAATAAATAATACAATTATAAGTGTGTGGAGAACAAAACAGGCAGTGGTTTTGTTAAATGGGTTGAAATAGCAGACAGAAGGTGAAAGGAAAGAAGGATGTCGGTAAACTTTAATTATGTATAGAATACATTCATCATTAGAGCTGCAGTGTCAATTTATGGATGAACATCTGCGGAACAAGCAATATCTGTGTAATAGCACGAATATAATACATGGAGAATGACTTATGTCACTTAAAGAAGTAAAAAATCTGTGCGTATTGTATATCTCACGTACTTATATCAACAATGTACCGGGTTACTGTGATAGCTACAGAGTCAGATGAACTGTCGATTATGCATTCAGGATGTTTACTTCAAAATATCCATTGGTTAAGAAAAATAATTTTATCACGGTATTAGGAGTTAGGTGAGTTCGGAGTGGCCACACTCTTCATACTGTACCTTTAATTTAATGTAAAATAAAGTTGTCCTCCGAAGAGGGGGGTGGTGGTGGGCAGAAAAAAAATAAATAAATAAATATAAGCTTTCAAATGTATTGTTCAAAGGAAATCGGTCATTTACATTAGAATTGTTTTTTTTTTAAAACAATCGGGCATACATGGCATCAGATGTCTAATGCAGATGAATAAGGGTTCTTGCAAGAATTTTATTTTTATTGCACTAAACGGAAAACGTGTGGAGTCATCTAGAAAGAGAAAGTTTCTACTGGGGTCTGTCACTCACTCATAAATGTAAGAGTTGGTAGAACTTCATTCTATGGAATCAAAATTTTAAAAGAATATTTTGAATGGGTAATTTTATATTGTGCAGTTTGATTGACATTACTAAAAGATACACAATAGCAGAGGAAAAGGAAGGAATAATGAGATTTGCTGAAGAATGTACGATTTCTTTGCGTGGTGCAATTTTATCCATGGGTGCATGAGACATTCGTCTGAGCGGTAAAACAATATGGAGAATCTGTCTCTGAAAGTTATGTTTAAAATCAACTTCAAATAGGTAATCATTCCTTTCCTAAACCGCAAAACTTGCAAATATAGAAATTTGTCTTTACGTCGTCCTTTCCGCACCGATACAGAATTAGTATGTATCTCAGGCAAAACAAATACGAGTCTCTTTGTTTCTGAAGGTGTATGAAGAAAATCATACCATATACCGTGTTCAAAAATGCCAAATGTTTGTGAACATGTAAGTACAGCTCTGACAGATAAATAAATACGTGGATTACAACTAAATAAAAAACGTAAAATACACAGTCTTGTATACAGTGTTCAGCGGACTTTTTTGCCTGTTCATGTCTTAAAGTATACAACGGTTAATTCACAGTCACTGGAAACGGCCGTGTGGTACCCTAATAGTGATTTCCAATGCATTTTTGTTTGTATCATTTTTGTTTTTATAAGGAAAAAGTTTTTTTTTATTAATTTAAGACACACTAAGAAATTCCAATCTGTTGGTCTAGTACATCTTTCTCCGAGTCATCCTGGGACACTGAATAAAAACAGTAGCAAGTTTTCAATAAATTATGTTAGCATTTTTTTTTTTTCAATGCAGTTTAAATGTTTGCACATTTGTGTAATTTTGGTCCAGATCTAATAACAAATGTCTGGGGGAAATCAAGACTTCTGTTGCGCTGAAACTCCTTTCCAATAGTCCAAAATATCATGCAAGTCTTCATCCTTAGCGAACTGCACCTTTTTGCGTAACGCATGTCCAGCGGCCATGTACTCTTCCTCTTTGTGGCGCTTGCGATGAAGCTTGAACCTCTCCCATATGGTGTGAGCAGGCTTGCAGTAGTACTCCGGACTGGAGGAATAGCTAAGATTGTGATACTGGGGAGAGAGCTGGGAGTAGGCGAGATCTCTGGGCCGGGGCCGGGTGAGTGGCTCCAGTATGGACGGCTTGCGGTTCCCGGGTCCCTCTGGCTGGTCGGAATGGTCGGGGTAGGAGTGCCGGTGATCGCTGTACTGTCGGATTTTCTCCGCCTCTGCCCTCAATATGGCCGCCGCAGGCGTGATGGTCAGGATTGTGTCTCCAGTCGGTGAAGTCTTCTCTATGTACTTGGCTTCGGACTTGTAGGCTCCTTCTGAACGGAAGGACCTTGGGCTTCGCATCCCAACGGAAGTGCCCGGCCGCTTTGGGGAAGCCTCCGGGCTCTGACGCCTCTGCAGTGAGTGATGGTAACTGCCTTTGTAGACAGGAGACAGGAAGCCAGAAGCACTCTGTGGCTGTTCCGATATCAGCACTAACTGCGGCTCTGCTGTGGACACCGCCCCGGACTTTATACCTTGGAATGATGTACTTTCAGACTTCAGAGCATCTATGCAATTGTTGATGATCTGATTGACTTTGTCCACCTCTTTAGCGATGGTTGAGATCTCTGCTACAGAACCCTGGTTGTTTCCAGACATGGAAGGGTCACATTCTCTGCGATCAGGAGGCTCTCCAGTACGTACCTCAATGTAACTCCCCTTAGCCATTTTAGGAGTGTCACTTATATCCTGAAGTTTGTACTGCTCAATATCCCCACCGGGGGGTAAATATGGCATTCTGGACATGGTCTCTCCAGCCATCATCTGCTTTTGAGACATACGAGAAATAGTTCCTCCCTCTAGTTCTGCCCCATACTTCAGTTCAATGATATTTTTCTTGAGGCTTCCTCCCTTTTTGTGGTTTTCGTCTTTCTGGCGTTTTTTCCTCAAACAGTAATAGACGACCCCTAAGACGATAATCATGCTGAAGAGACAACCAAGAATTGTCATGATGTAATGTGTGGCGGTAGGAGTGATAACCACCCCACCCTTCCCATTTTTGGGTCCTGTGGAGATGGTCAGACACGTGTGATTGAATCTCAGTGAGTTCCGTATTGAGGCCACACAAAAGGTATAGTCAGTGTGAGCTTTCAGATTTTTCAGCTCAATTTCCTCCTTTTGGTTTTTTAGATTTTGGATGTCAGTGAAGAAGCTATTGTTATAGAGGACGAGGATGTACATCTTTTTGAATGGATGTGGGATCTGAACCAGTATGGTGGCACTGGTATGGGTGACGTGTTTAAGCTTCATGATGGGCTTCACGTCAAGGTCAATGTATGTCGGGCTCACGTTGATATTCGGATCATCTGGGTCAGTTCCGGAAGGGCAGTCCTCCAGGCCACAGGGGGTGAAAGCTGGCGGAACCGTGGTTGTTTCTGAGGGCAGAACAATATACGGTGTCACATAGTCATCGGTGCACACAGTGGACAGCATGTGCAGGGCGTTGCGGAACGTCGGCATGTTGGGATTCTGGCTGAGAAGGCTGTAGCCAGAGAAACCTGGCGGAGACTCGCATACCATGCGCTCGTTCGTCCTGTTGGGAAACACGGAGAGCCACTTGACGAATCCCAGAAGTTCACAGGAGCAATTGAAAGGGTTGGTATAGAGCTCACAGGTGGTGAGTTTTGTCAAGCTGGAGAACGTCGAACCATCCAGCTGCTGAATGCGGTTCATGGAGAGGTCTATGTTTTCGATGTTGGGGCATTCCCAGAAGGCATTGGGTGTCACTGTTTCAATCAGGTTTGCCTGGAGGTAGAGGTACTGTAACTTGCCCAAACCTCTGAGAATCCCCTCGGTTAGATTCCTCAAACGGTTGAAACCGAGCTGAAGAACCTGCAGGTTGAACTGAGCCGAAAATGCTCCATCTTCTATGTAGCTGATCTCATTCTTCGTCAAATTCAGATATGTAAGATTGCCAAAGCGGCTGAGGGAGGAGTAGTGAATGCTTTTGATCTTATTCTCATTGAGACGCAGGTCCACAATGGTGCTGTTGATATGCTGAGGGATAGCTTCGTATGGTGGTTGGTTTTGGCTGCAAATGGCAAGCCATACAAATCCCTTTTCTCCCTCAATCAGCCAACAGTCTCCTCGGACCCCAGTTGTCAGGAGCATTGAAATAATTGCAACAGACCAGAAAAAGGCACTGACCGCTATGCCTCCACAGTTGGCCATTGGTGTTTCTCGTGTAGCCATGGGTGATACCAAAGGATACCTAATTCAGGATATCAGTACAATTCCAGCAATGGAGAATTAAGTCTTAAAGGAATTGGATTGGGAAAATTCAAGTTCTGTCCGGTGTAGGCAAACTTCAAGAAATGAGTCACAGTCAATGGACAAGAGCAGAATGTCTTTTGTGTTTTGATGGGACCAGCTCATTTAAATGAAACATCTGAACAAGAGGAGAACATATATTTCCTTGCTCTCCATGGATGAATCTTCCCAGGAGGATTCTCAAAAATTCAGTCCTCGATTCTCAGTTTTCCTTTGCTTCAGATTGATTTGTGCTTATTTCTCATGTGACTACACTTTATTCTTATCAGTGATGCGGTTAGTCTCTGTTTCACTTCTGTCTGCCTCCCATTTAAAGGCCCTGAGATTGATCCTGGGGAGAAGGAGAGAGAACAGAGCAATGAGAGATAAGTAGATGTTTAAAAATGGAACAAGTAAGAAATTTAGTTGTGAGGAAACTAAAATATAGAATCAGCAAAACAAAATCAACATGTGTGTATAAGTAATATAGATACAGGGATTTTCTGACTAAGATTATCCAATCCTACATAAATTTTCTGTAACCACTTGTCCTATCCTCAGTCACGGGGGGTCCAGAGCCTATTCCGGAGGCTATGAGCACAAGGCACACACACAGACACACACAGACACACACGTACCGACAGAGTCCATGTACTCCTATTTTTATGGGGACTCTCCATTCATTCCTTAGGGCATAACCCTAATTCCACCTATGACATCCTCCAAGCCCTAACCTTAACCATAAGTAACCAAAGAAAATACTTTTAACATTTTTTAAATTGCCGACACAGCTTTTTATAAAATTAAGGTTATCCTTGTGGGGACAGAAAAAATGTCCCCACAGGGTAAAAAGGAAACGGTTTTTATCTCATGTAGCACGTGGGTTTGAGCCCCGGCCTGGTTCTGTGAATGGGGAACTTGTCCTCCCCATATTCTCTTTGCTTTCTGCTATAGACTTTGATTTACTCCCATAGGTATACTGGTGTCTCTGAATTTCCCCCATGTGAGTTTGTGCCCTGTTATGGACCAGTGTCCTTTTCCTCCCTCCGAGGACAGTCAGCAGGCTGACTGTGACCTTGCACTGGATAAGCAGTACAGAAAACAGATGACTTATACATATCAGACTGCACTGTGTTCCACACTGGCTATTAGTAGCTCTGAGGTATTTGATGACGTACTTAAGAAATTGACCTTTTGCCATTCAATTGAGTGACAATAATCAATAAAAGATGCTGAGGACATGTGTGGTAGTCAACCTTTGTTAATATTTTTCAGTGAATTAGTATGACAACAGTAACCTACACTGTAAATCAATAATTGCATTGATTCTGGAGAAATGATACCATTGTTCAAGCTCAGTAGTACCTGGCACTTAACTCCAATCAGAAGACTTAAAGAGTCCCATCGTGCCACAAGGTGGTTCAGAAATATACTGTACATGCGCACTGGTTAAATTAACCCTGTCCTGTGTGTGCCGTGAGGGACCGACAGACTAGCAAATTAGTTTGAGCGGCACTGATGAGCTCCTAGGGTAAACACTAACAGAGATGATAGTCACACGGGTGGACTCCAATGTATGTCTGCATGAGCTGAATGATTACAGGGGGTAAAATGATACTAGGAGATCAACAGTGTAAGAGTGTAGTGCAGTCTATCATCCTTGCCATTATTAAAGCTGTCATTGGCTATGGTCAGTGGACCATTTGTGCCATACTGAAGAAGAATTAGATGTTACACACCAAAAAAATTCATACACTGTGAGGGACTGATTTTCCCAACACGGCATTTTTCAAGTGGACTGTGTGGATTTGTTGTTTTGGGCTGCTAATTGATGACATTCCACTTTTAGCTTAGGACAGTAGGTAGCAAGGCAGGAAAAGACACCAAAAGGTCACTTGATCTAGAAGGGTCCTTGGATTAGTACTGCTGGGAAAAGTGCTTAACTTGAACTACTCAGGTATGAAATCTGTACACAGTATATCTGTATAAACTTGGGAAATTGCTGGATGAAGTTGGATTGAATAAAAAAGGTCAGTTTAGTAACCAAACGTCATGAGACACAATCTCTAGGTCTATTTACGAATCATATTTAAATAAACAAAGCATTTTACTGTCCCCTGCCTTGTGTCCTGGACTTCCTACAGTAAGCCTTATGATCGCTGTGACCCTGTACTGGAGACTAATACTGAAGATGGATAGATGGATGAATGTCAAGTAGTTTATACTCTCCATTGGCATGTAAGCTGCCTTGTCAATGAGCAATAGCTGGTATTGTGCACATTTGTTCTGTGTTGATAATGGAGACAGCGAAATTCTCACACTATTTCAAAGGGTTCTGGGCATCCATTTAAGGCATTCCAAACACAGATTGTGAAGAAGACAGAGTGACAAAGACACAATGGACCTTATATTACACATACTGTCAGTCAACAAAGAGATGCGTGAATGTGTGTCTGTTCCTGTGCAATCTGGATGCTCAGGGGGGTGACCTCTGACGATGCTGTGGCTCCCACACATAGTCCGATGACATCTGATTTTAATGGATTACTGTCTAGTGTGTGTGTGTGTGTGTGTGTGTGTGTGTGTTCAGGCTCATCTCAACGCTGCACTAAAACATCACTCATCGAAATAGGTGGATATTGCATTATTAATAAAACGTTAACATTTTCTATAACAAAATTAATATACAGATAATTCATGGCATTCCTTATGACTCTAGGCCCTGGTTCGAGCATGAAAGATCATTCTTATGAAAAAATAAGCTTCCTCCACTGGGATGATGTCAGTAGCAGAAATGCACATTTCTAATGATGTAATTTGCATACAGTAGCCTCAATATCAGAAAGGAGGTTCAGGAGTTACTGACTTTCAGGTTAATCTGCTGGTGAATTAGGAGGCCAGTTATACGTTTCACACGTGGCATTACCTCAGAAATTAGACTCAAGGCCAATTGGTCATTCACGCTTTTCCAGTACAGATGGTCTACATTGATTAAATCACGTACCCATGGATAAAACAGAAGGGGAAACACTCCAGGAAATTCCACATCATCTATCATGATTAGAAATATCTGTGGTATGGGAAACTGCATGGAGCACAACTCTGTTTGGATGTATATCCAGAAACGGGCCTGTCATCATATTGTTTACGTTTCACCACCATGCTGCCATACCAAAGCAAAACACAGTAATTACGCTGATACTGAAACTGAGAAAATGGCCTTCAAAGTTTTTTGACTGTCTACTCATATGTGTAGCAGGTAGGTAAATGATAGTGTACTTATTCCTAACTGAGCATAGATAGTTTTCCATAGACATGTTTATCCGTGCGAGGAAAGGTTGACTATCACTGTCAATAACACTTATTTTTCAGCAAATATGTCCAAGGCAATCCAAGACATCAAACCAACCACAACGGAACACTCGGCCCATCCAAGACCAATAAAATAAATAATTATACATCTAATGCTATATAATAAATAAGAGGTAAGAACGAGAATCGTTAATATATAAGAGGTAAGAATACGTAATCTCCGCATGAAACTGTGCCAATTAGACCATTAGAGAGACATCATTAGAGATGGCTGTGAAATACCATCAAGCACAAAACTTTTTTGTTTTGTTCAGCCATATATTCACACTCCCATGATGCCCTGTGTTTTAGCTGCCCTTGCAGTTACTGTTCAGAGCAGAAGATGCTCTGGCACTGGTTCAGGCCTCTGGAATGCAGCAGGATGACCTTTATCGTCAAAGAGTAATGGTCCAGTTTTCAATATGAATTGCAAGTGTATTTGCATGAAAACAGAGAAATAAAATATAGTGAAATTATTTTTATGACCAGACATTTTCTGATGCATATAGCAAATAACAGCCGGTTTATTTTTCTAATATAAACTGAAATACTGACCCTAATTTATCAATAAAGACTTTTTTTAATTGAGTGCTTATTGAAGCAGAGGATCCAATTATCCAATTGACTGCATGTGAGAACAGCCATTTTATGATCAAACTGTAAACAAAATGCCTCCAGGACAGAAATCTTCAGCTTATATATCCACAGAAACAGTCTATGCAAAGTTAATTTATCGCTGGATAACCTGCTAGCTAGCCAGTATGAAAGTTTGCCCGTAAGAACTGGAATTCTATCCAGTTCTCACCCACAATGCATTAGTGTTTGTGGAAACTGAGCCCTACATCTATTAATCACAAAGTGGGATTTTGAACATGGCAAGTTAAACGTACGACTTTGCAGAGTCCAAGAAGTCAGGCTGCCTTCTACTACTTTGAGAGGAGTTACAGCAACTTCCCACTGGGATCTGAATCAGAGCAGCACCAGAAAGCGCCGATTGTGCTTACCTGAGGAGCAGATGTGAGTCAAGGATGATGTCATTCCTCCAGCCCCTCCTGGACCCTGTGTATGTATGTAAATACGTATGTATGTATGTCCGTATATATGTGAATATGTCTATCCTAAGCTAAGTTTCTAGATATGAACAATGCCACGACATGAACAAACATTGAAATGTACTCTGCCGAAAAGCACCTGCAAAGATTTAATCCACATGCTTTTTTAAATGAAGGAAACACATATTCAATATACTGCAGACATGGATTTCAGTAATGTACTTTATTACAATGCCATAACACCAGTAAAATCAAGAAGCAACTCACAGCCTCCTTAGAGTAAATATTTTGTGGATCTGGATTATCTGTTCTATACAACGCTTCTGAAACGTGGTTTATAAAATGTGTACCAGCTTACTGGCTAAACTAAATCCAATATTTTTCAATTTTCTGCAAGAGGAAAATCCTCAGTTTATCACATTTTATATAATGCCAAGAAAAAATTATTTTTCTTCCACAACATAGACCTTTTTTGTTAACCTGTTAAGAAAATGAATCAAAGAAGAGCCAATCTTCTGCTCCATTTTAAATGAGAGAATGTATAGCAAACTCTCCCTGTTTCTCTTAATAGTGTGCATGTGATCCAATGTGATCCAATGTGATCCAATGATAAGTCTGTTACCTTTTCAAGCAAGACACAGTGAAGTTGTGTTTTCCAGTGTGATGTACAATATTATAAAAACACCCTATTTACAGTAAATCATGTCAAAGAACAATATACTGTATATAGAAGAATATATTATTGTTAATTGTAGAGCGGAACCACCACTGAGAAGGACAGCAACAAATTATACAAGAGGAAAAGATTTCAGAATAGGGGAAGATCAGGAAAATGATATCTGATGGTTGTGACAAGGTGAGATGCATGACTATGACTGACACTGGCTCCAGTGCCAAAGAGAAACAGATGAGGAGCTTTACTGAATAATGTCAGCGAGACTATAAAAATAGAATAAGCAGGGAAAAAAAGTCTATTTTCAGTCTTTTCTGGGGTAAGATGACAAGAGTCAGGCTGTGCCTGGCAGGTTGAGCAGGGTACACTGGCGTGACATGTGCCTGTGTAGTATGCAGATGTGTATGCTGGTGAGGCATGTGTGGTACTGGCGTGTGTAGTATGCTGGTATGTATAGTATGCTGGTGTGTATGGTACACTGGCGTGGCATGTGTGGTACTGGCGTGTGTAGTATGCTGGTGTGTATGGTACGCTGTCGTGGCATGTGTGGTACTGGCGTGTGTAGTATGCTGGTGTGTGTAGTATGCTGGTGTGTATGGTACACTGGCGTGGCATGTGTGGTACTGGCGTGTGTAGTATGCTGGTGTGTATGGTAC
>JAODKC010000048.1:6061830-6078872 GCA_026777985.1 Mormyrops attenuatus | reverse complement strand
TGTGTGGGACGTGCGTGTGTAGTATGCTGGTGTGTGTAGTATGCTGGTGTGTCTTGTTCACTGGCGTGGCATGTGTGGTACTGGCGTGTGTAGTATGCTGGTGTGTATGGTACGCTGGCGTGGCATGTGTGGTACTGGCGTGTGTAGTATTCCTTAGAAAGCAAGGATAAAATGAAGAAGTACATACATAAATAGATGGAAAAACATAAAAACACAGACAAATGAATGAATAAATATAATAGAAAAGACTTCAGAGAATGCAGAATCTATTAGAATGTAACAGCTTTATCAATTAAATATCAAAGAGAAGGCAGTGAAATATCAAACTGAAGGCAGTGCTGAGACCCCAGTTACTGGTCGAAATTATTGTTAAAGTGAATCAGGCAGTCCCTGGGTAAGAACACCCGACCTACAGACAGCTCATACTTACCCATGGACTGGCACAATGCCAGCTAGAAATTCAGGCTAAATACAATGGTCCGTAATAACGACCACACACGCTATTTTGTGACACGTGAAAACCTGCTCATCAGCTCAAGGTACAGTGCAGTACCATATGTAGTTACTTTTCTTATAACTCTATAATAATTATTATTGTCATTATTTATTATTGTTGTTGCAATTATTGTAGTTACTGCTGTGTACTATATTATTATTTTTCCAACTTACCTATAAATTCGACTTGTTCATAACCTGGGGACTGCCCATGCAGTCTTGAGATGCAGAGTGGAAGAGCTATTTTCCTGCAGAAAGCTGGAACGCATAATCGCTACATCAGGTCTCTTGACCTGGGGATGTGGATAAGGAGCGGCAGCTTCCCTGTTATCATCCTCTAGCCAGCAACCTCAGGCTGTCTAAATGGCTGCCGTCATTGTTTATTTCTCACTCTACATTCCCAGTGTTCCGGCAGGTCTTCACGGGGTTGGCTAAGGATGCAGCACACCATTTAGTCCAATTAAACGCACATCGTGGATCGTAACTCCGAGCTAATGATGAGTGCAGAGGGAAAAAAAACAGGCATGTCTTTGGGAAGTGTTGCAGCGCTGCACTGCATGAATAAATTAATCAGACAAGTACTGAGAGGAATGAATCATAGCAAATACTAAATTCCCATACATTCCCATACCCTAGATAAACTGAAAGAATGAACAAATAAAAGTATACATTCAATTCCCCCTATTGATCCTTTTCGATGTTTTCTACATTCTACTATGCACATAAGTATTTTACACCCAGATACGGAGAGAATTTGCTCCGAGTGAATTTGCCCTTTTCCCAGACACAGGTGGTCTTCTGTGACAGTGTGACTGCAGGCCTTTTCTGAACATAGGACTATTTTTTAAGCTCCAAGCCTAAGATAAGCATCATGGACCATGACGGAGATGTGATGGTATTTCACAGTCAAACTCCAAATCATCATCTCCAAGCTGAACTGTGAATATCAGCAGCAACCTGATTTCAGGAATATGTATTGTTATTAACGCTGTGATCTTTTCATTGTAATGTAGGGTAGGTACATACTCACAGCATACACTCACAGGTGCTGTCTGTGATTCACATCTGTGATGCACCAAGGCTTTTCATGTGTGTTCATGCCTGTGATTTTGGATTTTGGTCTACAATTTCCTGTGCTTTTTTCCTGTGCGAGTCTATGTTCAATACATGTTCTACGTTCAGGACAACAACTGTAAAATTGTAGTATTTGACACAATACTCTCAGTTACACAAAATTATTTTATTTTTGTTTCAAGTGCTATAATAGTTTTTAATCAGATATGATGTTAGATATGTGTGTGTGTGTGTGTGTGTGTGTGTTATTTCCTTGTGCCTGTAACTTCCTGGATATGCTCTGGACCCCCATGGACCCCCATGATCTGGCATAGGACAAGTGAGTATGGAAAATGAAGGAATGAATATATTACTTCATGTATAATTGGTTAGCTTTTATATAATACCAAACCAGCAATAAAGTATTCGAGTGTAATCAATTTTATATATTTACCAATGCCATTCAGAAAATAAAACTATATCGTGGTTTTAAATATCGTAAATATTAGGTAATTCCTATTACCATTTACTATTTAGAAAGTGAGGATGTGAACTAATACAAATAAAACAGATTTCTATAGATTCCAATAGTCATATTTTGTAGCTCTTCGTATTGTATGTGTATCATTAAATGTTTGTCTACCTTTTAAATTATCATGTGAGACTCTAAGGAGAAGCAGTTGTGGTCTATAAGATTTTTTAAATACTCCAAGCATATTCAGCAGTTGCATAGTGTACAGATTGGCAGGTTAGCTAATTGGGCAGGACAGCTTCTGCAAAGCGTAATCCGGCAGTTTGAAATGTTTGCCCCGAACCGCTGACCTGGATGAGTAATCTGTGCGTCATGTTGTGTACTATGGAGTTAGGATTCAGGGTTATGCACAAAACACAGCAGGTGGGAAAACTCGATAAAAAAAAAAAATCCACATGGAGATATTGGCTACAGTGAACGAGGGCTAAGCCTAACCGCTAACGAGAGCCGATAACGCCTTTCAGATGGATAAAGCAGCCGGCAGGTGACAGGACATTTGCACGCCCCGCTCCCGGTACTGCTCGCAGGCACTAATTTAGCCTCGTTCTTACTGATGAATAGCTTGCTCGACCTTCTGTCACTTAAGGTCAACAGACTGCGTCTGAAAAGTTTAAACAGTACAAGACAAGGTGTCTGGAATGGAATAACCTGTCATGCAGCCAGTCACAAAGATGGTCTTTAAATGTGGGGGGGGGGGCATAGCTAGGGTAATTACAGCAAGACAGCAGCCTTCAGCGGTCCTCTCCTCACCTCGATAAGTCTGTGGAAAAAAGTTTTGACTATATATGTATGTTTGACAGCAGAACAACAGGCCCACCGCAGAGGAGTGCTGGTCTTGCCGCTCCTTGCCGTCAACCAAATATTTGCTTATTATTTTCTGTTTTCTTGTATCAGGTTTGGTTGAATTTAGGGTTGGTGTGAAAGCCCCATGTCTTCCGAGTTGTGGATTTCTATACTGTCCCAGCACTTAGTGTGGAGCTTGCGTAGATCTCTTCTGACATTCCTCTGATGCAGATTGGCATCTCTGAAATGCCATTAGTGTGTGTGCTCCCTGTATCGGCCTGGGCCCCTGTCTGCTTCCTCTGATCCTGTATGGACTGCTGAAGTGCTTATAGAAAATAGATGGACGTTAACTATTTATAGTAATTTCAGTTGGACTCGTATATTTCCTGTAATGCACCTTCACTGGCATAGTTAACAGTCATATTACACATTACAGAACTGTACAGAAGAAGGAAAAAACTAGGGATCTTCTGTTTCAACCTTTTGATACCCAAAAAAACCATGAAGAAATGAGAAATGACAGTTTTAAATAACAAAATCTGTTTTTGAGAATAATAAAACAATACACAAGTTTCAGAATGTCACTTCTTGAAATGCATTTGGTCTTATTTTAGAAGGCATGCAGTAGAGGAGTCTAAGGCTATCAGCCCATGCTACAAGTGCACATTAGCGTGCAGTTTGCTGAATGTTGGTGAACATCGTGACATGAATAATTTACACATATGTGCCTATACACTGTGGAGACATGCACAATTTTGAGCGGGGGGGTTTCCTCGATTCTCCAGTCAGGAAAGTCAATGGGATAAAAAAAAAAAAGTTATTTCCTGGGTCATTTCCAAAGTTCTTGTTGCATTTCTGTGTTACTGGAAGAATTACTGTCTTTCAGGCAAAATTACTTGGAGACAAAGCCATTTCAAACGAGAGTAAAAAGCTCAAACTGATATTTCAGATGAACGGAGTATAGAAAGCATTGCTTGGCGCTTTTATCTTCATATATCCATTCATCTAACTGCGCAGGCAGTTTTTTACGTTATATAATACGTTACGCAAGGATGCTTTCACGTGTGGCGTGTGCTTCAGCAGACAATAAAAGAGGTCTTAGTGTGCAGTAATGCCGACCCTGAACTCGCTGTTATTTTCATCTGTCTGGAGAGTAATTTGCATCCCTTTGCTGTTCCGATGGCTGACTCTGATTCTACACTCGTTATTTTTAAGTGTGCTGTTTACTCTGTAATCTTCCTCAGAGGATGGCACTGACCAGCTAGGCTGCAGCAGAAACGGCGGGAGCAGGCTGGTCAATGACCATCTGGAAGATAACAAGTAATGAATTAATCAAATGATCGAAATCATACATACTGGCATACATCCAGTGTACCCTATGCAGTCTAGAATAGGACTGATGCCACCCCACAGCAGAATAAGAGCGTATAGTGTGAATGTTTAGAAATCTATCCTTCTCCATTAATTAGTTCCAGTCTAGAATGGTAGCACCTTTCTGGTCTGGTCACAGTCATGACAGGCTTGAGTTTCAGGATTACCTGTTTTAAAATGTGTCCTCCTAAGTAGGAACTGAGAATGTGAGTCACTGCAAAATGACCGAAAGTGAATATTCCCCTGACTGTTTGCCCAATATGATTATTATGATTAAGGCTTTCCATAAAGTAATGAACCACCTTCATGCTTTATTGATCCGACTGAACGAAGGGTTCCTCAATGACATGCACCAAGTTTAATCTCTTGCCTTAAAGAGGTAATCGCTGTATTTTCTTCCTATTAGGGCAGTTTCTCCGCCCAGTCCTAAGGGACCACCAAACAGTCCGCGGTTTTTGCTCACTCCCAGCTCCAAGCACACCTGAAACGAATACTGAAAAACACCTGGCACTGGTGCACTGGGAGCTGAGAGGGAGCAAAAATACTGGCTGTCTGGGGTCCCTGAGGACCGGGCTGAGAAACACTGTCTTAGGGACACAAAGCTGATAGTACTGAACAGAATGATGTGCGTTAGTGTCCAGCTACACCGCCAACTCCTAGTCAAGAATCAAGTGTTTCAGACAAAGGACTGAATGTATCCCTGCAGGACACCAACCTGGTCTGGTGGCTCACTTTTCATTGACCTTTCTAGGCGGAGCAAACCATCTTAAGTTGGCAACTGTCAGCGAGTCAAAAAATGTTCATGAAGGAAGCGAATCAAGCTGTTTGGAGGTAGATCAGTGTTTCCGTGGAAACAGAATCATTAAATGATAGGGGTAAAGAGATAAGAATCAAGCAATGAATGTAGCTCCAGGTAAAAAATGGCTAATAACAATTCGAGATAGCTGCTGAGATAAGACATTAAAAATTCTACTAGTTCCCAGATGTAATTGGCATGTCATGAAAAGGCAACAGGACACACTCCCTATCACTTTCACTATCTTGTGAATATGCAATAATCTCACTGATTACCATACATCCTTCCAGTCAGAGGAAAATGGAGGAAAGAAAACACTTTGCGTTGCTGAAATACATAAAGCAAATTATATTTGATCTAGAATTTCTCATTTAAAGCTGAAAATATAAGTTCAGGAGGGAACATTGGAGGTGGTGTGTTATTCATGAACTGACAGCAGATAGTCATGGAATATGATTCTGGCTAAATCGAGATATTGAAATCACACACATACGTCTCGTAAGGATTACTGACTTAGTCATGAATGGGCTAAAAGACAAATAAAAATATTATACATCAGCACCACAAGCAGTCAATAAATAAGAAATGCAAAAAAAGACCATCCCCACCATCGTCGTCATCATCATCTCTAGGTTACAAGATAAAGGTCCTTAACCACAATACTGTCTGCCACCTGTAGTGAGACTGTTAGTCATTCATAATGTTTTGCTTAATTCATAAAAACAACTAATTTATCTGCAACTACTTTATGAAACCATTCAATAAACAAAAATAAATACAAACAAATTGCAGTTTCAGTATTACCGATATTACAATATTAGGATATTACAGAGAGTGATATCCATTCACCCATTTTCTATACCTGCTCTAGGCCAGATCTTAGCAGGATACAAAGGCAATATACGCCCCCAATCCCCAGCTCCCACCCCTGGATCGGCTAAATTTACTGAGGAGGCCCCCCTGCCTGCCCTGAAAATGCACAGCCCTGTACCCATCTGTCCTGTGCAGGGTCATGGGGGTCCGGAGCCTATACAAAGTCATCTTAATTTTGTTTAATTACAAATGAACTTTTCTGACAACAAAAAGCCAATCCGTCTCTTGCCATTTCTTTAATTAATACATAAATCAACAAACTGATAACCAATCAAACAAATGAAATGCCTGAGATACTACTAATGGGATCATCTTTCAATAGCATTTTTATTCCTTCTAACCTGGTGGATAAAATGACACATTTAGCTACTAAAAGCAAATACCATGTTGTCGATGCATGAGACACAAGGCAACCTGAAGGCTTTCGCTCGCTGTCTGAGGGGGAGTTCAGCTGCAGCAGCACTGAGCGAGTCCAGAGCAAATCAAATCGCTCCATTAAAGTATCCCGCTAAAAAACTGCATGCAATTGTAAAAGCCTGAGGGCCATAATGCCAAGTCAGCCATCAAGACTTTGTTAGAGAAATGCCTGCATACTCATATCTAAATTAATTACAATTCCTTGAACGGGGTGGGTTTATAAATTAATTTAGATAATGTTTTCAATACCAAAGGTTTCTTTTTTTTTTTTTTTAAAGAACACTACAAAAAAGTGATCCTGCTTATAAAAAATACACCAAAATGCTAAAATCCACCCATCTTCCACATAGAGTAGCTTTTCCACAAGAGGGTCTCAGTAAGCACAGGGCATGAGACAGGCACACGCACACACATTATGGCCAGTTCAGGGACACCGTCACCTAGCCATATGTTTATGGAGTGTGGGAAGGAAAAGAGGAAGAACATGAAAAATCCATACACACAGAGCCATGGATGGGCATTGAACTTACACCCCTAATGTCAATAAGGGTGATGCTGATTGTGATGATGATGATGATGATGGTGCCCCAGCCTTGTTCCTTATGCTTCCTGGGATTGCCCCTCCCCCCATAGCCCTCTTCTCCAACAGCAGATGGAACATGGGTGGATAGATGATGATAGCAAATACATCCACCCAAGGCAGTCCCTGCCGTTCCCTGGGATAGGCTCCACAATCCTGTGTTGGAGAAACATTTTGTGAAGACAGCATTGATAGATAGTAATAGGTAATTATTATTTTGATTTGTTTTGATGTGTTTGAATTATGTCTAAGGAGTGTATTATGCACAAGGCTATAATCCACAGACAATCCAGAATTAGATCAGAAACTTTCATTATGTACAAATTCCACACATAATATAATCAGATTGAATTAAGTGAAAAGTAGTTATTTTCATTCCTAAGGGCCCCCCCTCCCCACCAGGTCTTTTAGTGTTCACTAATGAGCGCCTGTGTTGATGGGCTGGGCAAGCCACCCCGAGCAGCACTGCAAGCGAGATTTTCCTCTTATAGCAACCGTCCCCCTGTTGCTTGGATGGCCACCAGGTCTCAGAGTGTTGCATAGAAACAGGAAGGGGGGTGTGCAGGGCTGGAACCAGGCAAAAAGCTCCCCAGATGCCACTAGGCAGAGGAACCAGGACAGGAGAACCGGAATGATGCAAGGGTCAAGAAACCAGAGATCAGAACCAAGGGGACAACAATGATAAATAAAAGGTAGGAGTAGGACTAAGCCAGGTAATAGAATAGGAATCATAGAGCTTACAAAGATCCCAGACAAGACTTGAGGCTTGAGAGCAGGGAGCAAGATCCAAGCTCTGTATTCAGGCTGTTTAAATACATAACCGAGATCATTTACAGGAAGCATTTCTAGGTTGGGACCTAGATCGCACAGGTCATCCCTTACGACCTCAAAAATGTTCCCCAAGATTACCTTGCAGGACAGAAAATGACATAAAAAGTGATTTTACATTATAGTACGCAGTGAGACTTTATTGCACCACAGCCATAGGAAAACTGCTTGTAAACAGCCGTGCCAGATGGGCATAAATGGCAAGCTGCAACCTCTGGTACAATTCCCGTGTTGCTGGAGTCCGATGGGCTCACGTCATTACAGAAAGTCCCCCCCCTGGCGGCGCTAATCCTTCTGCTGTCTCAAACAGTCACACTTTATGGAGAATATGGCCTTTTGATGTCTGTCCCTAACATCCCTGAGATTCGTTCCATTTCCCGCAGCAATTTAGCGTCCTAACATAACAAAGAGCTCTGAAAAAAGCTGCACACCCAAGGTAAAAGAATAGGTAAATAAAATTTAAATAAACCAGTGAAATATTTAAATTATGTTGTCGATTGTTGTTTAGCGCTTTTCTTGTCTCTTTTAGTACCTTGTATTGAATGATGAAAAAGTTGAATTACCATGATAATAATAATAGTAATTTTGATTAAAAAAAAATTATAGCGGAGACTCTTGGGGACTTAATCGTTTATATAAATCCCCGGAGTTGTCACAGAATTAGAGCAGAGCATGTCTGTATTAAACAAGGCAAATGTTAATGCAGTCAGTTAACATGCATATCAGTACCTAACGTTGCATTTGCTGTAATTCTCACCTGTCATCATGCGCTGAGATACATAAATGGCCTTTAAATCATGCCAGACGTTCTCTGTGCTTCCTGGCTAGAAAGGTGACAGGCTCGTGTCCATAGTGACAGAGACCGCTCAGACATCGTCACGCTCGTACGCTAATCAGAGGCTTGTCCCACACGCTCAAGTTGCCAAGTCAACACAGTCCTGCTTAATACCATTTATACAGCTTTTGCCATCGCCCTATTTAAACCCGCTAAAGTCTTCCCTTGCAGCTATGGTGATCTTAAAATACAGCTATTAAAATAGAAACTCAACAGAAGATGGACTTTCTGAGAAGAAGGTTTGGGGGTTCCAGGGTCCAGTTGCAGAATGGTGGTTTCCATAGTTCTCTTCGTATTATGTAACTTTAAGTTATTTTAATTAATTTACTCATTAGTTAAATACAGTTATCCCCATAGTACAAAATAAAAGATCCTTTCTTTTTGCAGGTTTTAATTAAATCTTTTCTAATTACTTCAGCCAGAATTTAGCTCAGTATCTCCTCCAGAGACTAATACCGGCATCAAAAATAACTTGCCAGTTCTAGCAATACTAAGTAAAAAGTCCCAGGTCAACGTGACATGGACAGGAGCACGGCCCAACATCCACCTGGCGTCGCTGAACAGGAGGGAGTCTGCTTCAGTCCCTCCCATCAGATCAATGTAAGTGCCCTTCCTGCCTAAATAAGAAGTACCACACTGGGAAATCACGCGAAGAGGTTGGCACGCTTCTGTGCTCATTAGGCTTTTATTATAAACTGAGCTGAGAGGGGTCCACCTTAAAACAAGGACACTCCCCTCTTCCCCTGGCCGACAGTCTTGGCCATCGCCACCCAGTCGGGTGGACAGCTGCCCACCAGGGGACCCCTAAGACACAATTTGAACACCGAAGCCCACTCAACCTTCCCAAATGCCCACCCCAACTTGGCATTGCAGTGACGCTGCTAGGGTACCCTGGAACCGGGTCTCAGATTTGTCTTGGCACGACACTTATTATAAGTAACTATTAATTTTCTTTAAACTTTCTATTGTCTGACGCAGAGAGGGCGTCCCTACAAACATAATTCAACCTTCCCCCCCTCCGCCCCCACTACACCTCAAGATCTGAAAGCATCTAGATGAGCGATCAGAAGAAAGGGTTCATTCATCAAGCTGGTTATTAAGCCCTCGACTGGGTCACGCATTAATTACCTCCACTGCAAGAGCACTTGTTACAGGGCAAGAGGATAACAAGGGGCTTAGTGATGCACTTTAAGATTTAAGGTTGGAGCGAACATGGAAACGTGGGTCTGGAGAGGCAGGGCCGTCCAGCGATCGATAAACAATAAGCTAAACGTTTAAATGAAAGCCCCTTTGCCTACATTTCCTGCCTGCCATTTCATGACCTTTAAGTTTACCCCTAAATGTCAAACGCTAAGAGTGTGGATAACCTGACTTTTGTTGTTCTCTGCAGCAGGGGGCTCAGATATGGCAATCCCCCAGCTGAAAACTGTGCAGTTTTAGGGCAAACAAGTAAAATCAGTGCAAAAACAATAACCAATGAAAACATGAAAACGGCTTGTCTTCATTTAGCTCTGTCATAGGTTAAACATCACCTCAGAAATCTCCTTAAATTAGTTATAAAGTGTGTCATATATTAAGTAAAATATAATGTACTGCTTTTGAATTTTTTGTTTAGTAAATAACCGAGCAAATGGTTCTGACATTCATATTGAAAAATCATCCAAATATGTCTCATGCTGACATCCCTACAGCTAAGCTAACATACAGCCCTGCTACATCTTGTTCCCGAGTCTCTTTCCCAGTCTGCCATCTTGAGCCCCATCCCCTTCCTCTTTTCTGTGCTTTTTCAGTCCATCACACTAAGGATCCATGCAGTAGGAGACCGGTCATGAGAGTGTGGCGGTCTGGCTCGACCCCTTATCTCTGTCTCTATTCTTCCAGATGGTGCAACTGATAAAACGAACTGCATGAAGCCCCTTGAATCTGGCATCACAGAAACACTTTCTTAAGCATCTGTGATTATTTTTGTTTGAAAAGCTGCTGCTTCATTGGCTCTGCGGTCCGTCTGCTATAGTAATCTCTCCATGCTGTATCCTTGCTTTGTCTTTTTTCCGACAATTACAATTACAATTACAAATAATTGCCAAATTATCTGCGGTGTGCCTTCAATATGCACCCCATTAAGAAGCACGTCTCATTATCTCCCAAAATGAAACATCATTCCCTGTAGTCCATTTGGCAATTTGCAGACAAAACTCCCAAAATAGCTTGCATCGCTACTAAAGGTATTAATTTTACAGTAAATATGCTCTTATTTATGATTCAGAATTACACTGGGTTTGATAGTAACAGTACAAATGGGATTCAAATGGCATCTTTCCCTAGGTAATATTTCTTCAGCGGCATCCTTTCAATTCATGATCGCGTAACAGAAAACCTTGCTTAGAACAATTACTGGGCCCACAAATAGCCAACAAATTAGATTACAGAAAACAAATTCGACTTGTAAGCAGACCCTGTGCGACTGGCAGATTCTTTAGAAGCTTTCTGAAAATGTGCCCAGTTTCAGCTCGAAATGACTGTCTGTATCAGAAAGGACCAGAAAGGATGCGTGCCTTTCATTGAATTATTCTCTCTGAAATGCCACGTGAGAAGAGTCACATGTAAAGTTAGTGAATGTGGCCATTCCCGGTTACTGGGGCTCAGTCCAAGGGCCTGGTGGACCCCTGTGCCATTCCCACTCTCCCCAGTACCAGGCAGACCAGCTCCCAGTTACTGATGCTTGGTCTGAGGGCCTCAGTGTTTCTCCCATTGGCCCCAAGGGCTCCATCCCACTCTCCCCGATGTCAGGCGAACCGTGGTGCTCCAGGCTACGGCAGCCTGATGACACAGGGCCATCAGAGGCACGGTCAGGCAGCACACATACGCCTGTTTCGCATTCACATCAGTGTTATTCTAAAAATGTGGTTACAGCAGCGCATTGGTGAGTCACATCATTTACCATAACTCAGCCAAAGTCATCCAGTGATGTTCCACAAGGTATTTGTACCTGCAAATATACCCGTCCTATAACGTTCTGAAACTCCTGATCGTACAACTCCCCATTTGCCCGTCATTAGCAGTCAAACGGGCTACCTTTGTAGAATTTAAAAAATTCTATGATTAACTGACCAGTTCATTTCTTTTAAGCATCACCATCATGTGAATCATGGAAAAAAGAAAAACACCAGTGATCGCATTTTTGTAGATTCATTTCCCAAGTGCGTCAAACACGATGATTTCCTAGTTACACACTTTACCGTCTGGATCCAGAACTAGTTTTTTGAACCTAAATGCAAAACAGTCAAGATGGGACTACGGAGATACGCAATAGAAATAACAATTTGTTCCACTGTGCGCTTCCAAAACAAAGCAATAAATACATTGTATTATGCTGCCATCCATGGTGAACGCGGAGCATCTCCGCAGGCTGCTTTTCATTGCAGATCAACACAGACTCGTAAACAGATACGAGTTTTAGCCTTTCCTCCAAAACAATGCGAACTGGTTAACCCAATTCTAAATTCTTTAGAGAATGAGAAATAAACGCTAAAAATGTACCAGGCAATGTGCCAAAGACCAATAAACAGGCATAAATTTCAGAACGAATAGACACCAAATGCTACATGCATTTGTAAACAGGAAATAATAAGTAGTAAACAACAGATACTGTATGTTACGCGCAGCAACCAAATTTCAGTCCAAAATACCCAGCCCTAAGCCCTAAGCCCAAAGCCCAAATTAGCACTACGAACATCATCCCGGTATTAGACAGAGAATAATTCACCTCCACAGAAAAAAAACAGACAGTGTAAGTGAAAGACAAGAGAAGCACAACGAGTTTGGCTGTATGGCAGTAAAGAAGAGCTGGGAGCAACAGGAGGCTTTGTGTCACATGACATCAGTCCTGAATCCTGGAAATCTCACTCATGGGAGTTTTACTTACACAAAAATGGTCTGAGGGCAGAAAGAAAAATAGTTGGTTCAGAGAGATAACTAGTCAGATTGTAGAGGAGGTATGTCCAAGCAACTAGAGGAGACAGGACCAACCATTCAGATGTCTTTGTTCCGCCTTTTCTAGTTGGTTGGGCCCACCTTCTCTACGATCTGATTGGTTAGCTCTTTCTACCATTTTTTAAATCATTTCTATCTATCATTTATCTTTCTGCCCTCAGAACATTTTGTGTAAGTAAAACTCCCATGAGCGAAAGTGTCACCCTGCCTGGCACAACTTCAGTCCAAGGCACAGAGGAGGGAGGCAGGCAGCTGCAGAAACAGCTGGGGTCCGAACCGCTTCAGTCGGGATGGCGAAGGAGGAGACAGGATTGGAGAAATAGGAGAATACGTGGGCTTGGGATCAAACAGCAAGAGTCAGTGGAGGAGATGGGAATGGGGAAGAGGAGAAGGCATGTCCTAGGGAGAGCAGGGCCCAAAAGCAGGACTCAGAGGAGGAGATGCGGGGCAGAAGGTGTGTCCTGGGGAGAACAGGGCCAAACAGCAGGGGTCAGAGGAGGAGATGGGGGGCAGAAGGTGTGTCCTGAGGAGAGCAGGACCAAACAGCAGGGGTCAGATGAGGACATGGGGGGCAGAAGGTGTGTCCTGGGGAGAGCAGGGCCAAACAGCAGGGGTCAGAGGAGGAGACAGGTGAGTGGAAGAGGAGAAGATGTGTTTCCAAGAGAGCAGGCCCAAACAGCAGCAGTCAGAGGGGATGGGGGGGCTGGGGGGGGAGAAGGTGCGTCTCGGGGAGACCAGGGACAAATATTAGGAGTCAGAGGAGGAGACAGGAGTGGGAAATAGGAGAAAGTAGGGCCACACAGCAGGAGTTAGAGGAGGAGGTGTTGGGGAGAGGAGAAGGCATGTCCGGGGGAGAGCAGAGTCAGAGGGAGGGGGCGCAGGACTGTGCAGTGTGCATGCAGGAAGCATGAATGCTGGGTACAGCTGTCAAAGGGGGGCACTTTCTTCCTGGGGAGGAGGAATCAGCATTGAAGCAGCTACAACTTAGTCTTTCCTGTTCAGGTTCACCCCTAGTAACGTTGGTTACTAGTGTCCGACCCGACTCGAGGTTGCTTAGCCTCTAAATCCACACTGCTTTGAGTTTTGCTTTGCTCTGCCTCAATCCTGTCCCTGCTCACTTCCCATTCATCACCGTGAAGGAGAAGTATTTACCTCAGTAAATCAGTGTCTGGCTGCCAAAGCTCCGCGTTTGCATCTCGCGCTCAGTGAGCCCTGCGCTCCGGCGAAGCCGGCGTCTGCTGCACCACGTCGCAGTCTGTCTGTGCCGCTCTCCTGGTAGAGTAAACATACTCTGCAGAGCGATGTCGTGAAAAGGGACCGGGTCACCGGGGGTGGGGGTGTGAGATCAGGCATGGGGGGGATGTAGCTGGTAGGATAAGCAGGGCTGCGCTTGAGCAGCATGTAAAACGCCGGGTTTCTTGCAGACGTAAGTAGCCAGACGGGAAACGGAATCCAGGGGCAGCATCTGACGCCTGCTTCTGGAGAAACTCAAGCCGAGGTGACAAAGTGATGGAAGGGAGGCTGAAGCAGCTTTGTTTAGAAAAAGGGACTAGGCAGGACTGAACCGGCCCGCCCCCCAAAGCCCTGCCTTCACACTGCGTCTCTCCTCGGCCTGCCATCAATTATTACGCTTAAATACACAAGTGTGTGTTTGTCAAGGGGAGGGTGCAATTTAGCGATAATGAAGGCAGTTTCTTCAGGGAGAGAAAGAGATTCGGCAAACACTCAGACCAGAGAGCGCACGGAAACCTGTCCCATCACCTCCCATCGCGATCAGCGTTCCCACTCATGACGCCGGGTGCCGGGAACGGGAAGTGGATAGGTGGGAGCCTTAATCCGCCTTTTCCGTACCGCGGTACAGGAGGTATCCCTGTCTGTGCTGCGGAGCCTGGCTCCCCCAATGGAAGGCTGTCTAATAATGCGGCTTTCATGGTGGTTTGTTAATGACTTTGTGTGTGGGGCTGGCTGGGCTTGATAAGCCATTGTTTGGCTGGCAGGGGAGAGTGGGGTGGGGGGGGGTTGTCTGTCTGCTTTTTCACTGCTGGACACGCAGAGGCGCGTTCTTACCCTGTCCGGAGGCATGTCCCATGGCACTGCGGTATATCAGCAGGCCTCACGTTTAGACTGGAAGCCTCATGCTACTTGCTGAATGCGTGAAATTCAAGGCGCAAGCCCAATATGATATTAAACACGTACCTCTGCTTTTTTTAATCCACTTTTGGCATTTTGGTATTTGCTAGCACCTTAATGTATCTTATAATATCTGTAAGTATTACATAAGCAGAAATGGATTTGATTGTAAATTTATATTTTTAAAATATTATCTTAGTTATGACCTTATCCCCAGTTCGACTATTCATATAAAACAATAAAAACCCCCTTTTAAATTTTCGATAGAATTTACGAGTCATTCTCAGATATCTGTACTTTTGACAATCCAGTAAGTAAAAAGTAAAAAAGGTATTCCATAAAACCTTATGTCTAATACAATTTCAGATAAAATTCGGTTTACTTTACTTACAAGTGTTTAGCTTTCTGAAGCCTGGGACAATTAATAGTGATTGCTCCTTGCATATGAAGTAATCATTTGTTGATTACTTATTAGAAATACTAGCAGGCCAGAAAAATATTTGGCATAACGAGAAAATAAATAAATCCAGAGGTGTCATTCATTACCCAATGATAACATCTAAAACATGCGAGATCCAATTACATTATCTAGGGTGAAAATGTAAGCTTAGCAAAGTCAAGAGACTTTCACATATAAAACAACTTTAATTGTGACACTGGTGCTAATTGTGTTTCTGAGTATTTTGTTAAGGAAAAGATTTAATATGAGGGGAACGAGCAAACTGATAATCCTCAATTACAGCTGGATTATTCTGTGTAAACAAGCAGGCCTTCGCACAAACTGCCGGGGTCTGATGTGAAGAGGAGAAGAGGCCTTTCCCTCAAACTCAGGGGCCAGCAGGTCTTCTCACACACCGCCGGGGTCTGATGTGAAGAGGAGGAGGCCCTTCCCTCAGACTCTGCTCAAACTCAGGGGCCAGCAGGCCTTCGCACAAACCGCCGGGGTCTGATGTGAGGAGGAGAAGAGACCCTTCCCTCAGACTCTGCTCAAACTCAGGGGCCAGCAGGCCTTCGCACAAACCACCGGGGTCTAATGTGAAGAGGAGAAGAGGCCCTTCCCTCAGACTCTGCTCAAACTCAGGGGCCAGCAGGCCTTCGATCAAACTGCCGGGGTCTGATGTGAAGAGGAAAAGAGGCCCTTCCCTCAGACTCTGCTCAAACTCAGGGGCCAGCAGGCATTCGCACAAACCGCAGGGGTCTGATATGAAGAGGAGAAGAGGCCCTTCCCTCAGACTCTGCTCAAACTCAGGGGCCAGCAGGCCTTCGCACAAACCTCCGGGGTCTGATATGAAGAGGAGAAGAGGCCCTTCTCTCAGACTCTGCTCAAACTCAGGGGCCAGCAGGCAGTCTCAGATTCATCTGCGTGTTTATAACCATTTGTCTAATTTCTTCTTCACAGCTCAGGTCCTTGGAATAAGGCTGCTTAGGGACTCTAATTTCACTGGTTAAAAATGTTTTACAGAGGGAAAGATGGGATGAAATAAATGAGAGACATGGAATGAGACCGGCAGGTTTTAATGTAATTTTCCAGACCAGCAAACTGGCATGTCTCCTCCGCTCTTACACATATCCTACGCAGCCGGCGGCCCGGAGAAGGGTGGGGTGACGCGGCCCTCACTGCTGACTCAGGACTTGTCTAAGCCTGTTCCCAAAACCCCCTGCCACCTGTCAGATGTGGCAAAGATACAGCCAGCATCTAAGCCAGGCCAAGGGCTCATGCGTGCGCGCGTGTCTGTGTGTGTGTGCGTGCGTGTGGTGTGGCTATACAGACACTTGCTGACAGAGAATTATTGTTACCCAAAGTCAAAAATAAATCATAGAATCTGAGTAGCACTTCAAAAGAGACCACTTGCCTTAAACAGAAATCAGCATAAAAATATATACTTGATAGAACTTGTGATTTTAAAAGGATTTCAAGGACAAGCCAAATATTACTTTAAGTATTAATATCACTTCATTACTTTTTATTACTTTTTTGCCACCATACCATTTTTGAAGCCAACACAGATATATGCCATCCATCTATCCATCCATCTTCTATATTGGCTCATCCGGGGCAAGGTTGTGGTGAGCCTGGAGTCTACCCGGAGAAGCACAGGGGATAGGGCTGGGGACACTGGGCAAGGTGAGAGACCCCAATTTACCTAATCCGCATGACATTCGGACAGCTGGAGGAGACAGGTACACCAGAGGTGGGTAGTTCAGGTCCAGTGAATAAAAGTCCAGACCAAGATTTTGTTTCAACCGCCAGCTGAGTATGAAGAGTCACAGTCACAGAGTAAGAACATAAGAACATAAGAAATTTACAAACGAGAGGAGGCCATTTGGCCCATCAAGCTCGTTTGGGGAGAACCTA
>JAODKC010000048.1:6046773-6061730 GCA_026777985.1 Mormyrops attenuatus | reverse complement strand
TTGCACTACACTAGCAGGAAGACTATTCCATACTCCAACTACACGCTGTGTGAAGAAGTGCTTCCTATAAGAACATAAGAAATAAAACGAGTACTCAAATGGCTTGCTGAAACAAAAACTTGGTCTGGATTTTTACTCTCTAGACTTCAATTACCCACCCAACATAAACCCAGGAGAAGAAAATGAGTATGAGGTGATACCCATGGTAAAATTCCAGCCCAGGATCTAGCCAGCATCGTTTCAGAAATGCGGTTTTCAAATGCGTAATTATTTATGGTGACAGCAATTTACAAGATAAAAACAAACGTTTCACTCACTTCCACTGGCTGTGGTCAGTCATATTTCTTTAGTGCTTTTCTAAAGAAAACTGTTAAACAATAGGAGAAACTGGCATTAGAGACATATTGCTCGTAACATGTTTGTGCAGTTAGATAAGTTGTCTTGGGTAGCAGTGGTTTCAAAGGCTGTCCATTTCTTTGTCTTTTATCTCATTCGTTAGCTGCTCTTCAGCATTGTGTTTCTTTCGTTGACAGGTCGTACCCACGTATCTGCAGATAAAAAAATTTACTGACGCCTAATGCTGCACCGTGAAACAGGACCTGACTGTCTGGGATACTCTGCCTGAAGACAGGAGCCTCACAAGGCCTCGCCTGACACACTGGGGGCACTTGCCGCCACCCGGCCTTTCTCCACAGAGATCAACAGCATCCCAGACACGCCGGCTGAACTCCTGTGGTTACCCAGGCAACCGCTTATGCACTTACCGTCAAAAATCACATTACATCTGGGCAAAATATTGGAAAGACCATATGAAATAGGACTTCAGAGTAAATACATCATAGTTATAACCATGTGTCGCTTAATGACAGGGATACGTTCCGAGAAATGCGTCGCCATGCGATTTTACCGTAGTGCGAACATCATAGAGTGTACTTACACAAACCTAGATAGTGTACACTACTACACATATAGGCTAAATGGTATAGCCCAGATAACGACAAAAATTACAGTATGGTAAATATTGTTTTTTGTCATTATCAATTATTACTGTACATAATTGTATGTGCCTTACTTTTATACGTCCGACAGGTCTTTTACACCAGCATCACCACAAAAATCTGCTGCGCAACGACGTTGCCATCAGACGAGAGGAATTAATCAGCTGTCTTATAATCTTATGGGACCAGCGTTGCATATGCGGTCCGTCGTTGACCGGAATGTCATTAGGCAGTGCATCACTGTACAAGTATAGCTACTAAGGTCTGGGGTTGAATGTGGTTCGACAATCAGCACATTGATGTGTGAGATTTCAAAACAATGAGGAAACCAACAGCTTCTAAGAGGCCAAAGAGTCACTGTCTGAATTGCAGGTGCATCGGTCACAAAAGCCGCAACACGATTTAATGCTTCAGTGACTCCAGTCTCAGCAACCATGATAGCGTACAGCAATCATGGACAACCTGCATCAGCGAAGAGCAAGTTGCAAGTCAAAGCCCACTGACAGGGATAGACGGACACTTAAGGGCTACACACCATTGGATACAGATGTAAAATTACCACAGAACTGAATCAGCACTTCCGTGAGCCAGTCTTAACAAAAAAGCAAAAAAAAATTACATAGTGACACAAAGCTGGAGTTTATAGCGGGGGCTGCCATTCAGAATCCAAGGCCAATGCAAAAATATGCATAACCTGGTGTGAGGCTCCCAGGACGTCTGAGTACTGGAAAAGACAATCCCATATTTTACCCATTTCTCCTACGGCCTCTCCAGTCAACAGATCTAAACCTTCATGAGAAGTTCTGCAGCTCCTACACTCCTCAAAGAGTTCAAGTTCAAGTTCATTTATAAAGCACGTTTAAAACAACCACAGTCAGCAAAGTGCTAAACAATACGATTCGTGAGTCACATGCTTACACGACAACTTACAAATACACTGAACATAAACACATGGACAGTGCATGAGTAAAAACAACCACAGAGCCAAGAGCAACTAACTCTTGAGATCTCAGCCAGGTCTAATAAAATGGGCATGGAAGAAACAAAATAGAAAATAAAAACAGGAGACAGAAATAAATAATTGAAAAACCAAATTTATAATTGGACAATTCTTAAATGGACAACAAAAGGCTCTCAAACTGAGTTAAAAACTAAGGAATAAGATGAGATAAGATTTAAAGATGATACCGTATAGACTTGGTATGCATTCTATATTAAATTCTGAACTTTCATCTGAAAGTCAGCAGTAGTTTGATTTACAAAAGTTTGGGCTTAATATGTAAACGATGTTCTAATATCCCATTGCACATGGTTCAGGAGAGCACTCCACGAAGATCTGAAACTATTCTGAAGGCAGTAGGCGGTCCTACTCCTCATTAGAACCTAGGTATAAATACACTACCAGTCAAACGTTTTTGCACACACTGAGATTTTCTAAATTTTCATGTTATACACTTAACATTTACTAAAATCACACTCAATATTCTTTGCTAACAAATGAATTTACAGTATGATCACCATTTGAGTACCATTACTAGCAAAAAAATGTCATATCTTTGATTCATCAAAGTAACCTCCCCTAGCAGTTGTAACGACAGAGAAAATTTGAGGCATTCTTTTCTAGAAAGGACATTAAATACTGCTCTGTTTCATGGGATGAAACAGTTAACTAGTGCAATTAAAGTTAAAGTACAGCCTAGAATTTGATATGCGATCACCACAAAACCAGTTAGTAGGATGTCAGACATGCACGGAACATACTCTTTCCATTTAATAAAGGAAACTGTTTTATTTTACTTATATTTTCATTTATAATTGTTCACTCAACTTTCTAAAGCTTAACAAGAATAAAAAAATCAGCAGTTTATGAAATAAATTGAAAAGTGATACACACCTTGGGTAATTGACAGAGATATTTTGTTATATATTAGATGAAAGACATTTTTGTACTAAGAATTGTTTTTCAGCCCTCTTGTAGCCTGGATGGTGCTGACTGTTCCTCACATATTCCTCCTGCACTTTCTGGTGGCAGCTGTCAGGACCGTAAGGCACCGTTTAATCGAAACGTCTCCTTTTCCCCTAAGAGGCCGCAAATTGAATGCTCAGCCTTGCACTTCTTGTGACAACATCGCCCTGTGTCGCCGGCGGTGCCCAACCCTGACATTCATCTCTCTGTACAACCGCCTTTCGTACTGCAAACGCTGACCACACACGCTACTGTCGGCCGACAGCTCTTTGGCTCACTCTCTTCCGCACTTGGCATCCGACATATGTGGCAGCACCCATATCCTGCCCGTATTATGCCTTACCCCCACCCCCCAAGGAAAAACAATGTAAATAGTGCAGCTTCCAATTTACAGCAGTTGGGACTTCAGCTATGAGACTCCTCCCACACCAAGAAAGCCAATCAGAATCTAGAATATCGAACAGGTCATAAAACGGTGTAGAGCCATGACAAAGTCGGGCTATTCTGTTGTAGGAGAATGATGGTTTATGCCAGTAAGTGTATAAAAATAATGTCATACTTGTAAAAACAAATAGCATGACTTGGAGCTCCCAGGTTGAAATCTGCATGTTATCCTTATGAATACTGGTATACATTCTACATCGGACAGAGAATACTGAACTTTCTAAAAGTCAGCAGCTGTTTGATTTACAAACGTTTGGGCTTAATATTTGCATTTCTTCTTGCATTTCCTATAAATGCCTTTCCAGGAAATGACGTAAGCCCCGTCAGAAATGTCCTATCACGCAGTAAATTCAAGTTTTGCTCTCTGGAACATTCCACAATTTTGGTGTGTGTGGATCAGGTTCATATTACATTGTGGGGACCCACAATGTGATAAAAACCCATTTTCCATGCCCCACAAGGTCGTCATGTTGGGATTAGAGTTTTCCCCATAGAAATGAATGGAGAGTCCCCACAAAGATATATTCACAAACCTCTGCGTGTATCTATATATATATATACTGTATGCATATATATTTTTTCAATAGAGAGAGAGAGATCCGGGGGTTGGTTGAATCTGCGGATGTGTAACCCACGGATATGAAGGGCCGACTGTATTCTTATGTATTCTGCATATAATTTTATTCAAAAAGTTTATTAAGTTATTTAGGTATCCCTTGCTTCTTTGATTCATAGTTACCATTTTGATGATCTGGTGGATTAAAGTAATCTCCTGTTGTATGCTAACAAACACAAACACAAAATATCGTCATATTCCTGTTGAAGGCGGTAACAGGTCAATGTTAAATCTATCCTATTTCCCCCATCATGTTGATTAGCTTGGTGCTAATTTTATTGTAAGGGATGTCACTTTGGCTTAATTATTGAGCTGCCATTCTCCTGCTGATGTCTGCAGGTAGGTGCAGGCGCCTGAAGGAACCATTTAAAATGCCAAACTAATTAGAAAGAGACTCAGGTGAAGAAATACTGTGAACAATAAATTATAATAACAGTGGCTCCCAAATCCAAAACAGCATCCAAATCCTTACGACCGAAGCATAGTGAGAGGAAAGAAATCAAAATTAGTTACGTCAGGAACAGAATGAGCTGCCTGTGTCTTCACTCTCAAGCAAGAAGTGAAATGAAAGACAGACGCAGAACTCCCCACACAGTCGCTGTAGCCGCGCTCCGTTATTAACCCCAGGGCAGCTCATCTGTTGCAACAGCTGCCTGCTGCATGCGGCCCCTGTCAGAGACGCAGCGGCGAAGCGCGTGCATCCACACGGCGGCAACATCCACTTATGAGTCACACAGAGGAAACGTCACGTCCCTATTGTTTCCAGGGCGCCAACTATTGTCTAATCCGGCAACAAAACCCACCCAGTCTCCATGACTTTAGCGATATCAATATGTCGTAAGGACTGCGGGGGAGAATAGTAAGCTGGCTATTTGGCCTGCTCTCTTCCTCACTTGGCACAAATTGAACACTTGCCGACATCTTACGCCACTTCAGACCTCCACCCCCTCCGCAAATGATAAACAATCCAAATTATGCAGCTTCCAAATCATGGTCTGCGGCAAATGTACAAGAGCCACAAGACTCCTCCCACACCAGCGGAGCTAATCAGAATCCAGGATATCAGAACAGGCGTCTGATGACCTACATTGGTTCTCAGGTAAATACCAGGAATGGGTGTGGCTCATCACAAGCCAGGTAAGATAGAAAACTTACTGGATAGTAGCTCTCCAGGACCAGAGTTGGAGATCCCTGGTGTATACAGTTACAATATGTCTGGAGATCTTTTAAATCAAGGGTAAATATTGCATGGAGTCTGCCACAGATATCTGACCAATGAAAGACCACAGGCAACATAATGGGTCCAAGAAAATTCATTTTCATGGTATGTCTCCTTAGAGGCGATTTCAGGACTCAATCCACAAAGCTCAATTAAACCTAATAACTGAGGTCTCACAGAATTAGCTAATTTAAACTAATCTTGGAACACGACTCTGTCTGCTACAGGCCACAGTTTGCCCTTGTTGATGAACAGAGGAATTTCTAGATCATGGAATTGCTGCAGTTTTTGTCTGGCTAAAAGCATCAGAAGAAAATTTTAATTTTATACTGACCCGTATAAAACATAGCCGAAACACACACACACATACACGCACGTTTGTTTTCATATCTTTCTGGGGACCATTCATTTCTATGGGAAAAACCCTAATGCCAACAATGACAACCTTAACCCCACCCAGCCCAAAACCTTAACCATAAGTAACCAAAAAAAAAATACAAGACATATCAAGTGTAGCGCAAGCTAAAACCCTGGGTTCCTTTAAATTTGAGCTAGATAAGATTTTAACAACTCTGAGCTATTAGTTAGGTTCTCCCCAAATGAGCTTGATGGGCCGAATGGCCTCCTCTCGTTTGTAAATTTCTTATGTTCTTATGTTCTTATGCTGTGTAGTTTTGGAAATAATAAAGGGAAAGATTATATCTATCTATCTATCTATCTATCCATCCATCTATCTATCTATCGGGTTGCAAATAAATTATTATTTCAATAATCGATTAATCATGTGATCAGGCGATCAACTAATTGATTAGTTGGGCCAAAACAAATAGTTTTGAGTGAAAATGCAAATATAAAAGTGACACAGAAAGAAAGATCCACCATCCCTGACACATATAGCCTGCTAATGATTATACTTTATACCGCAGTATCTGCTCTTTTGATGGCATTTTCAAAAGCAATACTATTCTAGCATTTTAGAATCATGCCAATAAAATTCTCATTTTGCATTTGCAAAAGTTCAAAATACTACGGTATACTGTATTACTGTAATATTATCCAAGTCTAGTAACAACTTCAAAAACTATTTCTAAAAGTTTACCCAATTCACTAACTGGTCGTATTTGTGTTTGCTGCGAAATACCTATGACCTCACACAGTAAAGGAAAGTATCTGCTAGACATAACACACCAACGTTAACGTTGCTAGGTGGTGATGTCATTATACACAATTCACACAGCAAATTGCAAAGAGGCAAGCAATCTGTGACAAAATTTGTTGTCAACTATTTTTGCTACCAAATATTATCTACGTTATTGATTACTTATTGCAGCCCTACAATATATCTATGGAACCAGGGAACACCATGTATTTTGCAAACGCTTTCTTCCCTCCACACACAAGAATCTCTTTAAATTCTGTCAACAAACTAATCATAACATATTCATTGGGAGCTAAATCATACAGCCAACTATCTCGCTAACATAAACAGAGATGTAATATTCAAAGCGGGCCTACTCCAAAATACATTCATCTTTCCCTCCCTGTAGCTATCTATCATTATTTCTTATTCAGATATGAGATAAAACACCAATTCCCTCCACAAATAAGCTACCAAATCTACATTACCATTCAGCCAGTGGGACGGTATTGCTTGTGTGCCACCGTTGTGCGTATGAGGGACTTTGGCGCTCAGGAGCTGTTGGAATGGTCCTAAGCACGTCCATATCTATCCTCGAGGGTCCGCACTCACATAGCTTGTGACTTACGTTAAAACGTAACGTTTGCTTAATTTTGTTTTATAAAGGAAAAACAAAGAATGGAGGAACGCAGTAAGCCAAAGCAGGACCCGGAGAGGGCGTGGACTGTGAGTCTTTGAGAAGGTTCTTCAAAGACCATCTTCAGGCCATCTTAGGGCCGACTCACCAGCAAAATAAGTTTCACTGACGTAAGAGCTCACAGGTAATGAATCTCCCAGTTTCTTTCTACTTCACTAATATTTTTCTATTTACAGTGCTCACAGGAAGTCTTGGGATGCTTGCATAGTTCTGTAAAACTTTTGCAAACTTCCATAACAAAGGTCCATTGACAAGCGAAGTTAAATACCTGAACCTACCTCCCACACAGACATTTTCTTTTTATTAAATGTCATAATTGTTTTGGTTGACTTATTATATTCTGTTCATGCTATTAATTACAACCTTAGTCACTGGCACCCAACAGAACACTAAACAGAAATGTTTGGTGTTTTATGTTATGGCAAAGATGTTACTAATTAAAAAACACCAAAGGATGCTTGTCAATTAATTCAGAATGGCTTGTAAAGCTACAGTTTGGGTTTCAGTTTATTACAACTATAACTAAAAGTTTTACCTTGAAACCACTGGTTGTTGTGGTAACACTTGAAGGGGCAGAAGTAATGTACTATTGTGCTATTACTTATGTTTTAATTAACATCAAACTAAGAGTCAGTTATATACTGATCTCCTGTTCGTTCGTCATTAATGAATTCTGACATCTTTTATCTCAAGCAATTGACTATATTTTTTACTACAGTGGGTATAAAAAGTGTACACACCCCTTTTAAAATGACAGTTTCTTGTGATGTAAAAAAATTGGACCATAACAAATTTGTGACCTATAACCTGAACAATTCAATTGAACAAAAAACAAATCTGCTAGATGGTAAAATATTTAAAATAAAAACGTACAATAAGCTGGTTGCATAAGTGTGCACACCCCAAACTAATACTTTTTGATTTAATTACTGCATTCAGTCTTTTAGGTAGGAGTCTAACAGCATGTCGTATCTTGACTTCCTTCCTTGCAAAATGGCTCCAAATCTGTCAGATTGCAAGGGCATTTTGTGTGCACAGCCCTCTTCAGGTCACGCCACAGACTTTCAGTTGGATTTAGGTCTGGGCTCTGGCTGGACCATTCCAAAGCTTAAATTTGCTTCTGCTGAAGCCATTCTTTTGTTGATTTGGATCTATGCTTGGGGTCACTGATGTGCCGAATTCCTCTTCATCCTCAGCTTACTAGCAGACACCTGAAGGTTTCTGGGCCAAAATCGACTGGTATTTGTAAATGTTCATAATTCCCTCCAGCTTGACTAAAGCCCCAGTTCCAGCTGAAGAAAAACAACCCCAAAAAATGCTGCTACCGTCACCATGCTTCACCGTGGGTATGGTGTTCTTCTGGTGATGCACAGTGTTTTTTTTGCGCCAGACATACTTTTTGGATTTGCGGCCAAAAAGTTCAACCTTGGTTTCATCACGCCATAACAACATTTTCCTACATGCTTTTGGAAGACTTATGTATTTTTTTGCAAAATACTGCCAGACCTGGATGTTTTTCTTTGTAAGAAAAGGCTTCCGTCTTGCGACACTACCCTGTAGTCCAGACATATGGAGAATACGGGAGATGGTTGTCACATGTAGTAAACAGCCAGTACCTGCCAGAAATTCCTGCAGCTCCTTCAGTGTTGCTGTAGGCCTCTTGGCAGCCTCCCTGGCCAGTTTTCATCTGGTCTTTTCATCCATTTTGGAGGGATGTCCGGTTTTCAGTAACGTCACTGTTGTCCAATATTTTCTCCACTTCTTGATGACTGTCTTCACTGTGTTTCATGGTTTATATAATGCCATGGAATTTTTTTGTACCCTTCTCCTGACTGATACCTTTCAACAGTGAGATCTCTTTGATACTTTGTAAGCTCTCTGCCAACTATGGCATTTGCTGTAGGATGCAACTGAGTAAATGTCAGTAAAAGTACTAGTACCAGTAAACTTTATTTTTAGTTTTAGTTTCCTTTGTTGTTTTTACCTATTGTATCCATTAATAAACCTCACCTGCTCCTTGTTGCCCCTCGTCCCATATAGCCCACACCTGCCCCTTTTTAGTCCTTGTTATCTATGTACATACAGGTAAGTGCCTGACATTGATCATTTCCTTCGTCACTCGTAATAGTTACTATGTATTTGTCTCCCAGTCCTGCTCGCAATTTTGTTTTGGTTTCCTGGTTAGTGTTCATTTTCTTTGTGATTAATTTTGTTAGTTTCTTGTATTACCTGTTCTGATTTTGACCCCCTTTTTGTGAATTTAATGAAGTGTTTTGTTTGTGGCGAGCAGCTCCGTGGATCATCTCTTTCCTTCGTTATGCCCTGCTGTAACAATTATATTTGTGAATCTGGTGCATCTTTTTGAACTGTTGAAGGAACTACTGAAGGATTTACAGGAAGAAACAAGTAATGAATAACACAAGTAAAATACTGATCTCGTGTTTGTTCATCATACTGAATGACATCTTTTATCTCAAGTAGCTTCTATATTTGTTCATGATTTGTACTTCAATAGTAACTGAGTTACTACTAAGTATTCCTGTCCTCTCAAGTAAAGTGTTACAGTTGATTGTAATATGATAAATATATGATAAATATGATGTAATATGATAAATATGATAATTTTGTAAACAAATGAGTTAAGCAATGGTTTTCGTTAAAAACCCAAGTGTCCCAAGACTTTCTGTGACCACTGTATTTCATGCCTCCTCCATTTTTTTCTATAAAGTAACACATTTCCAACTTATTTTTTGGACACATTGAGCCAGACCAATGCAAAAGTAAATATTCTAAACGAGTAACTGGACAATCCAGGGAAGTTAATGGATTTCAGAATTGAAAAATGGCAGCCTGACGGCCCTGCAGCTGTGCACTTAACCTGATTTTTCTGAGTAAACAGCCAACTCTCTTAAACAGTTAATGTGCAAATTGAAAGCTGCCATGGGTGACCCCAAATCCCTCTACACCCATATCCACCGTAATATTGTAATTGAATGAAGAACTCGACAGATCTCATGGCTGTCAAGTCACAAAGCTCATTTCCCCCACTGCGGATTTAAAACACCCTGCATTTTTCAATACGATTTAAGTGGGGAAAAGGGAGGGGGAGGGGAGCACCATGGAGACCAAAATTTGTCAGGAGCCAACAGAAAGCAGACGATCTTCCAGCATCCTTATGTTCAGGGTAAAGTGTGATATCATCCCATGATCTAGCATGAGCCAGTCAAATTCTTCATAATTCTCAAACCTATCCATCCATCCATCCATCCATCCATCCATCCATCTTCTGTAACCGCTTGTGCTATTCAGGGTCACGGGGGATCCAGAGCTTATCCCAGAGGCAGGAAACAGCTCACATTCACTATTCACACCTACAGACAGTCTGATAGCTCCAGTTCACCTTAACATGTTCTTGGACTCTGTGGGGAGACCAGAGAAGCTGGTGGAAACGCCATGACACGATGCAGAGAACATGCACACACATGGGGCCATGACAGAGACTCGAGCCCTGGTCCCAGAGGCGTGAGGCCAAAGGGCCAAAATATATACCACCCTGACTTTACCTACATCTGTGGCTGTGTTTATGTTGATTTGTATCCTGTAGGTTAGATGATGCCATATAAAAGACGCTTCCCAGGAACCTTATTCAATTCTTTAGTTTATGCAGGTCCAAAAATATCAAAGCAAAAAAAAAACTATTTCATGTGAGAATATGAAATTTAGCTTGGTGCCATAAATTACTCGCATAAAAATTATGTATTATTTCTTCTTACAAGAGCACTGTCAAATTTTACCACATGAGCAACATAATAATTTTTTTTTGTAAGAAATAAAACTCTCATAGGAATAAAAGTAGATTTTTTTCCGTTTTTAGCCATATTATTAAGCAATACCACTGCATTATTAAGCAATACCACTGCATTATTAAGCAATACCACTGCAGGCAATGTCAACGAACAGCAAAGCATAGCATCCATTATCATATGCAATAAAACTGCAAAATCATGTAAAACACTGAAACACGAAGCGCAACGTCTATCACATCAGCTTTCAGACAACCTTTTCAGAATTAAATTTAAGGTAAATTATTGACTATAATTCAGCCATAGTTAATGACTGTGAGTGTGAATGTGCATGCATAATGCCCTGTAATGTGCTGCCATCATACATAAGGTGCCTCTAGCATCTGTGCTTTTCCATATCACCTTATTAGTGTACAGGCACAGCGAGAAAGGTAGAAAGAGTTTGTTTTTCTCAAATATGTTAACAATTCAAAACTTCATGTTCATGATATGGAGTTAGTGTTTGGACACTAAGTACCTCCGTTTGATTGGTTGGCAGAATCTGTGCTAAACATTTATCAGAGAGTGCCCACCAAGCTGGAGAAAAAACCTTTGCAGAGTATAAATGCTGAGAGTGAAATCCTAGCATTATATGAAAAGTGGACTGGATTGATAGTTTGTCAAAAGCGTGATCTCATGTAGACTTAGATCTTGGCATGGAGGATCTAGACCTGGAGAGATTTCAGGCTGGATTTGAGACCATCAAAGGGCTTGAAGGTCAAATTTGTTTTTCTGTTCATACCCTGGACAGACCCCACCAATGACAGGGTTACTTCATGATAATTGTTTTGTCTCATTTTTCAACATTGAAAACATATTTAGGAAGTACTAAACTGTTCACCAGCAGACAACATATGGAAATAAAGGAACATATAGTGACATTTTCGGCATCATTAATACAAGACATTATTATTTTTAATTTTTCATAATAAGGTGCCCTGATTAAGCGGGCAGCGGATACTCAGAGACTCCTTCATAGTAGGGGGTACTTACAGAAACGCACCCGCCCCCCTTGCAGGAAGGATCCGTTAAGGCAGACTGCCTTCACGCCTCGGTGGGGGTGCAGTCTCAGCTGAGCACGTTCAGACTCGCGGACCTCTGTCAGACAAATAGCAAGAAACAAAACACGAGAGATCTTGAGCAAAACGGTGAGCGGGGTGTAACCGTGTCAAGTCCAGGCCGAGACCAGCTCTAAAGACCGGAGGGAAATGCCAGGAGCTGGGAGAAAAAGAAATGATTTCAGCTCTGGGGATGGGGGTGGGGGGAGGGGCATGGAAGTCACTGACGGATGAAGAAACATGATCAATCGCATGCCACAGCAACTGGGCCCGGGCAGTCGGACAACCGCAGAGAGGGCGTCCAGTGTGTAAACAAAAACAACTCTGGGAAATGGAAGGAGAACATGACAGACTGAAAACTCTGCCCAAGAGGGTGAGATTGAGTTGTGATTTCAGGGTTTACTGCCACATTGAAGACACTTCAGAGGGCACGGTGCGGTGGGGGGGGCGACGTTGAAGGTGAGTTTTCTGAGGCCCGTGGTGGGGGGGGGCTGCAGGGGTGGCAGATGACACAGGAGCAGGGAAAGAGAGGCGGACAGGCCACGTGTCGCGGCACGGGGAGGCACAGACATGAGAGCTGCGTCGAGGACAGCAGGGCATGGTCCGCAGGTGCCTGTGTATAGGGGAAACTTTTAAGCCTCTTAGAATGCCGGCTGACTGATACACTCCTCCACAGACTGTGCTATTTGCATTTTTATTGCTATCGCCACGGAAATCTGCTCTCGTAAGCGTGTGGCTGTGCTGAACACGTGGTGAATATCAGCAGGGCGCGTAGTCTTGGCCCTGCCACCGTGAAGAGAGCATAATAACTGGGTAGAAGAAGGGAAGATGATGCAAAGAGGGAACCACACAAGTATGCCTTATCTCACCTAGATCTCTGCCCAGCTCAGAAACCCGGCGAAGCACCACCCAGGGCCATGGTACATCGTAGCTGTTTTTCTGTTCAACTAGAATACCAGAAGTAGGTCAGTAGGACCTCTTATAGTGCACAGCCAAATGAAACACTCCTGTTTCCATAAATGACAGCAAATATGATTAATGTCAATGGCTGGTATATTTGAAATGGTAATGCAAGCATATTATATGTATATACTGTATATATATTTTAAAAAGTTAATGTTACAAATTTCAAGTATGCAAATAATAGGGCATTTATATTTATACTGCTTTAAGGCATATAAAAATGGCCCAAAACACTGCATTACGTGCTTAATTATGACATTAATATGCAAGGCTGTTACCGTGGTAACGCCTTTGCGATATGACTCACGAGGCCTTTAAACAATCAGCAGGTTCCAGTTTAACAGTGGAATCGGTGGAGTCTGTCTGTAGGACACACCAGGAAAGAAAATCATAGACCCAGAAGACATCAAGCAGAATTCTTCTATCACACGCGTGGAGGTGGCCTACTTTATGCCCGATTCATAATGGGAAGTAATTTCTGCTGCTGTAGACAGGTTGACGCGTATCCTTCTGGGAAGGTGTAAATGGGAGTTACAGCACCCAGATGTGATACCCCGATTGATATGTTCCTTCCCAAGCGCGGAGCAGATACCAGAGAGTCCCCCCATTTTGTGGGACGTGTTACACAACTGAGGCCATCACGGGGATGTTATGTTCACACCTTGACTGATGAGAGATCAGTTACATAAAGATACAGACCACGCACTGCAGGGCCTAAAAATGCAGTGAAACAAGATTATGTGCCTGGACACAAAATTCAGGTATTTTCTATCCATGTGGGATCTATATATCTGCCAGGAGCACCCAAGATACATTCAACCTTGTATTTTAATTAGGAATCCATAACTTTCCCCAAAAACATACTCTAAAATATAAAAGTGTAACATATATTAAGGACAGCCAGCATTCCTTTCAGGGTATACCCAGCATTGTGCCTGGAATAGGCTCCGCCCCCCACATCGCTATCCCAGATAAGTGGTTAGAAGATAAATCGCTGCAAGTGAGTAAGTAGCTATTGAACTGGGTGGCTAAACAAAGGCACATTTCAGAACAGCAATGGGAGCTACGTACTGTGCTGCAGTTTGTCATCTGACTATGCTAAAGACAACAATTAAAATTAAGCGCCCTCATCAAGTTCGCCGCAGCCCTTCTCATCCCTACACGAGCCCCTTGGAATTCGATATCATTTCTGTCCCCCCCAACTGCCACTCACTAACGAACGGAGGCTGCCGTCACTCCTGGAAAACAGGCCAGCTCGGCCCAGACTGGTGATAGCGCAAACAACACACTGCTTGAAAACAAATCCGTAAAGGAACAGGGCAACGTTTCACCATAAATCTGGGGATCTGACGTTTCAGGGGCTGAAAGGCTGCTTGACGGGGGTCTGTCACGCTGGGGAGGCACACTTGAGATGTTCTGCCGACATCGCTCCATGGGGAGGATGGGGGGGATCGAGGAGCAGCAGTGGTCTTGGGTCCCCGGGGACATCTTTGTCATACGAGTAACAGAGGGGGCTCCACATGAAAGAGATCCAGATACGTCAAGAGATGTCAGCATATTACAAATGACATATATAGCCCTGTTTTTATATATTTCATTTTTACGCTTTGAAGTAATTTTTTTATTATTTATTTTTAGGGATGGGGTTATAAAATATTCTGGGCTTCCAGAAACAGAACATTATGAGGAAATAGCAGCCTGCCGAACAGTGATTCCCTCATATACTGAGGGAAACCCACCAGGGATATGAGCAGGTAAAGTGGCGGTAGATGTCTTGTCTGTCTCCATTTTCTGCTCCGGATATGCCGAACAAGGCCTCCCAAATACATTCTGGAAAGCACCTGAAGGTAAGTGGATTGTTCTCCTTTGACTTGGGGTCCAACCAAGTCACATGACCGCAGAAGAAGCTGGCATCATGGCTTAGACTGACGTTCAGTGGCTGGTGAAAAAAATTCTTGGTGGGGCTGACGTACCAATAGATTTCCCTTCCTAGTCCAGTATAAGCATTCAAATGAA
>JAODKC010000048.1:6011360-6027604 GCA_026777985.1 Mormyrops attenuatus | reverse complement strand
TGGGTGGTAGCTTTTGTGTAGTGAAGCTTAATTTATTGTTGAGTAACTGATAGCTTAGCTCACTACACTTTACAAGTGGCTTGCCCAACACTGTAGTCCGGTTTCCCCCCACAGTTCAAAAGCATCCTGGGTGGTTCCCTGCCTTGCACAACCCCAAATTGTACAAGCAGACACAGAAAATGGATGGACACTAATCATCTGGGATGTAGTCTAGTCCTTTGACAGTTGTATATCTATGACAAAATCCCTCTGTATTTGTATTTTGAATTTACATTTTTATATAAAAAACAACTGAATAGATAGCATGCTTTATTGTCTTGTAACACTCACAACGAATTGGGAAAAGGAGTTTTTTCCAGTACATTCCTGTGCTATTGACTGCAATGGGCTGGCTACTACAGCTGATGGCAGCGTTTTCTATAAAACCTGCATATAAGCCTCAGCAGATAAAGTCTGCCCTGTTTGTATACGTCACTGATTCAATTGGCATTAAGATGCAGATGTCGTTAGGCGAGGGACCGGGACAATAATCCATTCTCTGGCATGGACTTGGAAACGGTAATGTATTTTGCTTTGGGAAATTAGTCCACATCGGCTACAATTTAACTTTTTTTTGAGCTAGGTTCTGAGCTTGAATAGTTATGGGCTCGACTGAACGCCCACGTCTGGCACACGCGTACGTGACATGCGGTCGCTTCCTCATTCCTCACCTGTCCCAGTTCCTCGAGGGGGATTCTCGAGTGATTCAGCAGAAGAGCGGTGAGGATGAGGGCCGGGGGGGGGGGGTGACTGACTTACACAGGTAATTGGGCTTTGTATTGCATATGTAGGCTGGAAAGATGAAAGGGATGGTGGTCCCATGTGTTTAGATGGCTCAGCCTGAATGCTCATTTACTTGTTTTCCTTTCACAATATCATTAATGTATATTTGAAACATTATAAACATTATCATGGACAAAGATGGTGAGGGCCCATAACAGACTGGCATGGATCAAGTGGGACAATAAGGGCCTACAAAACTGGTGGTGGTGTGGGGGCGACATAAAGCAGAGCTGACAGGTGACAATGACTACAGACGAGTGCCTCGCTCAGTGGGGGAGCGCTGCTGTACTGCGCACAGATGGCCCTGTTTAGTATTACTCTATAGAGCTGTACGTTTTCACTCGAATGGCAGTGACTTGTTGACAAACTTGCTGTTAGCCGTTCATAAACCCGCTCACCCAGCAGTAAACAAATTTCGCTGGACTATGTACACATCAAGAGAAAAAGAACCTTTTTTTTAAAAAATTTCCCCCTAGTTTTTAGACTTTTGTGTTGAACATTTTATGCAGCAAAAAGGAAAGAAATCCCCCAGTTAATGAAGGCACAACTTACCGTAAAACAATAAACCATTTCTGGCCAACACTTCAAAACACAATGCTAATAAATGCGGTATTTGGTACTGTTACTTTTCCACGAACACGGTCTAATATATTTTGCATTTCCTTTCGTCTTTCTCCCACCCAGAAGAGGAACCCAAAGCGGAAGGTGACGACAACATGTCCTCGTGAGCGGAGAGCAGGAGCCTCTTATCCCGTTGAGGCAGGGCAGAGATGAACTTCCGTGAACAGTAATATTATGTCTCATCAGAGCAAGCGAGGGGAAAGCGAGGCACATGCACGAGGCACGTGCACGTGGAGCGTGCATGAGCAGAGTGGCCCGACGCCAGCGCCCCGGACACCGTCTCCCAGGAAACAGCTAACGACAAAGAGCATGTGGCCAAAAGGAGCATTAGTCTGCTCCACTTATACTCCCAGGTTTCATTTTAAAGCTGAAATGAGAGGCATCATGTAAACACAAACAGCTGTGTGCCGTGCTTAACCGCAAGTGAGCTCTCTAGGAGCGTCACGGGCCTTTACCGTGGCCGCCGATTTCCTTAGAAAGATGCAGGAAGAGCAAATAGATACAGGTGACATGGGAATGGGGGAAGCAGTGGAGATGGAGAGTAAGGAAGTGGAAGACTGTAGATTTGGCACAAGCATAATAAGAAACGTACAGAAATAAAACACAGGTTACATATTGTTATGTGCAAGTCTCAGACAGTCAGGAAAATGTTTAAGGCTATTTATCTGGGTCCTAAGTGTATATTTGCTCGGAACAAAAACCACAATTTAACATGCAACATTTGGGGCAGCGTGTGGCTCAGTGGGCTAAGACTCTATTCAGGTTTCCAGTTTGAGCCCAGCCTCAGCACATCTGCAGGTCCTTGAGCGAGGCCCTTAACGCCCAGCTCCCTGGGTGCCGCTATGGGTGGCTGCCCTTTGCGGCCAGCCTGCTTTCACCTACACAGAGAGAGTGGAGGGAGGCATAAAGAGAATTTCCCTGTGGGGGTCAATTAAAAATAAAGAAGTATTAGAACATATGGAAATTAACAGTAGCACAAAAAGTAACACAAATTTCTTCTGCTCTTCAAAAAGTTACTAATATCTTCCTGGATGGCGAGATGAACGCCGCTTTTGTTCTCCAACCTCTCCTCAGCCATTTTCAGCACCACCTCAGTTAATTAATGACCTACTAAGCAAATAAGATACTGATTAGCCAAACAAGGTTGGGTAGTGGTCAACTCAAAAAAGACAGTATTGGACGTTTGCTGCAAATACTGGAGTGACTTTAGAAGAGGTTCTGAAATCAGTTTTGTACCAACATGAAGATCATTTAAACTAGTGGTACTCAACCTTTTTCGCACCACAATCCAGTTTTTACCATGTCAGCTCAGTCGTGACCCTATATTAGGTATAGGTCTAAATTAACGCTATGATCAAGCACGCAGTGCACTCTGCACCTTACACCAATCAATGCCTATCACACAAATCTGGTTGGATGTGCCAGTGAATTTTTAATTAAGCATCAGTGGTTTGGCTTCTTGGATTGGTTGAATGTTCACTAGTTTTGCGCTAAGCAGTTGCAGACCCAAGACCCATTTATATAGGTTAATTCAAGGATTGGGGCTGGGAAATCTGATTGTGGATCAGCATAGGAGTTTGCTGGTTTTAAAATGCTTGCATTGCCAACTCTAGCCTCCCGACCCTTCCAGAACTTGCCATGACCCAAATTTGGGTTGCTACCCATGTTGAGAATCGCTGATTTAAACATAATTTTCTCTGAGTGCCTAAGACTTTTGCACAGTACTGTATATAAAACAGACTAATGTATTGGGAAGGTGAGGAGTTATGGTTAGGCTGTGTTTTCTGGGGGTGAAAGAGAACAAAGTGCTCCATGCTAAATCGACCATTGAGGAGGCACCGCTGAAAATATGAATAAATGCTCTGGTCACCTGACTTTGGCGTGTCCCGGGATACCACCCCCCGCCCCTGCCTACCCCCATCCTTACAATCTCCAAGAGATATATTTGAGAAACGAGGAGAGAGGGAGATTGCTTCTGTGACCATTCTCATTAAATGTGTTCTGCAGGACGTGAACAGAATTTGAGATTAATGTATGCAGGTGTTTGTACATGTGCAATTCAATGGGCATCACGGTTCACCGCATCCTTTTTTATAAGCTGGGAGGACCATGGAAAATCCTCTCAAATCCGTGCTTCTGTGACAAGTGGGAATAAGTTTTCAGCGATGGCTACCCCAATTGCAAAAGTTTTACAGTGCCGCGGTAATTGCGTCTTCGCTGAATTCCTGAAGTAGCATTTGTTTGCATTTGCAAAGAGAGGGCTGCTGAAGCAGCTTCATTTCTGTCAGGATTTTAAAAGCGGCAGAGAATGTTTAGCGAGCCAAATGAATAAAAATGAGCTGATGTGAAATGACTCCCCCGAGGGATAAAAGCAGTGATATTGCCAATTAAACCTTTATCTTTAGTGAATGCTAATGGGAGACAAACTCAGGGAGAACGATGTGTCTGTCATCCTCCAGGAAGGTAAGTTCAGGATGCAACCCCCACCCCACCCCCAAGAAAATCCACCTGGAAGTCTCTGGCCCCTTTTCACCAAACAGACCAAACTGTACCCCTCCCCCCTGCAAAACACTTTTAAAGGAGAAAACCCAATTCTGTTTTTCAGTCTATCCTAAGGGGCTTTGTGTTAAACTGTCAATATCCAAAACAACACCCCTCCCCCCAGGAAAGGATAACACAAAGAAAAGACCAGTAGGGTTTAGTATCAGAGTTTAGCAATACATCATCTTGTGTCATCTTTGATTCTGACAAGGTTCAATATGAAAGCCTGACCATCTGAGTGCGAACCACAGGCCACTGCATCACACCATGGCACTGGGTCCAGTGTCCATTAAATGCCGACCATCTGAGTGTGAACCACAGGGCACTGCATCGCACAATGGCACTGGCTCCAGTGTCCATTAAATGCTAACCATATGAGTGCAAACCACAGGGCACTGCATCATACAATGGCACTGACTCCAGTGTCTATTAAATACCGACCATCTGAGTGCGAACCACAGGCCACTGCATCACACCATGGCACTGGGTCCAGTGTCCATTAAACGTCAACCATGTGGGTGCAAGCCACAGACCACCGCAACACGCCAGTGTCCATTAAACGTCCCACATCACACCACAGCATTCGTCCAGTTTCCATCAAATGCCGACCTGTGGGTGTAAACCACAGACCACCACATCACACCACATTGGGTCCAATATTCTAAGGCCGGACTACCAAATATCCAGCAGGACACAGGGAGGAAGTGAACAGGCGTGCCGTCTGTGAGAGGGAAAAAAGACCATCAGATGGCGTGGTGTAGGGACTATCACTTCCTCAGGGCTATGAGTGACAATCTCTATCACTTTGTAATAATAATCCATTTCAATACAATAAAAAACCTATCTTAAGAATTCTGTTTAGTCTTTTAAATGCTGAGCAGAGCCTGATATTCAGAATAACATGACTGTAATCACTGTTATTCTTCATGTATTACATTTCACTCATTCACTCCCTAACCCTGTACTAGGTAAGTATTTTAGAAGAAGGACAGATGGACAAAGGGTATCGGGTTGTTTACTTCGCTTGGGGTAAAGCGGCAGTGCTTGATCTGACAGACCCCCTGGAGTGTGTCCACTACAAGATGCCCTATAACCATCTCCATGAACAGAGCCTAAAATAACAGTTTGTGGGATTACAGTGTGCCGAGCCTGGCCCGCTGCCGTGGAGTCGGTGCCGCAGAATCTCCCGCCACCGCGAGCAGCAGGGTCCGTCCATGTGGGCGGCCACAGCGCCACCAACCCCAGAGCTCTCAGCTTGGACTGCACCTCCGCCCCCCTGCAGCTCCACTGCTGGCCCGGTAGACTCTCGCAGATAATGGACACTCTAGATCATCCACTTATTAGCAACCTTGCAATCAGGGCTCATCTCGCGGCCACAGATAAACAGCTGACTCAAGGGCTGGCATGGGCAGTGACACTCAGCTCAAGCCAGCGAGGTCGGAGTACATTCCTCCCCGGTCCAGCTCCACAGCCCATCCCCTGCTGGGAAAATGCCAACCAATCACAGGTTTTGTTTTTTATTATTGTAAATAGAAAGGAAGCAATCCAAAAACACTCTTACACCCCACATTTTCCTCTTCCTCTCCCAAACATTTGCTAACACTCAATATAAGATAGATAGATAGATAGATAGGTGTAGAAGGGGTGTAACGCTACAGCAAATTCATGTTTAAATGGTATAAACCTCGATTTTGGGTTCATAGTTCAATGCAATCTCGGTACAGCAGGGAAAATTGAATTTGGTTAAAAAATATTATATATATATTGTGAAAATAAGGTTTTAAAATAAATTTAAATTCTAGAATAACATTGCATCATAGCAATTATAATGACCTAATCCTGAGCTTTCTAGTACAGTGTCTGCTCGCATATCTGTTACGATGAACACCCCTATAGTCATAGTTGTTTTATTTAGGCCAATATGAATTTCCTAACAGAAGTGCAATAATGCCGCAGGCAGACCAATTTGGAGAGATGGTTTCAGCCTAGGTTAGGCCGTACACACACTTAGATGATGTCGTCCCAAATGAGTTAGCATGTTGGATGTGTTTACAGCAACATAGCCGAGTTCCATACACAGAGCCACAGAAACAGAAGTCTTAGTCTAATCAACTACCGTTACCGGTACTGGTGTAATTTAACGTGAAGCCAAAATGTTCTCAAACTGCCAATTATGATTGACTGTAACCAGCATTAGCTGTAACCAACTCACACTCATAATTAGCATAATGTTTTCCGTGTTGAACATCTACTGGTGAAATTAGCTTCTACCCATGTCAATACATGTATTCATTCATTTCTTCGTGTGTACCGAACTGAAAATTATGTAACGGAATGGCACACAATGAATTTGTGCACCATTACAGCCCTAACAGAGAGGTGAATTCCAGGAACATAAACTGCACAAAAAATTAATCCAAGACTCAAGAGGAAGTGTGAAGACGATACACACGGTGCAAACACACGGTGCAAAGTCATGCAAAACTGAGTCGATAGATTAACATAAATTAACAGGGCTGCACAAGTTATGTACAGGCACACAGTTATGTACAGTATATTTTTATATGCTGTCCAAAACATCACTAATCCATCACCCTCCAGTATGGACCCCTCCACCCCCATGCTGTCAACAAGTTGCATCACAAATCCGCAATCCACCGTCTGCTCTGTCTGTTAAAAAAATTGTATCACCGGTGGCAAGGAGTGAGAGCCCACAAATTTCCCAACCAAAGGAATGTACTTCAGTGAGAATGCCAGTTTCTGTACCCAGATCAGCAACTGACCGTGCATTTGGTTTCAAAAACCTTTTAGAGGATAATTGCTTTTACTGAAAAAAAGAATTCAAGTTTCATTTTAAGCCACAGGCAGAAGTATGCGGACACAAATGAACAGAAATAGCCTGAACTGGATTAGCGTCTAAATTGAAAAATTGAAAATGCGCTTCTGCTCGTGTGACGGAGCAAACTAGCCCCTCTAACCGTTTGCGTTATCGCCGGGGTGATTTGCTGGCTCGTATCCTCATTTATTTTCATGACTCTGGTGAAAATTTAATTCAATTGTCGCAATATTAAGTTACCCCAGTGATATCACACCCAGCAAAATCACAGTTTATGGTATTAAGAAATGAGCAGAAACAACTGTGTTCTATCACACTTATAAGGAGAAACAATAGTTTTGGGCTCTATTTTGTGTTGCCTTTGAAAAGAAAACAAATGTATACAACCAGGACAAACGTCAAAATAGAAAACAATTATTAGTGAGAAGAGTAGACTATAAACATAGCAAAAGATTAGCAAATTCTTCTGTTCAGATACCATCCAAGAAGTAGCACAGAGTATCGAGTGCATAATTGTACATGGTTGCCTTTCATTTCGTCACAGAAGGTAAAATCTACAATTTACAGGGACAGTTATCTCCGAACGGGTTCAAAAGCAGCCGTTAGCCTCATTTTGGACCTACACTGTAGGAGAATGACTCCCAGTTGGTGGACATGTAGATACTCGAGGACTTTGCTGCATGCGGCTGCACATGGACTTTACAGAAAGCGGCTGAGTTCTCTAGACACCCAGCATATATTTGGAAGCACTTCTGCTCGGAATTAAATGCTGGGGGTTGAATAGCGCGTTCGGTTTTGGTTCAGCTCCCACTATGATTGGGCGACAGGCTCGTTAACACATATTAATCATTTTCCAGGTGCTACCAGCAACCACCCCCTGCTGCACCTCCTTGCAAGAGACGAGGCCTGCTACCTGAGGTCGAGACCCAAGTCCCCAGGTATAAGAGCTGGTCTGACCCCTTGCCATAGTTCTACAGGTAGCGCAACCATGGTTGAACATCTATATGGTCCGCAAGCTCCTCTACACCTGTTACTACACCTGCAGGGAACTTTGGACCAGCTGCCACCAGCCCATAGCACCCAGGACTGGAGGCACAGACGTGACAGCTTTGGCTCGACCCGGGAGCTGAACCTACATTCTCCACAGCGACCTCACTGCAGGGGATGGAATTATCTCGCCTTGCTGACGAGCAAAACGCCCCCAGCTAAGACAGCTAATCTATGTCTTGTCCTGACTCCAGGAAGTGACCTTATCACTACAGCAGCATCACTTATGCTCAATTGCCATTTTTTTTTGGGCCGCCGCAGACACAAGGCACACATATCTATCTACCCACAAATCAGGGCACTTTCTCGTAATTATTTAAAATACATTAAGCAATCCAGTGTTTTCCCTGATATTTTATTAGCTAACTATGTGAGACAAGAATGCTAAATGTAGCTATTTTGTTCAGCTTGCCACCTAGGGTAAGATTTACCGACAGAAACAATTACCTGTCTGGGAGGGCAGATCAAATCCAAAATGCAGAATAGTTCTACGCCATTAGCATTTGTGTGTCTGTCCACTTTAGCCAAACTGTGCTAGCAAGAGCTCCAACCTGTTTTCTAAAGCTCTTTTGATGTGCCCCTGCTTCCTTTCGGCTGTTATTATGGGACGGTACCATTTGGGATGAGAGGCCGCTTTGCACATAGCCAGACTGTGGCTGAATTCTGTAGTGTCTGGGCAGGACAAAGGTGAGACTGAAGACTATTAGTTTGAGGTGGCACTACAGCCATTGTGTTGAATGGGTGCTTTGTTAATTAAAGGTCTTGCCAGTGAGTGTGCCTGAAGGAGAATGAGCCATACTCACTCACACCCACATATATTTCATTACCATTCGGTTTTGCCAGGTAACATTGCCTCCTCAGGCACCTGGAGGGCGGCTGCCACAGTCTGGAAATGCACGACTCAGGTGAAATAGTGACTGGGTGGTAGTGAGTGTGAGTATGCTCGTGGGTACAGGTCCGTCTGTGGCAACCTGCTCAGTGCGCAGCCCCCACCTCACTATAAGCCTAATTCCATACAGCACCATTTAAGGTAGATGAACAGTGTCCTATTTATAAGGGTTATGCTGCATTGCTCAGACTTAAAAAAAAATCTGTTCTCGTCCATCTATCTCCCACATAACTATCCTGGATGGGGTTGTGGGGCAACCTGGAGTCTATCCCAGGCAGCACAGGGCATACGACAGGAGAACACTGTGGACGGGAAGCTTGTCTAATCCTGCCTCCTTTGCTGGAAGAATAATATAGAGACCTAAGAGAATTATGTAACTAAACTACTGTTTATGGATAGCTTAAAGACCTTGCAATACAATTTCTCGGGTAAGGAGAAATTGGGCTTTTTTCCCCCTAAAGAAAACATTACACCCATTACACTGGCTGGATTTACCACAAAGTAGGGTGCCCACCTAATCCAAGTCGGAGGGGGGAATGGGGACACTATGAACTAGGACAAAGTCTGTAGACTGCCATTTCAATTAAAGGACGCAGATTTCACGTAATCACTGAGTTCTTGCTGTGTGCTGATTGGTCAGTCTCCTATAATCATGCATGGGTCACTAATGTTAATGTGAAACTGCTGGACGAGTCTATCGATCAAGGAGACAAACCTTTCAAAGCGCAAGATGAAAACTATTTAGCCAAGTCCAGGGGCCTCTCAGTTTAGAAAGTAGTTTGTAAAACCTGAAGTAGCTCATAGTGTCCTCCCTGACATGGATTAGGTGGCCACCCTACCACCAAGTGACACTGACATTGTCAGAAACAGCCAAGCACAGGTAAATGAAGGCTGGGATGCAGATGAGAGTGCAGGAGGTTTATTAAACAATGCACAGGGCAGACTGAGACGATCGAGGCAACAAAGACTCAGCCACTGCCGCCAGCGAAGACAACACCAGCCACGATGAACGCTTAACTAGCAAGCCAGGGCCTAAATGCTTATGTATAAAGGGGAAAACACAGGTGCAACATATGAGGGAAATCAGGGCAGGATAATGGGTAATTACTGGTCACAAGAGGGTAACACAATGGGCAAACACAATAGGCAGGGCTGACAGAAATAAAGTTCCTCTGTGGACAGAACCACCAGCCGACCTGCCTCACGATTCGTCACAAATACCCCGTGTGCCTTTATGCAGCACCTCAGCAACATCGCTATGTAGAGGGACCCTCAGTCTGACCCTGATTTACAGTCCAATGTACAGTGACTATGGTTCAATTGAGGAATGCAGTAATTGTAACATGAGCTGTGAAATGCCTTCATGTTTTATTTTTTTTAATAAACTGATGAATCATTCAGGTTTTCACTATAATATAGCCGTAGAAAAAATTAAGAGACCACAGCACAATTTTTTGTTTCACTCGTTTTTCCATTTATGGGATTCTGTGAGTAATATATATATATTTGCAAACTGCAGCCTGGTTCTTTCCTGTTTCTCATTAATTAAGGGCTTCTTCCTTGCTTTATGGGACCTCCATCCTGCTTCTAGGAGCCTGATATGAACTGTCCTGGCAGTGCGCCTCACACCTGCACTTAATGTTTCCCATTCCTTTTAAAGGTCACCTGACGACCTGACTCACGAGAAACTGTCGGACAAGTTAACGGTCATCTCTGGCATTAGAGAGTCACTTCCACTCTTTACCTGACTGGTTTCTGGTTGTTCCCAGTGTCTCCTGTTTCACCTTATGCTTGTATACTGCTGTCTTAGAAACTTGGAGCCTGGAAATAGCCTGCTTTGCAGTATAGCCTTCTGCCAGCAGAACCTGGATTAAACAATGGATTAAAAAAATGCAGATTTGTTTAAAAATATAGAGTGGTCTCTTAATTTATTCCGCGGCTGTATATAACATAACTGGGCAGCACAGTAACTGTGTTAACGCAGTCTATACACAGAGTCTCAAGCTCAGCCTAGGAAGTACAAGGCAGGGGGCGTCAGACTGGGATGCAGGTAGCCTGATATCTAATAATGTTATTCTGGTGTTGGATATCACGTTACCAGTGCTGGGGAAGTCACTCACAGAAGTAATCCATTACAGACAGATGTGGAAAGTTCAGGTCCAGAAAGTACAAATTCAGACCAAGGTTTTTTTCAACCAACCAGTTCAGCACTTTCCGAGTATGACTCTTTCTACTCAACAGGTTGGTTGAAACAAAATATTGGTTTGGATTTGTGCTTTCTGGACCCAAATTTTCCACCTCTGTCTGTAATGGATTACTTTTGTGAATAACTTCCCCAACACTGCACATTTTCCATTAATGCGCATTATAGATGCATTTAATAAAAACTTCCACAACTTTAATAAAAATGTCCACAGCTTCGTCTGCCTGCTACCCAATGTGACTCAAAATCCGCTAGTTAGGATGAACTTGTGCAGTGGCCGAGTCCATTGACGTGCCGGAATAATGAAAGTAGATTGGGCAAATGGAGTTTGCATCTGGGTCGGCTGTGTTGCCACGGATCGATACGGGCGGGCTGTACGCCTCTCATCCTCAAACACTAAATTAAGATAAATATTGGTACATCTATGGCCACGGACTGCGAGGGGCCACTCACTGAAGATCGGGTTCACCCACGGGACTTAAACTGTTATTTATCTGTTCAGTGATGCTGAAGGATTTCGATTAGCAGCTTGCAGCAATGGTCCAGTGACTTTTTATAGTGTATTTAGAAACACGGCAGAGACGTTTCGGAAGAAGAATGTAGGTGTTAATTAACCACATCCAGTTTGTCCTGAAAGGTAAAATAATGAGGTCCACAGTTGTAATCCATCGGTGTAATTACCTGTCCACTTCAGTCGGAATATGGGTGTAAATATATATAAATATTATTTCATGGGTATTACGTGGGTAATTATTTTACTTCTTTGCCATGTTTAATTAATTAGCACAGTTAAAAACTATAAATTGGCATGGAAAACAGGTTCACCCAGCAATCAAATCAGTCGCTGGATTGTTAATCCACACTATATCGGCGCGAGTATATCCACCCCATCCCATGTCACCACATTACTGGCAATTATGATTATCACACGCAGATATCGGATTTATAATCTCTGTGCAAACAGCACAGTCTGTCCTTCTTCAATGGGACACAGCGGGAATTCTAATCAAAGCTGATTTAGAGGACAACAAGAAAAAGGGATTAATGGAGGGGTTCTGGTATATATTTATGTCGGAAGAGTCCAAATGGATTATTTGGGGGTGCATCTCCTGTGAGTGCAGTGGCTGGGAGAAGAACAATCTGGAAGCAGAATGTTGTTGTGTACATGAACGGACTTGGGAAAGTCAACAAGAGAGTCGTTAGGGAATTAATTGCGCGTAGCTGGATGATTAACCCCTATATGGAGCTCCTGGTAACTTCTGCTTGCACAACTTATGAGAAGCAGGGAATGAAACATCCTCGACCAGTTATTCCGGAGTCTCTGTACGGCAGGGAATCGTTCATTTAATACGTGCTAATCCAGCCCGTTGCGGCACAGTGACACCCTTCCTCTGAACGCAGTCAGAGGAACTGAGGCTGCTCTAAGAGAACGATGCAGCCATATGTGTCTGCCATCACCAGCGTCTCTGGTCCTCCATGGTTGGAGTGTCATTAATAACCGCCTTAGTGCCGTCATGTGACATGCAGCCACGCCCACCCGTGTCTTCCCTAACGGGCATTCTGACTGCGTGCCTCTGCTCGTCCTTAACAGCATTGCCTCGGCGCCAGCCGGGGACCCCCCGCCACCGCAATCAGCTCAGATGGGGGGTGAAGGAGCTGCTCGTGGCCTGCCAGAATAAAAACCAATCAATACACAAAGAAAGATTGATGAGCGAAAGCCATGCGACCAGGCCGAGAATAGCAATCATATAAGCTGCAGAGGCATGCAAAACTGCCTATTCTTATCTGGTTCCCATGTGCCTGCGTCTACAGGACTACATTCGCTGTGACTCACGACACAGAACCAATCAGCTTCATCCAGGCATTTGCATTGGATACCCACACTGGACATTAAACCAATCAGAAGACCTGACCACTCATAAGCACAGGATGGCCTGATAACTAGTACTGTAGCACCCCATGTTTCCATTCCTCGCTGGATGGCAGCTGCTTACACAAGGCCCGGTCCTGCACAGTGACTCAGCAAGGCTCCAGCTTCGATGGACAGGCTGTAGTGAAAATGACTCTTCACAAGATGAAAACAGATTAGCGGACTTCCGCAGACAGCCGCCAAATGCGATCTAGGTCCCCATTAGCTCACGGGCTCCTTCTGACGCCCATCACTTCAGCTGTGATGGCACTTGAGGGCAGCAGGAGGCTTGCAGGGCAGGCCGGTAATCACACGTTCCCCGGCGGAGTAAAGACAGGATCAGAGCTCGCTTAATGGTCCCGTGTCCGCTTTATAGCAGCACGCTTCATAGGTGCGCCTAGAAGAAGGCTCAGCATTTCCATTAGTTTTGACTGAGGAGGTCGCAAGAGATTTAAGCTGCTAAAAAGAAAAGTTTTACCACGTGAAGGCTGGAAACATTACTGCAAATTCAAACTTATTTCATTCATTCACTTCATTGTTTTAGTTGAAGATTTTCTAATAAATTCTATCAATTAATAATAATATCCACCCTCTCCCAAAACACTCATAAGACTCACTCTCACTTCAGGAGAAGGCCAGGCCATGTTTATAGGCGATGTTTATAGGGACACGTACAATCATCAGTACATTTAAATGATCAAGTCGTCTTCCTCTGTCCCTATAGTTAAAGAATCATTTAATATGTTGAAAAATGTCAGAAAAAGAGAAAATACAGTGACAGATGGTTCATAACCAAGACTGTTCAACTCGGAAGAGTTGAAATCCTGTAAAACTTTTTTGTTGTTATTTTTGCTTTGAAAAATCAACAAACAGCTTTTTAAATAATGCTGCTGACTGGCAGTTAGCTGAAGACTCCCTCCACCGCCGCGAGCTGAGTCAGTAACACCCTTAGCTAGGCCGAAAGGCGCTCTCTGCTTCCACATGAAAGGTCTCTGAAATGATGAGGTCATTTCTCAGTTGAAGAGACAAAACAGAGATAAAAGTAACTTATTCCGTTAGTTTTCATTTTAGTCACCCTGCCTATAAATATGTCAGCTTCAGCCGGTTCAAGTTATCCGATACAGGAGCTGTTTACATAAACAAAACCTTGTTAAAACAGGGGATCCTTCGGTAACACTACCTGTGGGGACACAAGTAATGTAGTACACTCTTACTTAATACATTAATTAACAGGAAAAGTGTTAGTTACGTATTGATCCCATGTTCATTCATCATTAATCATTCATGACGGTCCATGGATTTCATGCAGTTACTATATTTGTTCATGATTTGTACTTGAGTAGTAACTTAATTCCTAAATTATTTGTTCCCCCCTTGAATAAAGTGTTAGCAATCCTTCTGAGGGTGAAACACACCATACCCGAGAGTGTGTTCGGGCCACCGTGTCTTCATGTTCTTAATGCACCTGGCTGAAAGTCATGCACTGCTGAAGAAGGCAGCTTGACTCAATTCAACTTCAAAAGTTATTTCTTTTCATCAACCAACTTTAATAGCTATTACAGAAAATAGGGGCCGGTGGAACAAATGTAGACTTAATAAACCCTTTTTCATGTCAGTAGATAATAATCCCTGTCAATCTACATTTATATAGCATTGGACACCTACAGGACGATTAGAAGAGACTTCTTTGGGCAAAGAAATGACCTCAATATGCATAATTTCCCATTTCTCCTACCCCCAAACAGCTCTTCATTCTAACTTGCTTTATGAGATCCAGATGAATAGGATGAAGTTAAATGAATTGGATGTCACAAAAAATAATAATTCCAGCCCTTTGTAATGTGTGTTCCTCACCCTGAATGCCCGGATTAAATGTCACATTATCTCACCATGCTTCATGCTACATACGCGACAACTGGAAATTCATTAATTAGCTGAGCAACTAATAACAGCTGATATTAAAAACTGTGAGGAGTCGGCCTGTCCCCTCTGCTCTCTCTGTCTTTCTGGCAACTCTGCTATCCTCCTACGGTCCATGGTGTGTGACCTGAACTGATAGCTGTAACTGGTTATTCAAGTGTGTTTTGTGTGACCAAAATCTCTGCTACCCTTGGCCCAATGCATTCTGGGATAGCCTTTAGCCCAGTGCATTCTTGGATAGGTCTCAGCCTTCCCGTAACCCCACCACAGATAACCAGTTATGTAACCCAGATGGATTATCGAATTACTAACGCACTTTGTTCAGCCTTGAATTTACATTATTTACAAAAGCAAACACAGAATGAGGGAAACTGAAACCTTTCTTGTTTTCGGCCTTCTGCTGATGACCAAATCGGTATGACAGTCAGGTGACACGGAGCAGGAACCAGCACCAGTCTCCTCGGAGGTGGAGAATGAGGGAAGCCCACGGGCCAACATATCTGTCCCGCTGTGACAGATGCGCCAAGCTTTCCACTGTTTGTCTAGAAAACGGCTTACTTAGATCAAGCCTGACAGTGATTTGTCACCGGGCTCCCTGCGCCAACCTCATTAGGACAATGAATCTTCGAGGACGTTGTCCCAGCGTGGGGCCGCGGTGGGGGAGAGGGGCAAACGACTGGCCCGCCTAATTAATGACCCCTCGATGCAACGTCTTTCATTTAATTATTGCCCCACGCCTGAGATCAGTAAATAAGCTTGAAATTGGATAGCTAGACGAATAATTTGGTCCTAAATGCACCCTTAAAAGCAAAGATACCTTGTGAGCACGTGCGTGAATGACAAAGAATTTCCATGGCAGGATTGCAAGCATCGACGGGTACCGACAGATGGCCGTGAATTCTGTCGTCCGGCATCAAAACCGGTTAACTAATGGGGGAACGTCCCGCAAGTCTCGGTCTACCTCTAAGGAGAATCCCTGCTGTTCCACACAGATCTCCTCAACCCAGATCTCCGCGTGTGCAGGAAGATATTTTTCATGCTTTCTTAAGCGTGCCAGTGTCTGAGATGAAGCTTTTGTTTAAATAAATCTGACTAATGGTCATGCAAAATTTATACACATTTATAGAATTTATAATATATACACACACCGTGTTTAGTATTATTAAAATGTAACCGTAATTGCTTACAGCTTGTTGTAAATGCTGTTTATAAACTACTGATTTTTTTTTAAGTTAAAACTAAATAATTTAAATCTTATATAGTATTCATTCCTATGAATGCAACTTTATAAATAATTACATTTGTGATCAGCAAATAATTTAAATGTGAAATGGGTTCCATCCATCCATCCATCCATCATCCTCCGCTTATCCGAGGTTGGGTCGCGGGGGCAGCAGCCTCAGCAGGGAGACCCAGGCTTCCCTCTCCCCGGCCACTTCAGCCAGCTCCTCCGGGG
>JAODKC010000048.1:5971654-6011260 GCA_026777985.1 Mormyrops attenuatus | reverse complement strand
GTGAGCCGCACTTCGTCTGGTTCCTCACCCAGGACCTGTTTGCCTTGGGTGACCCTACCAGGGGCATAAAGCCCCGGACAACATAGCTCCTGGGATCATCGTAACACGCAAACCCTTCCACCACGATAAGGTGTCGGCTCAGGCTCAGCAAATAATTTAAATGTGAAATGGGTTATTTGTAATAACTAATAAACTTAAATTAAATAAACTTTAAAATCTGCATTTTTAATTCCTTCTACATGTGAAACCAAAACCATACAATGCATTACATCTTCATTTGTGTCATTATTGCATAAAGCTTGGTGACTAAACAAATTATTCATCTGTCCTTCTTCAGGACAACTTACCACTACATGTTATTTGTGAATATTACTACTTCAAAAAAATTATCAAAATATTATACATGAGTGTGGGAGGCGGCCGCCAGAGGCCCCGCCCACACACTCTGGTCAGTACTTATTAGTACAAAAGGCCCAGAGTCCCAGAGCAGCCACTTGATGCCTCGTTGAGAACCTCTCAGCCAGAAGGAGGTGGAACCCAATGTTTTGTGTTGCAAAATGATGACATCAAGATAACATCATGACCTTAATATGTTATTATCAATGCAATTATCGTAATCTTCAAATCAGACGTCCCCTTCTAGTCTACTGCACACATGAATAGTCGTTAAACGATGATTAGAAAGGTTCATTAGGGCTCAAAATGCAAGAAAATGTCTGCTTCTCATAGAGAGACCCAAAATGATGTATTTTAATAAAAGGTTAGTGTTCCATTGGACTTGGAAAAAACTTAAAAATGCTCTCGGATCTCCACCAGGCCGTGTCGGATCAGAGATTGGGCGTTTTCTGCAAAGCCAGGCATGTGTTTCCCTCGTACATTCGGTGGGAGCGCGGTTTTCCTTTCAGCTCGCGTCATACTGTTGGCACCTATCACATCCTGTTTGCCGAAGCCAGCTGCCGAAACTTTGCTCCTCCGCTTCTTTGGGAAATAGAAACAATTCTTACATCTCTCTTCACTTTGCTGTTGATTCAGTACATGCCAGAAAAAAAAAATATTTTAAATGACATATGGAGAGGTGCTAAAAACTGAAACACATTCATCATGAGGAGAGAAAATGTATGTTTCTAACAAGGACAACTCAGGTGAGATCACTGTCATCATTAAAGCGCTAGAACCTTCCGTGTAGTGTATTATAGATACTATAGTACACAGTGACTGCTTTACTGGGTACCAGGTAGGACCTGCTATAGAGGCACTTCTAGGGTAAACAATGCGTCCATTCAAACAAAGCTTTCTGCTCACTGTAGTGCTGAGCTGTTATTTTTGCACTTGTGGCCCTCCTGTTAGCTTTAAGAAGTCTGGCTGTTCTCCTCAGACCTTTCTCATTAAGAGAGTGTTTTCAACCACAGAACTACCCCTTACTGAATGTTTTGTTTTTTCATCACACTCCGTAAACTCTAGACATAGTAGTGCATGATAATTCCAGGGGGACGGTTGTTTCTGACATTCTGAAACCACCACGTTTGGTACAAACAATCATGGCAGGTCTTAGCCATTGTGATGCTTCGCTAGACAGTACGGGCGTACTCACACTTGGCCCGGATGCCTTGTACTGTGCCTGAGCATGACTGCCCCCCTCCACTCCCCCTGCTGGTCTACACACACATTGCGCTTAAAGTTCGGGGCCCGAGCATACTTTTGTCATCACCATACAACTTTTTGTGTTAAACAAAACACAGGAAGGAAAGCACTCTTGCACACTCGAATGGAATTCATGATTGATGTCCTTATTTTGCGTCTTATTTGGAGACGTTTTGGGCGAGATGACACACTTAATTTATTAATTATGCAACACAGTGATTTGTATTTATTCGTGCTCCATGTAGCTATAAGAGATAACCTCATTTCACCAAATATCTCAGTGTTTGTGCAGACTGGTGTTGCATGGGATATCGGTACTGAAAAGGTTCCCTTGGTACCACAATTTTGTAAGCTGTTTGATATTACATTTCTTTAGTACCAGTGCTAATTACACTATTACAGACATCACTAATGCTATACTGCTAATGCTAACCATTGAATCAGAAGCATGGACTCTCAAAAGCTCACTCCTCTTGCGTGCATTTTTAATAAACAATAAACAATAAAGCAGAAGTGCCCAACAACCAGGGGTGGATACATCCATTATAAAATTAATAGAATGTATTACTGTTCTCCTTGTAACTGAATTAATCATAGCAAAAAAATTATAATAATTTAAATGAAGCGATCTATACAGCCTACTTGATCTGTTCCTTCCAGGTTTGGTTCATGGATAGTGTACATGTGTGCAAGCATGTGTCACTCGCATCATTGACTTCATGTCTGTGTTCTGTACCTGGCATGGTTAGCGATCACACTACATGCGTACCGTGCCCAAGACCGACTAAGCGTACTGCGCTGCGGCATGGGTTCAGTTACAACTGCATGGTTGTACTTTTTGGAGGAGCAGACTGCATTAACATGTTCCTGTGGGAAGTGGCTGCTGTCGTCATGTTGGGATTACAGATTTTTCCATATAAATGAATGGAGAGTCCCCACAAAGATACAATTACAAACCTATGTGTGTGTGTGTGTGTGCACGTGCAATGGACTGGCATCCCATCCTGGATGTCCTCGGTTTTTTTCTAGTCATACAAATTACGATCCTTCTCGAAAAAGCACAGCTCATCCCTTTGAAGTGCATTGCAACAGAATCGTTTTTTTTTTGAGTGTTTGTAAGAGTACAAAGTCTGCTTATCACAGTCAAACTGCAGGCTATTGTTTCATCAGACAATAGGTGCACAATTCCATTTTCCCCACCATTGACTCGTATACCAGCGGTTACGTAACTGCAATTCTGGACAATGTGGATGCTCAACATTAAAGCCAAAAGTGTTTTTTTTTCTATATATCTATATATATATCAAATGCTATTCTTTGACACGTTACATTTTCAGGTTAAAAAGGCTAAACGATGTCACTTCCTGCCAATCCGGCACAATCCCTCACAAGCCCCACTACTGTCTCGCTGCCAAGAGAGTGCCCCGCTATAATCCATTAATTAATTTGTAAGTTATTGCAGGTAAGTACAAGGGGGTTGTCCATGACTTTGTAGCTCTCCTAAAAACATACCCATCCTTCTCCTTCTCATGGAGCACTGAAGGTTTGTTTAATTATTAGCGCACTCGTTTGAAGCAACTGGCAGTTCCACCCAGCTGTGCTGTCCAGACATACTTTGATAAATTCCCTCGACCCAGACAGCTATAACGATGCACAAACCCTCCCTTATCTGCCATTTGTAGCTCTGATCTCCCCTCTGACGCGGAAAGGCAGCCACCGGACCATGGCTAGACAACTCTGGAACTCAGGAGACCCATTATTCCCTTTGTGCTGTGATGGACACAACCTTTAGTCGTGTAAGGAGTCCTTGTCACAGATACAGTGCGGGGAATTTACGGCTGCAGCTCACCGGCAGTCACACAGGAAGTGACAAGAGAAGGTAGGCGTGGGCGCCAACGCCGCGGGATTAAAGTGAGTCACCACCCTGCGGCGGCCGGCATTTAGAATGGCCAGGGGCTCTGCTTTCGGGAGGACCGTTTGAGGCAGAAATGATGAAGAACATTAATATTTTAATGAAGCGTTTAGTCACTAAGCCCTTGCAAAGCGCGGAATTAATGCCACGTTACAAGCACGGCAAACGCTCTTTGGAAAAGCTGACAAAATTCTTGTCACAAGTCGCCGTGCATTTCGGAATACTTCGATTTATCAGACGTTCGAATAAAGCTGACGTTGACGTCAAACGCAGATGTGAAAGTGTGCTTCTCAGAATCCAGAAGGCCATTAAATCAGAATGTAATGAACTGTCATCCGTTTCACTTCCATGAAAAATACATTAAGAGTGTCATGTACAGGTTACATTAAATCCCAGCATGACTCAACATGTACGTTTCCCACGATGACTCAATTAAAGTTCAACAACAGTGCATCAGCAGAAGTCATTTTGAATTGCAAGCTAATAACCTTACCTATTTTTGACAGTGTCAGTTTCAACATCCAGCCAAAGTAAAAGGGGAAGAAAACGTAACTGTGTGGATACCGAAGTTTGAAATAAATGCAAATGTGGACATATTCACAGCCAAAACTTGACTGAATCTGTACGCCATCTTTCCATTACTCCCAGATATGTCTGTGAGTCCTTTCACCAGCACTGATTTACCAGTTAAGAGGATATCAGCAATAGCTCTCTATCACCAGGACCAAACTAAACTTCCAAAATGCAAGCAAAATGCAAACAGTCCTCCAAGACACATGGGGGTGCCATCTCCCCCATGTCTAACTCTCACTTGATCCTCTTTACCTGCAGCACTTAACCTTTAAGCACAACAGCTATTGGATTATGAGGATTACATGACAGTAAACAAGAGCTATGTGTTTTTGTCTCATCTCACGCACGAGTCCACGGTACACATCCTTCTGAAGATGTGCGGAGGTGGTTTATGTGACTGCAGTAAGGGCCTGAATATGTGTGTGCATACATTGATAAGAGACCAATACACCTCTTGCTCCTTGGAGACATAAGTGAAAGACATGCAAGGCAATTAATTAATGAGAGTATGACAGCACACACATACTACATTCCACTCCTAATGAACTTGGTCTACAGACTCTAATACTTATTTTCATTCCATAGCTGATATTGGACCTAATTGGATTTTTTCACATTACCTACGGATTCAACAACTGTTGCAACTAATAAATCGCATCATCTCATATAGTTAAAAATAATGAATCACCGCATTTAAAACTGAGCTGAACATCAGTCATTGGACTAACATCCTGGCATGGTAATTTGTTACAAGCTCCAACAGGAGAGATTAGGAGAAGAGAAGGCAATGGAGGAAAGACAGAGGAAAGAGAGGGGCATTTAAGGGGAAAACACATACACACGTCAGGCACTGACACTAGTGACCTTTTCCTATTTGGCACATCCCAGAAGAGAGCCCACCTCACAAACAGCCCAGTAAGAGCTTATCTTAATTTCCAAGGCTGGGAAATCCGGGAACCTGTCCCTGCTGAGCCTGTATAAGGGACGCCAACAGGTATCTCCTGGGCAAATGTAGGGGAGGAAGGGTTTAGATGTCATGTTCAATCCTTGGGGGGGGACGAGACCCCACGATCATCACCGGCATGTGATAATGCTCAATCTAGAGTTCTGGAGAAAAAGAATTCCTCTAATCACATATGTCCTTTGTGTTTTCAAAGAACATGAGAAGTACTACAGATACAGGCCACTGCAAAATGCCTCTGCTGAAGAACCAGTGATTCAAAAAAACCATTGCCGGAAAATCATTTTAAATATAATCTCTGTCATGGTTACAGTCACAGGAAGATGCCTGAATATTTTTCAGCCACTCATGATTTTGATCGCGTCCTGCGAGGCAGAGCCAACCAATTAACCCTATCACTGGCTAGACCTGTGCCGACCAGCTTAAACACTTAAATGGCCTCGCAACACTGCAACGTTTTATTGCCCTGAGCATACTGAGGGTTACTGCCTTGTCCTATGTCGCTCCCCTTTTGCCCAAGCCTTACCTGTTCCCGTTCCTTCCAGTTCCCGTCCCCCTCGGACCATGTCGTCAACCTGTCTTTCGTGCACCCGTTAGGTCTGACTGCACCAGCTTTCTAACCTTGACCTGCCTGCTTGCCTGTCGATTCAAGTTCTGTCTGCCTGGCTTTTCAAATAAACTGAGCTTCTCTGCATCCTGGGTCTTCATGAATCTGTCCTCCCTGGTTCTGACAATATTTTTCCTCCATTTTGAGTTCTGGGAAAAAGTGTGAATTCCCCAGCTGTTTTTCACAACACAACTATGCACGACATAAATGGCAATATTTTTGTAACAACTACCACCATTTGTAAAAATGACAGACATCAATTGTTATTTGTTTTTAAGCAGCATTCAAAGACTGTGATGATGCTAAACGCTTCCCATTTCCATGTCCAAAGCAAGGACGACGGAACACAGCTCCCTTTTCACATCTTTATCTGAAATCAGTCCAGAACCAGCTACCAAGCGCCTTTTGTGTCTGAGCTGCGGTCAACAGTCAATGGCCTCATCTGGAGGAGGCCCAACTTCTCCAAGATGTGTCTCTCAGATCTCAAGAACATTAAAGGAGTTTCGTCATCATTAAAGAAAATGCATCGGCTCGACCCCACGTCCTTTGAAGTGAGATCCTCAAGGGAAGTAAGCCAGCAGAGATGCCCCTCCCCCCAAAGGCTTCTCTCTGTGTTGTCAGCTCTGGCTTGTGCCTTTATAATGAGCAACGTATGAACAGAAGATGCCTCATCACATCAGTGCCAGTTCTGATTGGACAGGAATCCGGGTGAAACCTCTAGAGATCAAAAAAGGGTCATTGGAGGTCATGGAACATCACAAATGCACTTTAAATGTATTCATATTCAGTACAGTCATACACCCTACATCTTAGTGAGACAGAAACAGGAAATAAAACAGTGACCAAGTTGATCGTTTAAAGTCAGGGTGAGGTTTTTCAAAGGAAATGAAAAAGATTTTTTAAAAATCTGGAACAATTCAAATAATAACTACTGTGAATTATTCAGTTGATGACTAGTGAGCCTTCCGGATGTACCCCAGCCTTGTGCCCTGTGTCGCCTGGGATAGGCTCCAGCCCCCCTGTGACCCTGTCTAGAATAGATATTAGAAGATAGATGGGTAACTAAGCATTTTTGGGAACAGACCATGGGAGTCTATGGGATTGTGAATTCAGGGCCCATCAATAATAATCATTTTAACTAACAGATGGGGAATTTGTGCAGAAGTAGATAATATAAAGGATAAATTTATGATATTTGACTGAAACAACATTCTGGTTTTCTAGCACCATTATGCTTGAATCTCAATATAAAATATGTATCACAGCAGTAGCCAGTATCCCATGTTATAAGAACACACGGATGTCTCTCATGCTTTTGTTGGCCCGTCTATTAATGTCCCACGTAGGCCAAACGCAAGGAAACCAATCAGAGACAATGTGTGGCTGCAGCGGCAGCCTCAGGCTAGACCGGCCGCATCCACCTGCCGTCCCGCAAAGCGCACCGGACACCGGCCGGCAACAAACCGAGAAGCAGCTGCCCCGCAAAAAACGGCACGGGGAACGTGACCCTGGGAATGGGAACGAGATCGGGCATGACATCAACCCGCTGGCTCTCCGGGATGCAAATCCAACCGCTGAGCATTTTGTCATTTTCAACTCCTGACACATATTCTATTATTTTATTCATAAATGGGTATGTGTTTGTACCTGGCAGACCTATTACGCGTTCACCAGCCATTACGTTTCCGAAAGTGCACCTTACCTCATTCACCCACGTCCATTTCTTAAACTTTATTTCCAGTTTAAAGTCTAAGGTGTTGCGATTTACTTTAAAATTGAAGCCGTTCTGCTGAGGTGGGGATGTACGGTTTCTCACAGCTTGATCCCAGCGAAGCAGGCAGTCGACAACCATTATAATAATCCTGCTGAGAGGCAATTTGTAACAGGTAATACGAGGAGAGCGCCAGCCCCAGAGGTGAGGACGGGGTATCTGTCAAGCAGCGCGATGTATAGGTGTGGCGTCAGCAAAACAATGCACACATGTCCATATGCATTTTAACACAGACAGGCATTATAATAGCGAGTGCTTCTGAGCCACTGTTCCTGTGGGGGGGGGGATGCATTAGGGGGACCAAATAAAAGCGAGGAGCTCGTTAAATACGCAGAACGAAGGCACATCACAGCGGCCAGCCATTTATCCACGTCGGCTTAGATAAGACGGAGCGGGCCATAAAGCAGAGGCTTTAACGAGTGAGAAAGCGAGGAAGGGGAGCGGAGCTCAGTGTGGGTCACACTTTTCCGCGGCGCTGCCAGTGGCCGGCCTGTTTCTCATCGCAGATGAGCATGCCTGCCAGGATTACAGCGTTTCCCTGTGCCTTCATCTTTAAAGAGCATCAAAGATAATTAATTGGATTTTTTTCGGCATTTGCCTTTTTTATCCAGAGCTTTTCATATGATACATGATCTTGACTTTTTCATCCATCCATCCATCCACCACCGAAGCATTTATCCTGGTCAGGGTCAAAGGGCTTGGAACCTAAACCAGGCAGCACAGGGTTCAAGGCTGGGGTTCACCCTGGATGGGATCCCAGTCCATCACCAGAAATGTTATTCTCATAATTATTCGTTTTTAAGCTGATTCAGTCACTTGTTCTTTAAATAGACTGTAGCTGTCAGATTAGTGTACATGTGCATCAAATGCATATCTTGAATACCTGCTGACCTATTTTGATCATATTGAGCTGTTTGATCATTTAGTTACTGACTGGCCAAATCTTAGGACCAGTGAGAGAATCTGTGAATGTCAGCAGTTAAACGCTTTAAAAGCGCCTCAAACGAAGGCCAGTTCTACCAACGCTGCTAATTTTCTGGCTTTTCTAGCTATAGTGGCTGTTATCTTTAGAGGCTATGTCATGACCAGTTAAACGGTTTGAACTTTCATTTGTTTAAAAATTACACTGTTTTTACTGGTCTGTTTTTACTGGTCATGGCCTTCGAGGGGAAAGCATTTTCACACTATGGAGAATGCATAAGCAGTCCAGCAGCTGATAAGCTCTGTTTCGTACAATAACCACCTTAACAAAAGCTCTCTTCTTCACTTTAAAGAAATAAACCCTTTCAAAAAGGCGGATGGAATGCAATTGATGATCTGCAGGACTGTAATACAGCAACTATACCCCACAATACTGAGTGATTTCAGTCTTTCCCTGGCCTATTCATTGAGGAAACTGCGTACTCTGGACTGCCTATTTACTAAGAGCCCATCCAGTAGCGTTTCCCTCTCCAGTTGCCTAGTGTCTAAGAAAACAATAGAACCAGATTTCTGGGCACAAGCTACATTCTTTCGCCTTATCTTTTCACTCAATCGCGCATTTAAGTCAGGGCTTTCCATGCAGAATGAAAACCAACTGCTGCCGTTTATCACGTGGCAGCGAAGACTGCGGGATCTCCAGAACAAAGACACTTTTGGGTTATTCCCAGTCCCAGACTCACCTGCTGGCCTCTCATGGCTAAGGATGTGACCCCAGCTAATTTAAGAGTTACAGTAACAGTAAGTTTATAACATTGAGCTTAACTACAGCTAGCATAGGCACTGGATGCTACCCCCCGCTGTGGAAAACCACCCCCATAACATGACTTATAAATTGTGAAAAGGTAAACATATCAAGCCACCCTGGTAATGACATCAGCCTAGTAGTAAGTAAATGATCACTTTGTGAGGATAACAGGAATGCAACATGAAAATTTCATCTGTGCCTTTTCTGTAATAATTTATCCACTAACCCTAACTCTCAGTACAGATTCACAGTGCACCTGGAATCTATTCCAGAAAGGGCAGGACACCAGACACTGGACACCCTAGAGGTGATGACACCTCATCACAGAGCACATAAGCTTATTTTTTAATTAAAATCCAGACTGATTCTGTGTCGAAGGTCCCCCCACCTCTTGATGAAGTTCTCGAGGCACCAGCAGAATTCCTCTGTAGGCATGGCAGCTTGCCAAAATGATTCTGCAGGTCCCAAAGAGCCCCAAACAGCCCGGAGGTTAACAAACATGCAAGGACTGAGACGGCTCCGGATGGCACTTCCAAGAGCCACGCCCACAGACACCCAACCGCATGTTTTCATTGGATGCGGCCGTGCGGTCCCGTCATCATGTCAGACGGCAACTGACTGCTGGATTTCACAGACAGCTTTCCGGCTACTCCATTTTGCCCAGTGCAAAAAAGGTAGAGTGCTTTCCAGACACAGCTACTCAGCCTTCTTACTGACATCCACCAATATTTGAGGGATAACACATCCTAAGCTGCAGCCTCCCCACACACACACACACACATTCACTGCTGCTTCACTTTGACCGTTCGACAGACAGAACTCGTGGAAGTCGGGGCGGAGGCGCAGGGGAAGGCAACACATCCTGCGACAGAATGCCGGGAGTGGCTGTCAGGTCTGCCTGCCAGGGCTGGGCCGCCGTGTCGTCCCTTGCTGCCTGTCAGCGGCGCCATCAAACCGCTCCCAAAAAAACAGGTAGACATGTCAATGTGCCCGAATGACTGGATCATTTCATGAGGGCTGATTAATACGCTCCCTCTGAAGGTCAAAATCAGAAAATCGATCACTCAGTTCCCACCATTTGTCCTTTAGTGTTATAACAGCGTAAATACTTGTCAGTTACTATGTTTTCCAGAAGAACCTCCAATGTGTACCTAAGTTTAATACTCCAAATTGATACATGACCCACAAATCCAGAATTGCAGAACATTGTCCTAAGTGGTCATTTTGTGCACGGGGAGGATATGTCTGCAGTGATTCCAAAACAAATAAATAAAATAGCAACACAATCTCCTCATTTATTGAAATAAAAGTGCAGGTTGACCTTCCGAAACACTGACGTAAGATGATCTACCTTTTGATGTTTACCAGGCACTGCCCCTTTCTGGACATTATCCCGCACATGTCCGATCTTTATGGGCTAGCTACGGCAACTAGCAGATTTCTGTCCTGAATCAAAGCAGTGCTAAGCTCATGCTGCTAAATGTGTGCGTAACAGCTGAACACTTCGTAATTCATGAAATGAATTAGAATTTGGTGATCAGTGATCACTGTTGACACACCACAGCGCAATGTGTCCTCTGCACTTAACCCATATGTGACATAGCAGGAGGCAGCTAATTCAGCACCCGGGGAGCAGTGCTAGGGGGCGGTACCTTGCTCAGGGTACCGCCCCTAAATGGTGCCTTGCTGGTCAGGGATTCGAAGCAGCAATCTTTCAGTTACAAGTGCACTATCCTAACCATTAAGTCTCCAATGCCACATATAAGACACCACTGCCACACCACTGATCTCATATAGCAATAAAACGGGAGATGCCGCTGTCAGATTAGCCTGTCTGCATTGTTTACGAAAGCTTTTACCCAGCATGTGCCGAGGCAAGTGACACAATGCATCACCAATAAGTCACTAATGAGTATCCACAACATTTACTTACAAAAGTAAACAATCACTGAGGTTTTTATTATGCCAACTAGACACCATCTTCCCTGCTACAGTGAAACACGTTTCTCTAGGATTTATGAAAATATAAATAACGGTTTTAATCCCATAACCAGTTCAACAGATGAACCTAAGTAATTAAATCCATGCTTTCGTTATGCACAGGTGCCTCACGCTTAAGTGAAAATTATGTTTGTTTCACCAAAATTTAAACGTACAAATTGTTTCGAAAAAAAAATGCTTGCGGGCCGCTGCCATTTCTAGATGCATAAATCTCATCTTGGCAGCAAGAAAGGTCTGTGGTCAATAAAAAACAAACAACGTTTCACTTAATTATCTCCTGCTCTTAAATGACAGTCTCCAGAGGGCAGAATGGTGCCTTTCCCCTAAGAGCATCAGGTACTTATATAAGGCATTCATGTACTTATACCCCGCAAACATGTCAAAGTATGAACACACACTGATATGTTTATATTTAAAAGCTTACTCTATAAAGCATGTGGTTGAACAAATTAAATGTGCTAACTGTTTACACCATGTAAATGCATTGTATGTTTGCAGTGAATGATCATACACCTTTCTAAATATATCAGCTACTATACAAAAATTATGCACCAAAATAATGAATAAAGCATCGAATTTAGCAGATTGACAGTTTTGAAAAGTTTCCAAATGAGTACAGCTTATAGATTTTATAAACACGTTCCCACCTCTTCAAATACCCATTATATACTTATATTTATATACCAAGTACATGGTGATTTCTTTTCATTTTTGTTTGTTCCAGGCCCATTATATACAAACATATGCAAATTCTGAGAGACTTCTTGAATAACAATGACACTATTAATAACATGAGATGAAGACAACAACACTAGCATGAAAATTACCTGCTTTAATATACATATTTCCACGATGGGTAAAAAGGTCTTTTTGCAGTTTCATCTAAGGATTTTATTAGTTGGTTTGGGAGGCTGATGTAACACGAACTCATCTGCACTCACTGCTGCTCATTCTCCACTCAATGCCGGGCCAGGACCTGCACCGCACTAATTCATAATTAAATAAAAATTGCAGGTTCAGAGGATTTTTGTTGTAATTTGTGATGCACCACAATGATGACAAATCCAGTGGATGCTAATTCCATATCCCTCTGTGTATTTGTGCCTCTTTTCCAACCCCCCGCCCCCCACAATGGTCTGACTAATATGTGCCACACAATGCCGCATTCTGTGAGGCCTGGGGTGTCATGAACTGCTCGAACAGTTATTTTTTCCAGCAAAAACACACCAGAGAGTCCCACAGAAGTGCATGGATGCCCTAAGCCTAACCCTAACCCTAACCCTAAGCCTAAGCCTGAACTATGGAGCTCCAGAAGAGGAGTAACTTCTGAAAATGTCCCGAATGGACCGATGCATCTCACAGTTGTGGCCCCACATCAGTCTGTCCTCCAATTTCACCTCGTCTATCAGAAGCCATCGTTCCAGCTTGAGGATGAGAGGCCCAGCACTTCATCAGCTCGACACGCACGTTCTAATTACCCGGCACGCGCACGCATATCTCTCGGAGTTTTACTCAAATTTATGTGAACCCATTTCCGCGCAGCATGTGTAGTTCAGGAGGTAAGGCCCCCAGGGCTCAAACAGATGTTTGGAAGAAGCTCAGAACTGTAGGAATCCATCACGTCAGAGTCGAGCATCATGCTTTAACTACGTACCTTTTAACTCCTGAAGAACATGTGACACAGGAATGGAAACCTGGCCCAAAGTTCACTAAGTTACATACCTATAAAAGGTGACCAGTACCCATTCAGTACCAGAGATGGTTTCTTATCGATACCACCGAACTACATCAGGTCAGTAAGCATCTCTAGAAATATATTGTTTTTAACCATTAATATATGTTGGAGCGACAGATGCTTCTCTGTAGACAGCAATGTTAAAAATAGCTCAGCGACGAAAAGCAGACACAGTGTTCTCAGGAGGCGAGGACACAATTTGATACCTAGCGACTGTTCACGCGCAGAGATATCCTTGACTTTTCCACTAACCCTACAAAGAAAACGTAATGAAGACTACTACAGAAACATACTCTCCAAAAGCACTTACTAAAACCTACTTACCTACTCAAGAAAGTACTTCAGATTTATAAACTGAAAATTAAGGCTAAAATATACCGTGTTACCAGCCGCTGTTGCTACATAAATAAAGTAAATAAAAGCTGGTTGTTGGTCTCTCTTGGGATATTAGTTACATTTCAAGTAGTACAGTTACTGCATCTGTTCTAGGGACAGCAGCTGACTCACAGCTAAGACGGCAGCGGATGTCTGACTGGAGGGGCCCCTTCTCACCCTTGCCAAGAATGCACACGGGGCTGGCAACAAAAGTACCCGAGTAAGGAGTACCAATGACATATGACACCTGGGCTGTGAACGAAGTCGGATCTCGGCCACATTCGGCAGCCACCGATAACCCATCTGCCGAACCCAAATGTTCATCTGGCAAGAAAGGCCCAAAAGTTTGCAGAACACAATATGGCAGCCCCCAGGAAAAAATAAAAAATAGATAGAGAACATTGCTTGTACTGAGCACTGAGCAAGACCATAGGGAGAGTTTCCACTAATCTGCTCCAGTATCAGGATGAAGTATTTATCAAAGCTGGGATTCTTACCTTCGTTTGTACATAACGGCCTTTGGGAGAGGCATGGGAATCGGACCACAGCTTCCGTTTTGTAATAAGGCGGCATATCGATTCTAATGTCAACAAAATGATACAAACTCTCTATCAGTTTCTTCTGTTCCTTTCTAGGCTATTTTGGCCCATCATTTACAAACTGTTACATCCTTATACATCAACGCTGCGGGTTCTTCAAACAAAAAGATCCATCCAGTTAACAGATATGTCTTATCTTTCGGAGAGAATCACTATTGCCTTGTGAGGCAGTTCAACTTTTGTTTGCAGTAGCATACGTTTGTTTGCAGTAGCATACATTTGTTTGCAGTAGCATACGTTTGTTTGCAGTAGCATACGTTTATCGTACGCCTGCTGCTTCTTTCTCTGGCCATCAGGGGGCACACTGCATGTGTGCACGTATACTGTAAGTTAAAACTGATTTCTTAATCAAAACCAAATCACTGACATGCTATTATACTTTCTAGATTGAAAACAGTAAGGTAAACAGTATAAACAGTAAGGTTTAGCAAACAGAGTAAGGAGGGAACCTCTCTGCATGTCATACCTGAAACTGAATACCCCAGAATTAATTGGAACACTACAGATTTGTATCAAGAGGTTGAGAGACTACACAGTCACATCACGTTTGTCTTTGACGGTCTTCTTTCTTCCCTGAACTGAGCCGCAAGCAGGCTGGAAAGGATCATGGATTAGTGATAAAGGTAGGGACATTTACAAGACCTTCAAATGGGGTAATAGTGAAAAGATCCTTTTAGTGTGCCACATAAGTTTGCTAACTACATAAGACCTAGGAAAAATAAGAGAATAGCCACAAATTGCTTTAGACAGAGGAAACGAGGGGCAGTAGAAATTTCTGACCACTTTGTGAAAGATTTACAACTCATACTTAAGGACTGTGAGTACACTGACCCTGAGATATTGACTTATGCTATTATAGTGGTGGGTCCGTGAAAAAGAAGTGCAGGAAAGACTGCTATAGAATATAGAGTCTGCCAAAACTAAGCATGCAGCCTCTAATTTAAAACGGTGTAATCAGTGACAGAAAAAAACACATATGTACATCACACTCAAGCAACAGAAAGCCAATATAAGTTCTGTACAAGCTTTGAGAAACACATCTATCATGAGTCAAGGAAAGTGTCTAACTGAAGGTTCTCTTTGTTCATACAGTCACAAGCTAAATCATGGGGTAGTAGCGCAAATGCGAGGTTACAAATGTGGAATCAACTTAGCACCCAGCAGAAGATGAATTTCTGGAGATAAACCTGACACAGGCAGTTGCTCTAGTAGCAGTAGCTGCAGACAACATGCAGACTGTAAATATCTAGGTTCTGTCTGAGAATGTGCAGTTTAGTGCGACACGTTGACGCTTGACACTTATCAGCTACTTATGCACCCGGATGAACTGAAAAGCTCTACTAGAGAGCTTTGCTTATTCTCTAACCACAAGCTGCAACCAGCTTCTGCAGTTGATCTTCCAATCAAAAACAAGGACACTGTTAATACAGCACAGAAGAATGTGCTCAGTGGTGCTACAGAAGAAGCTTTAGGGCTCATTATCTCGACTCCTTACAAAATAATAGATAATGGTGAAAAACATGCATAGCTGGTGATACCACTTTAACTGAGAACAACTTGTTGGTCTTGATGATTTTCTGGGTAAATACACAATTAAGGTCCAAAGATAAAGGACATTGTGCATCTAGTACACCACTAACCTAAGTACTCATTTAGATAGTGAAGCGTCTCCATGAATTGGCAGTCAACAGCTATATTATAAAAATACAGAAAGCTACAGAGTGTGTTGGTTCTATGGTGGCTGTCATTTATACTCGCAAGATTAGAATTTATATAAACTTGTGTAACCTAAACAAAGTCAGTATAAAGTCATTGCATTCTGAAGACTATAGAGGAAGATGTGTCCGGCATACCTAGCATTCAGTTTTGGGTTTCATCAAAAAGCACTAGATGAAGCATTACCTTTTATTATAATATATAACACTCCAATAGGAAGGTTTAGATGGCTATAACTGCCCTTTGGTCTCAACTTTGCACCAACAATTTTTGATGGAGCCACAGTGCCTTCAATCAAGAACAAAGATGCAAATCCATCACAAAGCAGTAGAGCAGCTATGATTTGAGGCTTTCAACAAGTGCCATATCCATCAGCCATCAGTGCCATATGGGACATCTGTTAAGTGCAGATGGTTTGAAAGTGGATCCAGTATTAGTTGAAGCGGTTTGACGTATGTCACCACCATCCTTTGACTTACCTGTGGAAATTTATACCAGATCTCAGTGAGGTGGATACATCACTATGAGAGCTATTCACAAGCAATATAGAGTTCACAAGGCAACCAGCACAGCAGCAGGTGTAGAGATATTTTGTGATTCCTGCAGCAGGGATCTAAGTACTGTACTTGTGTAGAAAGCTTAGCCTGTTGCCTTCGCATCACACAAAAATGGAAGGAGACCCCATGATTCTTTTCTCCATACATTTTCACCATTATATATTTAGGAAGCAGATCATGATTTACAATGACCTTAAACTGCTTGAGGACAAATTCAAGAAGCCGCTGTAGTCAACCCCAATGCAAATCTAGGAAATCAGAGAATACACTGCATCTCCACTGGTATGACCTTACAGTGTAGCGCTGGAAAGGAAAGGATATGCAGCGCCTGTCTCCTTCAGAACGGAACGAAATGTTCACAAAAGAAGAGGTAGTCTCTCTGCATCAGACAATTAAAGAGGGGTGACCACATCACAGGTGGGAAGTTCCTAATTCTGTTCATCTATCCCGGGACTTGAGAAGGCAGTTAGTTTCACTGGACAGCCTGGTGTGTAAAGGACTGCATATACTGTATTGGTACCCCCCGACTTTGTGAGGTCACATGTCAGAGCCTGTGACCCCAAGATGTGTATATTAATCAGGCGAGAATGATTAAGTGAAACGTACCCAGCAATGTCACCAGGTGTACCGATTTCTGAAGCTGACAGAAATACCGGAGCTACCATTTGAAAAAATGACCTCAGACCTGTTTGAGTTTGAGGGAAAACTCTACATCCTTGTAGTGGATTATTATTCAGAATTCATCGAGGCAGATGCACTAAAAGTCCCATGCAGCCAGACAATAGAGGCTCAGAAGGTTCTCTTTACCAGGCATAGTATCCCTACCAGTCCTCAAAAAGAAAATGGTCTTCAGTATGCTACATAAGAGTTTAAGGATTTCTGCAAGAATAATAGCGTCTTGTACACGACATACCCTACACTCCAAAGGTGAGGAAGGCGAAACGTGCAGTGCAAATGGTCAACAAGCTTTGCAATGAAGTACCAGACAAACACAGAGAGCTTCCAGACTACAGAACTATTCCACCTGTATCTCCGGTTCAACAGCTTATGGGTAGGAGGTCTCACAACAACCTTCCTACTGCTCGAGTGCTTCTAGTACCGACAGCCTATGACCCCCTCAAAATCAAGCAGCTGTTAGACAAGACCAAGGACATGCAGAGCTTTTTCCATATGACCAAAGGAGGGCAGGCAACCGTCACGGAGCATTAAAGCCTGGAGATGAGTTTAGAGTGGCACCATATGCTGGTAATAATAAGGGGAACCCTTGAGTTATAATCAGACTACACAGTGCTATTACGGGTTTGTGGAGACAAGGAGTTCTACTACAACAGTCAACACCTTCCCTCAAGCATAGTATCTTACAACTGGTCTCGACACTTATTGTCTGAAGAACCTCGGAATGGACTAGCTGAATCATCAACAGACAGGGGAGCACGGACCTTACCCCCTCCAGAACTGCCATAGTCATCTTCCAAAGACCATCTGACCATCTGACCTATACCTGAGTCCAGTCAGTTAATCGACATACAACCAGACTGGGCAGAGGTGTGAAAGCCCCGATAGACTCAGTTTGGGATCCCTGTGATTCAGGAGACAGTGTGAGAGGTAGAAGCAGGTGGCAAAGACTCAAGTTCTAGAAACCTCTCCATCCATGTTATTCTATATTGTATTCCAAAGAATTTCTTTATTAATATGCAGGCAATACATGCTGAATACCGAGATGTATTGTTCATTTAATAGAAATCATAATTACAGACCCATTAAAACTAATTCTCAATAATACAGCTATCAGGGTGTCAAGACAGCACAATCTACTCAAGTGTTTTCATTGTTAAAGAGGGGAAATGTAACATATTGTTAATTTTGGATGAGGAAAGCTAGGAGTGTCCTGGGTGTGTTCTGTCTTATATTGATTTACACCATCTGTATTGTTCTGCACTGCATTATATTGTTTTACACCACCTGTATTGTTTACACCACCTGTATTGTTTTGCACTGTCTGTCATATCTTTAGACTGCTGCAAGTGAGTCTGAATGTCTCGGGATTCTAATGCACCCATTGCAGATGGCCAATAAAAATCTTGAATCTTGAATCTATTAAACGTGCAGCAATTTGCAAAGATATTTTAATCAGTCTCATTTTGTGAAATTGCAAAGAAAAAAAAAAAGATATAAAGTTACGTAGATATTTTAATGTAGTCCTGATTGAGATTCTGTTGAAAACCTAGCATCCAAAGGTTACCTCCAGGGAAAAAAGGTTAACCGTGATATTTGGAACTGCAATTATAGTTAGTCCACTAAATGAGGAATTCATTAGTCCAGGATAAAATGGCCCTCATATCCCTTAATATCTCCCTGCTGTGGTCAGCGCTTTAAACACATAAACTATCAGCCAGCACTATATTTGTGATAATAATGAGAAACTATTCATGCAACCAATTCAGTGGAGAGCATTTCCAGATGTAATACTCCAGGTTCTATCTTTCCAAGCACCGAGGCCAAGCCAGGCCCACATTACAAAGCTGGAATGAAATGATGTTTTATTTGTCATTTGCACAAGTCCGAGTACAGGTGCATTGGAATGCTTCTCTTTGCATATCCCATCTTGCTCGCCTTTGAGACACACACACATATACAGGTGAGGGAGAAGCTTTGGGTCTGAGTACAGGGTCAGGCTGTTTGTCAGGGGCCCCTGGAGTATTTCAGGGAGTTAAGGGTCTTGTTCAAGGGCCCAACGGACATGTGACTATTCTGCCAAGTGCTTCCAATCACAGGCACAGAGGCCCAACCCACTGGGCCACACACCAGCCCCCCACTTTCCGGACCTAGAAGGTTAACATCTGTAACTATTTTATGAGACAGGTAGCTCATGAAACTTATACAGCAGCATTAACAACACTGATTAATTACAATCCTGCACCGAGCCATGGTTTGCCAACAGAGGATTCCCCTATCACTGGTCTGATTCCAGGCAGGAACTTTGACTGGACTGCATGGGGTTTCAGTTGGTAGGAAGTATACAGAATACACAGCAAAATCAGCTACTGTTAATAAACTTCTGCGTGGCTGAATAAAGTTTTCCAGCATTTATGGATTATGGCCTTTGTGGGGGGGGGGGGATGTTAAATTGTATTCTGGAATCTTTTAAGATTTTATATGTAGGGCTTAAACTTCGGTGTAATTACAGCTCTTAAATCAGAATGGTTATTGATTTATTGATTTTATGTATCCTATGTATAACACTTTATTTGTGTATAAGAATTTAAAAAATTGTGTTCTCAATTTTTGCACAAACAAGTAAATCAAACAATTTAGAAAGACAGACAAGCAGATACAGTGGCTTGTGTCCAAGACAACCTTTTTGAGTGCAAATTGTATGAGTGACATATATCTAAGTCAATTTTTCTCAACTAGCATCAGCGAATACCATGGTGACCAGACTCATTTCTACTGTCCTTACACCTTCACTGCCTCTATATGTTCGGCACCTTATCTCTGAGGGAGAAATGGATTATCTTTAAATGAATGTATTTTATAGAAGTCCAGAGAACTCATACCCATTATTCCTTTCCAACAAGCTGAATTGATGATAGTAACGTAACTATTTTTGTGTGAGTGATCTTCAGCAGTCCCTATGACATTATCTGATGCACATAACCCCCATTGGCAGACTGTTCCTTATAAAACACTTCAAAGAAGAACAAAATCAGAATTTCTTTTTCCAGCTTTGAATAGTTTTCAGACCCTAAACTCCTAATTCTATTATTCTTCTGGTAGTGATATGAGAGTGCGTGTAATGCAGCATAGCACCAGCGCCAGACAAGCGGCCCTGCAGTCATTCTTAGGGAAGACTGGCTGAGCTAAGCTAGTGGTGGCTGAGCTAAGCTAATGGTGGCTGAGCTAAGCTAATGGTGGCTGAGCTAAGCTAGTGGTGGCTGAGCTAAGCTAATGGTGGCTGAGCTAAGCTAGTGGTGGCTGAGCTAAGCTAGTGGTGGCTGAGCTAAGCTAATGGTGGCTGAGCTAAGCTAATGATGATCAAACTAGAACCTGAACTGCCCTGCAACACCAGTAACATTAATATTTACGCTACAATAATGTTTAAAAACGCACATCCTACGGATTTATAGTACCAGTTAAAAGTTTGGACACGCCAAGCTGCCTACAAAGGAGAGTGATAGAGTGTCACATCACATTACTTGGCCACATGACCTAAATACAGTAGAAATGGTTTTGGAGTTTGACCACAGAAGAAAGGCCTGCAAAGAGTGCTTAGCACATGTGAGACCTCCTTCAGGACAGCTGGAAAAGCATCCCAAGGGGCCACCTCATGGAACTGGCATAGAGAAGAAAACAGAGTCAGCCAGTCCCTGGAGCCATTGGGGTTAATTAAGGGACTCGCTCAAGGGCCCAATGGTGGGATCACTCTGCCGACCGCGGGATTTGAATTGGCAACCGGTAAACCCAAATGTGCCCCCCAACAAATTAATTTTTTTGGTCAATGCATAATTCCATATGTGTTATTTTATAGGTTTGATGTCTTCATAATTATTCTAAAATGTGGAGAATAGTACAAATATACCTGTGTCTAAAGGTGTGTCTAAACTTTTGACTGGTGTTATTTATGTAAATACATAAGATGCTTTTTGTTCTCTGAAAACCTCTTTGCTCTCTTGGTGTGCAGTGTTCTAATTAGGAACACATATAAAAAGACAATCTCTTCCCTGGGATATCTGATAAACATAGTCCCAATTCAACCCTTGCAATCTCTTACAAAATCATTGCACGCCAATTCATCTGAGAGCTTGCATGCAATTATTCTGACTGGCTCACACACACTCACTTGAAGCCCATTATATTTTTTAATGGGTTCTTGTGTGTAGCATGAATACCGTGGCGTCTGACATCCAACCATCCACTGGCGTTTTGTGAATATGTCCACTGTAAAATGATGGGAAAGATGGCCACACTTCTTATAAGGGAGAAGAAAGGTTTGCCAAAATCAGAACTCATTTTCTGCTTTCAGTCAGCAGGTGGCATAGTAGTTAAGATTAAAGCTGTCAAAAAGCCCCAACTGTTGTAGCTTCAGTACTTGAAACTGGGTTGTAAAATATCCAGTCGTATAAATGTGCAAAACTGAACACCGTGAATAAAGAAATTTAGCCAAGCAAGCAGAAGTGAAAAATTATACCTACAAGATTAATAAGTTTACATATATCAGTATACAAGCTTAAAAGTGCTAACTAAGGATATCAGACAAGGAACAAAAATGTCAGCCTTTCTCGCAGTGGTGAAGGATTGTTCACAAATCGTTTGTTTTACAATAAGAATAAGAATACACATGCTTCTTGTTTATTTGTTTATTAATTTGTTTGCTCGTTATTTTACACTCCCGCCACAATGTTGGAACCCACAATAGCCAACTTTACTTAATATTATTACAGTGCTCAGTGGTTGTGGAGTCCTAAAAAGAATGTTGCTGCCTTCCATGGTCGGATCCCAGCAATAACCCCACTGGGGCTTAGGCTACTCCAGCAAAGCACCCAGCTATATAAATGGGTTGAGAGTTAGACTGCCTTGTACAGCGTACCATGTACACCAGCCTCTGCAGTCACGATGATGTAGGCATATATTTACGGGGGCGGAGGTACTTCAATTTCCAGACATCAAAAGATATGAGATGAGAGTGTAAAAAAGTAAACAATGGCCAACTGTTTATCTGCATTTTCACAGTGAAGACGCATTAATGAACATCTGAGTCTGTCAGTGTCATGATATGTGTAATATCATGATATAATGTATAAGAACATAAGAAATTTACAAACGTATGATATCTAAGTGAGCTGTAATCGGCTGCTGTGGACTTCTTGTGTATGCTGGCGACAGGGTAAAAATCGTCAAACAGCCACTAAAGCATGACCAACTGAATAACAAAAAATATATAAAGGATAAACAGGAATGTACAATTGCATGTTATTTCTGCATGTTATTTTTCTGGCTAAGCACAAACCAAGTGTCAAAAACTCTACAGTCAACCTTCAAACCTCTTACAAAATAATTCATTATTTTTCTTTTATACTATGTTGCGGGAATTTCTTCTTAATTTTCTATAGTTTACCTGCTGTAATTCCTGAGTGGGTGGATGGCAGATGAGCACACCAAGGTGAAAGATTCCTCACAGCTGTACACTGTCATTTCCCTAATCGTGCCATTAGCTTCAAACGCTCTTTCTTCTTCTGAATATATAAATCAACGCAGAAATACTGTAGGCTTTGTTTCCAAGTACACTGATGGCTTTGAAAGACACGCAATGGGGAGATGGATGGAAAATGATAAATGTAACATCAATTTATTTAACCAGTAGGCTGCTTACCATGTTTTAACATACCAGGATTTAAACAACTCCCCCGAATGAATTGTTTGAGCAATTAAGTTAAGGTCAGCTGCCAAAATATGCACAGAATGTTTCAATTTCATTAAAGAAAGACAGAAGAGACCCACGTTCTGCAACAAATTAGCAAACTATACATATCAGGGGTGTAAAGATGTATCGATGCATCGTGATAAATCGATTCTTAAGGTGGAAATTTAACTGCATCAATCTGTAATGTCAGAATAGGATATAATCATATTTTGGGTGTAAAATCCTCCTTAAAGGTACGGATTCCAGGTCGCACACAAGCGTGCTCACGTGCTCATGTGCTGCAGGTAGAAGTACAGTGAATTTCCAAAACATAGAAAGGTGGGGGGAAGCTTATTAGTATTCATAAGGCGCTACTTGATAATCTTTGTACTATAATGCTTTTGGGAAACTCACCTGCTTTGTAGCACAGTTCTTTAAGAATATAGATTTAACTATTGTAAAGATTGTACTACGAAACACTGCAGTAATTCAAAATGGTTTTAAATTAACTTTATCATTAAAGAAAGTATTAATAAAATCAAAATATTGCCTCAGACAACATACTTGAATATGACGCATCTTCATTCATATTTAAAAAAAACAACTATACATAGAACTTAAAAAAAGAACTCAAGTGTTCTTTCTCAAAAATGTGAATAACAATCAGACCAGTGAAAACCAATGGAGTTGTACTTATTTCTGCACCTTGTTCAGTCCGTGGCTGTGAACTTTTCAAATACAGTGAATGAAAATCATCTATTTGTCTCCATTCATTTCAGAAAAGGGATTTTCTGTTTGTGGTGTTTTTACCCATTATTGCACCTCCACATGGTTTGTACTGAAGTTTGGTTTTTCTGCATCAAATGTGAAACGTGTCCATATGTCAGAACATTTTGTCTTTACTTAAAGCCAACTGTGGCACAGACATAATGGAAAAATCGTTTACAGACAGACACCACAGACAAAATTGCAAGTTTTCTACTTGTCAGATGGATGCATGGCTATAATCTTTGAGCTATGATGTTCATGGGAAATGTGCCTCTTTTGTAGTACAAAAAGTCATTCTTTAGCAATGGTTAGGACTCTGAAGTAGCTATCTAGATAGCTAAGTAAAAAGCAATGTCAGCCTTAGAGATGCATGAAGTATATTACATGGGGCATGATGGACAGTCCTCAATGCAGCTTTTCAGACAAAGGGGAACCTCATTATCAAACAAATACCAAATAGACAAAACTAAAGAGACCATGAGGGGTTGAACAAAGGCAGGTATACAACACCAGAACTAATTAGGAATGAAACTGCAAAGCAGGGGTAGCACAGAGCTATCTAACAAACTGGGATGGGAGGAACATAGGCAAACACCCTCTAACACAGAAAATGACAGAGGAACAGGGCTTGGGCACATATAATGAGGTCTAAATGTGGGCCAGTACCTCAACCAAACACTAGGGACTCAAACACCAGGAAATACAAGGAGCAGAAGACCTAGATGTGAGGCTGGGCACAGCCAGGGTAACCAAGAGCGAAGACACTAAATGCAAGGACTAAAGTAGGGTACATAAACAGAAGGAAGATGAATAAAGTCTGTCTACCTGAGTTCCAGGACAATCAGCTACTCAGTGGCCCAGGGGACAAGAGGACAAGAGGAGAGGATATTAACTGGGATAAATCTTGGGGAACACAGGGAACATAACAGAATGACCAGCGACACCCACTGGTCAAACAGGAAAATGGGTAGAGCAAGACAAAACAGGGACCATTCCTTACAAAATATCCGTCAGATTCTGCTTTGTTTGTATTCCATTAATAGTGTGTTTTATGGTAATATTTGTGATTTTTTTTTTCAGTGAAGTTAAAAATATAGAATGTGTAAAAATATTTAACCTACTGAATAATCAAATCATGGAAGAAATTAAAGATTTCCGATGCATCAAATCATTCTGCAAATAATCATAACCAAATCGAATCATCTTGGGGCCAACAATTAATACACCTAATACATATTGCTTTAATTAACATAGGCCTGTTGCATAAATTAACATAAATGAAAACAATTCTATCCATTCACCTTCAAACCAATTATTCAGTACATCCAAGTCATGGGATTCCTTTGTTACCCTCCAATTTGAATGATTAGGATGATGGAAAGTCATTCTGGTATCTACTGACTATTATCTGTATACTTCAAGGTATTTCTCAGCTGTACACAATGATACAGTGATTTTTGCATTGAAATGTCCAATCTGGAGTGAATATTACACAGTATTTTGCCCTTTCATGAAATAAAATTAGTAAGCAAAGCATGACTTTTAAGCAGATAATTCTATCCAGTTATGAATATCCCGCAACAAGTAATCCAGAACTGTCTCTCCGTAAGAAGTGAGCTTTCTTTTAATAGATAGATAGATAGATAGATAGATAGATAGAGTGATTGATCGATTGATATATTTGACTTTAAGGTGTAATCCCGCACTAACAGGGCAAAAAAACACTTCACCTTACTGTCCTTTAAAGTCTGAAGGATGATTCACATTCAACTCAGTTTGATCTTAATCATTTTAAATCAGCAAATAATTACTGTCAGTTGTTTCAGTGGGGCCTGGCTCTGAGCGCGTCATAAGCTCCACTTTCTGCTTATACAGCATTCCTGAAAGCGAGCGTATCCTGCAGGCCTCCTCCCTTCCAGGACGGGTCACGGCGCAGTACGAGCGCTGAGCAGTGAGCTAATGACTCAAACAAGCTGCTGATTCGGGGTGAAGTGGCTTACTCCGTCACGTGGACTCTCCCGGAGACACCCTCTCAGCAACCGTGTCCTCTTAGCTTGCTAAATTGGAATAAAACAGCGAGCAAGGACGCAGCCTCTGAGGGCAACAGCTGTGGCATTTCAAGCATATCCGCCAGGTACAGCCCAAATGTTTAAGTCAAGCTTGGCGCTGTCAGGTACTTTTATCACAATGCGCTTTTCCCGATGGCCACCTGTCCTTCCGGCTGTCCTGCAGTGCTACACTTATTCCCTCCACGCATGGAAACAAAAGCAGAGAGAAAAACAGAACAGAATTATGTCAACAGCGAGATGTTACTCCTTCCACTGAAAGGCACATGGAAACACACTGTATCTGCAGACTCCCGGGAATCAGATGCCGTCTGAAGCTCTGAATTACAGGAGGACAAATGGGTGGGGGGGGGGCATGCAGGGAAGTCCAGCCACCCAGTGAGAAATGGCGGGAACCCCACCGAAAGCCATGAAGTGCCACGAAACATTGGTCATGCCACAACAAGTTCACATAGTTCATTAAAAGCAACAAAAATGAATCATTTTTGATACGCTTTTCTTCCTTTCAAGTATTTGCACCTGGGACATAAATTGATAATCAAATGACATAGATACAATCAATTAGACTGATTAAAAGGGTTCTTTTTCACGTCAAAATTAGATTCTCCATTTTCCAAAGCTAAAAAGATGTACAATTAGTACCTTCCCTCCATTTTATGAGAAAATGAAAGGCTCCAACTTTAAAAAGTGCATACAAGGGTGCTAACTGATGATCGGAAATGCTTATCGGATATACTGTCTATTTATGAATGGAGAGCTGGCTAATTAACAGGCGCTTTACAAGCATAACTAATGATAGAGCACACTGGTGCATGGCATTTGACTATGTCATTCATACTGAATTATCTTGATATTGCTCAAGTCATTGCAGAATTTTGTATTTCCATAAAGTTAAGTTGTCAAGTTAGTTATTATTATTGTTGTTGTTTTCCGACCCACAATATTATGCCTTAATATTCATTTATACGTAAATATAAATAAAATATAATTGTATTTATTTTATATTATTGTTCATATGTTAATATTTACATTATGCGTAAATGTTAGGGGTGTAAAGATGCATCGATGCATCATGATGAATCGATTATTAAGGTGGCAATGAAACTGTATCGATCTGTAACATCAGAATTGATTTTTGAGGGCAGGATAAAGATAGTAAGAAACTCCAACTTTCGCGTTGCTCACTTTCGCATTCAAGTGCTGCATGGAGACACTCAAGTAGCAGCACTGGCGATGAATTTTTATTTTACTGGGTGGTTCGGGAAAACAAATCAATATTCATAAGAGAAGTGCTACCCAATTGGATCAACCAAACTTTTGACAGCAAAAAATCTGTCAAACAGGTAGGAGATATTGATGGGAGCACGTTCACTGGCATATCTACCCAGACTGAAGGTCAGGGTATATAGGTCAGTAATATTCAGAATGGAATCATTACCTGATGATTTTTGCGATGCAATGTGGTTGGGAAACTGGCCCCTGATTTATTGTGCAGAACACTTTCTCTGATGGTTAAGATCATCTTTGCATTACGATGCTTTGGGGAAAGTTTGCTCTGTTTTTAGCACCACAAAGTCATTGTTTTTGCAAGCTACGGATACAGCGGTCAATATCTAATGAGCTAACTAGCTAGCTAATTATAGATGCACAATATATTTGTTAAAATATCGGTATCCGCCAATATTTGTTCAAAATTCAAGATAATAGCATCGGATCGATTCGTCATTCTTGACTGATACAGTATATCGATATTCAAAGTTAGCAGCACCAGAGCTAAAGACACAGCTATTGAATTAATGGAAATGATTGCATTGACCATTTTCCATAGTGCGGAGAGATTGAGAGATTTTATCGGCTCTCCTGCCCACAACGTTTATAATTCTTCATTAATTCTCGCCCACAGATCGATCTTTCATTTTCCACAAAATTAAAAGCAAGGTAACGCCCCCCCAATCAGGTAGTGACGACCTTAATGTGTTTTGCTTTTCCTGTACAGTTCAGTAGTTAGCCTTTTTTCTATTTACACTGGCTTCTTCTGCCTGTTTTATAATAATAATAAAAATTAATGTTCCGAGATTCTATTTTCTTTGTATTCCATAAATGGTTAATAGTGTTGAATAAAGTTGCCATGGAAGTATTTGTGCGGGTTATTTTCAGTGCAGTTAGAAAAGGTTTGAATTTAGGATATCAAAATAATCGATTAATCGAATCGAGATAGAAATGAAAGATTTGCGATGCATCCAATTGTCCCTCAATAATCATACATCAAATCACCATGCAGGAAACCCTTTGTACCCCTGACAAATACGAATATTTTTGTTATTCATTGTGCATATCCATTAGTGCTGTGGAAAGAGCTTACAATTATCAACTCTGTTTCAAAGAGGCACCTTATACAAATGTGTTTCACTCTGCATTTTTCCAAACTAGCTTTCAGATTGTTGTTTGATATAAATGGCCTGAATGTGTCTAGACGTTGTATGAGGTGCTGCCATTTAATCAGAAATCGGCTCAGTATCTGAAATGCTATGAAAGAGCAAATCTAGCATTGCGTGCAACCACTGCTGGGTGCTCAGGGGCACGCAGCTAGGGTAGAAAGTCTGGAAAATATTTCTGTTTCCATTCTTTTGTCCTAATTTATATACAGAATTTCATCCGTTATCTCTAGACTCACATTCACAGTAACTTTATTGAATAATCAAAGTTGGGTGTCAAAGCAGGGGTGTCAAACTCCAGTTCTGGGGGGGAGCCCCGTGTAGCTTAATTCTTCTCTGTTCCAACACAAATGATTCCGCTCAAGAGCTGTGTGCTAATTAGCATTAGGAGTTGAATCAGGTGTGTTAAATGATGGGAAACCCATAAATGTGCAGAGCTCCGGCCCCCCAGGACTGGAGTTTGACACCCCTGGCTTAGGGTATAAGGTATTTATTTTAATTTAAAAAATGTCTAATGATATTGTATAGGCCAACAGGGTAAAATGCAAAAGCTGTCCTGTTCTGTCCTCAAAATGTTCAAAACTCAAATACAGTAACCCAGCCAGCAACATTTCAAACACACAGCCAGCCAAGAGACAACATTCTAGAAATCCCCGTTGTGAGAGGCACTTAAGAGGAGCACCTTGCTCTCACAAGAGACGCGTAACGTTGGATGTGGAGACCTGCCGGGGCTCCCGCCTTATCTCTGTGATGCAACTTCCTCCTCGGGGGCAGCAAGAACAGGAAACAATCGAACGAAGCTCAAAGCCGCTTTACAGAGGAAGCCGGGAGCATCTGGATGTGAATAAGCACGTGCAAGCAGATCTCGGTCTTACGCCTTCAAAGTACCCTGACATTCAGGGAAGAAGGTTGCCAGATTGTTCTTGCTTTTGCGTTTCTTAAGACCTCTTTCAGGCAATACCGTCCCCTCAGACAAATGATATCCTACTCCACTAAGTGCATCTGATATAAAACTGGAAATACAATACTTCACTCATGTTCTGATTACATTAAAAACATACTAGGAATGATTACAATACATCATAATATCCCCAGTGATGTTATCAGCAGTAAAACCTAACTGCAAAGTAACATATTTTAGCACCAAAGGTTTACATTCAGCAAAATGTGCTTCACCAGAAATGAAAAAAAAGAGTTCAAAATACAATTTCAAAAACAGATGAGGTGGTGCTATTCTGTAGCTGGCTTTATTAAGAGCTTATGTCCCTTAAAACATAAATCAAAATAACTGATATTTACAGTCAATACAAAAATGCTACAGTTCCCTTTAACCATGTGCATCAAGTTTGTCCAAACGATATGGGTGGTTCATATCTTGTTGCCAAGACCCCATTAAAGCCAGAATCCCTTAACATATTGGTGATTCCACAAGCATTCTGCCCTCAAATTAGTCGTCGCAGATTCATACGGAAACACTGACAGCGTCAGTGTCAGTCAGACGTGCATCTCCCTGCAAAGCAAAGAGCGAAGTACTCAAATGTCAGTTTACTTTTCATCTCCATGGTTCCTGAACAGACTCTACCGAAACTGACTGTCAATAAGGAGAGGGTGAGGAGATGACCGACAGTTATGAGGCCAAAGCACTTTGTGCCTTTCTTCCTGAAGCTTATCAATCCCAGGAAAATAGCACCGTCTTTGAGTAAGGGCCCGAACTGCAGACTAGCCAACAAACCACACATTATAATTCTGAGGTAACATCCATCCACTAACCATTTATCCTGGACAGGGTTATGAGGTAATTCTGATTCTGATTCCAACCCTAATTATCTACAGTAATAATGAGTTTCGATTTCCTTAAGAACAGTGGCCGGGACGCAAACATATACCATGAGCTGAACTGAGCCTTTTCTTGTACCACACTGATTTTAAACAAAAGATTTTCTTTTATAATGTCTGGGCATACGTTCTGGGCTAGCATCCATCAGCATTAAAAGAACAATATCAATGCATATATTATATGAATTATACATGTTCTGACTGCTTGGAACAATACATCAATGTAATATTAACCCTTAAATAAATAACAACCCAGAGACTGTGTAAATTATGAATGAAAATAGTAGCTTGAGCCATAGAAAACTATCCTCATGCAGACATTAATCATCATTGATTTGTGCTGTAGTGAGGAACACAGTCGGCAATAATTCTCCTCGGTGAGTAAGTACATGCTAAAGTCATGCCGTTAACTGCATCATTTATTTGAGTTTATTCCACTTGACTTGCCGGTGCTTTACAGAAATGTCGCTGAATAACTGCAGTAGCTGCAGAGCCTGAAATGGCCGGCTTACCCAAGATATCAGTCTAGCAGGAGAATGCAACTGTGTGAATCTGAAGGAGATGCACTGCAAGAAAGAGAGCAGGTAATGACCTACAGCAGCTCATACACAAAGTGGCCAAGTTGACCTTCCAAAAGGGGGAGTCCATTAATTAGTCTTTGACTGCACAATAGGCTTGTGTGGTAAGACCAGGGGCACCACGCTGAATATAAAGCTTCAAGTTCCAGTGGCATGATGATTTTAACACAACGGCACTGCAGTGCCGTTCCAGTCGGGTTGTGGGTTTGAATTGGTGGCACAGCTCTCTGTGGGCTTGTGAGTTTCTATTTCATCCATTCGTCCAGAGACATGAAAAATAACTGGCTCTCTCAAACAGACAAATGTGAGTTCACATAACTGAGCAGGTGGACCATGTGTGGGTCATAAATGTGGGTAGGACATTGGGGTATGTAGTGCAATGTAGTGCATGGGCGAGGGGGGGGGGGGCTATCCCAGGTAGCACAAGACTGGGTTACATCCAACATGGGTTACATCCAATCAAATCCGGAGCCCCGGAGGAGGATATGACCAAGAGGGAGCCTAACTGCGGCCCTCACCATGACGATAGCTGTTGTTCAAAACTTCAAGCCCAGCTGTAATACATGCAGAATCTGTGAGCTATTTTTATCATCTTCCACAGGCAGAAATGTTCATTTACGAGCCACTTGTAGTCAGTAGCTTGACACGATCCAACCGCAAAAGATTAAAACTCAACTTCTTACCATATACATATGATATATACAAAATCTCTACACAAGTCATTCATAAATTCGCTTTGAAATGTAACATGGCGCAACATGCATAAGACCTGTACATAAAATGGTCCTTCAACATCTTGAAAAGAATTAATTAGTTTTAACACCTATTCAAGGAAAATGGCTGAGTGTATATATTAACTGGAAGTACATTACCCTGGAGTGAATTGCCCACGGTACACTGAATGTAGGATGTGTTACCTGTTGCTGAGATGAAGGGTAATAACCTCAACTGACTCATCTAGCCCACGTTTGCCTGAGTGCTTCTGTTGCACTTGATAACAATCAGTGAACTGCCATGTTGCTATATACTGCACGACTAATAGTTATAGTATTAGGAACAAACCAAAATGTTCTCAGTAACATCAAAAACACTCATCGGCAAATTATGAAATAATCCCCGGTAATAACAGTTTAGTGACAGCCAGTAGAAAATTGGAAACAGTTATGTTATTACTGTATATCTAATATTTAACGCAAAAGCTTCGTGTTGATGTCATATCCCTATTGATAATTTCTGCGTGGCTGTCTGGTTCTTCACACTGAATCCACCTGTTAGAATGTGAAAAAAATGGATGGCAGAGATCAGGAGCGGCAGCGGAGAAGTGAAACACCATTATTTCATAACGGAATGCTTAACGTAATGGAGGCATTGCAATTTCACCCGATAGGTCAGGAGTTAAGCACGTAAAGTCACATTATCCATCCCACTCCGCTTCTGCACAATAAATCTACTGTACTTTCACGAACATTTCCACCTATCGTGTACGGAATTAACAAGTACGGAAATTCAGTAGCCTGTTCGGATATTTATATATTACCCTTAAAGAGGGGACTCCCTTTAAAGTATTTCCTTTTACAGCAACCGCGGGAACAATATTTCTGTTTCTGATCCTGCAGCTACAGTGGTTAAAACTGTAATAAATTACTTACTTCATTCGGAAAACTGGCTTGTTTGTTCTGGCGTAACTCTGACGTGTTTCGGTTAAGATCGGTATTTCAATTAAATATTAGTCCACAGTCTTCTCCGTCCGTCCAAATACAGTACACTGTAATCGAGATGCTTGTATTTACGGATTCTTTCTTTTCATTTACCGAAATAAAATCACGACGAATTTGAAATCGTGCTGCAAGGAGTGCGTTGAATTAAGTCTCTGGACACAAATCCACATGTTTGCAGCGGCACCTATAGCACGGTTTGCTATCGAGCACGATCCTAAATCTCAGCAATCCGCAAAAGGCACGGATCCCTTATTCCGAAACCTCTTTAGACAATATTTGACTGGAAAACCACGCCCAGCCCCTTTGCTTGCAGCTTAGGAGTCTCACTGGTCGGATTGGCGTAAACTTGGTCCTTCTGCATTGGTTTTCTTTACCTGTGCAAATTTACCGAATGAACAGCGCCGGGAAAATAGGGGAAAATACTCCGATCTCCACGTGCACTGTACTGAACAGTGTATAAACAAGGTACACTCCAGGATACAACTCAAACAGCGCATGTGAAAGGTAGCCATCGGCGACAAAGCGCATTTTAACCAAAGTTTGGGGGTATTATTATTTGTTTTTTTACTCTCCCACAGTGGGGCACTAAGACGGAGTGTTTGTGCAACCGGTAAACATAAACTCAAGGCGACATCAATTTAAAGTTTAAGCTATAGAAAGCACAGAAATACGGAATCACACCTTAATGTCAAAAACATACCAAATACGACGGCATGACGACATTAACTGCTTCTAAGATGACACACTGTGCACCTATTTAATTCAGCGATAATGACTGTATTTACGGCAAAAGGCAAAAAAAAAAAACGTTTTGAACAGTGTTATCAGAATCAATAACTTATGTGTTGCCGCTGATTTAAAATAAGTACTATTTAGGAAATATCCAGTATAGTAACTAGGCAAACTGAATAAACTGAATAAAACTGAATAAATCGAGGATAACCATTAAAACTCGAAACATATCTCTCAAAACCCGCTTACAGTACTCAAGTGTGGCATGGATATGTATATATATCTTTTTCTAATTCTATTTTCAGGTTGATTACTGCAGCGTCACTTTCAATGTAAATATACCCCACTAACAGCCAGTTATAAAATTTATCACATTGATTTTACATGGTTTTTGCTTTCATTTTATTTTAAAATATCTGTTTTTTGTTCTATCTGAATATCTGAAATCACGGCTAGGCCTACTTACAGTATCGATAGCAGTAGGGTTTTTGGTATTAAGTGTTATAAACGTTACAACATTATGCTTAACGATGGAGTGGCATTAAAACGCAAACGATATCCTAAATATTGAACTTTACCCAAGAGCTGGAAAAAATGTCAAAAAGAGCGAAACCACTATTATAGATATTACTATAAGCCTACAATTGATTAATAATTTTACTTGCATTTATTACTTGCGTATACGCCTGTATATAGGTGTGTGAATGTAACTCTTTTTATAAGCTTTTTGTAACTTCGTCTCTTCTCAGCACAAGGACTGAATAATTGTACCGCCTTTGCAGTTTCAGAGTTACTCTGGAAAGAGGTTAAATGTGCTACTGCAGGGAATACTGGACGGCGGGCCTTTTATTTGGGTTGTAAGAATCACGCCAGGTTGCGTTAACATGGATCATTTCATGGCTTTGCGTTTCTTAACACCTCAGCGTGCAGTTATTTATAATAATAATGATAATAATAATACTAATAATAATAGCTTTCAATTTTATTGTCTGAACGTCCTGTGCCGTCTGCTATACCGATTCCTTTTGCACAGTGCAAAAGTAGACCAGGCTAAAAATACACCAGAGCCGCTGTGGAGGAAAAAATGAGGCTCCGTCTGCGGGCTCCAGCGGCGGAGAGCTCATCACCGGCAGCTGCAGAGCAGCGGGTGCCTGCGGTGTCAGCGGACGGCCTCCCTCACAGATACGGGCCGCGCGGCGTGACGGGGTGCGCCAGACGGCTGCTTTTGTAAGGCTTTACAACCGGGGCGGGGGCGGTCCGAAACCAAGGGGCTCCTCTTTCCTTGCACGAAGTCCCGTACTCGGAAACCGAAATCGCATGCGTCGCTTTTCCCTGCGATAGCGATCAACCTTTCAGCTCATGCTTTGCAGATTCCTCGCTTTTTCGCTTGGGCTATAAAAGAACTTTATCAGCAAATACACAGCGCATGTACGCTAGAATAGCAACATCTGTAACACAAGTCAAATAAGTATCCACCTAAGAAAAACAGGAAGATAAATTAACACAAACGACGCGTGAAATGAGTGATAAAGGACACATAAGGATTAATGGCATAGATTTGGTCATGACATAGCATATTGGGGACAACTGGAAGATGACAGGGAAGAATTTGGTTACATAATAGACGGTCCGCCTAGAACCCGGTGAAGACAATCAGACCCTCAAACAATAAGAACAATAAAATACAACACCATAATGCCAGGACCCCATTGACACCAATTTTGAATATTGCTCTTTGCCATCTGTGTCACATTCTTTCACCATTTCTTTTTATTCATCCGTTTTCCTTTCTTATACTTTGGTCCAAATGTGAATCGGATATGGGTGTCATTGATTTCGGCTTATATGATGCCAACGCTGTTATCCACCGAGAGAACGCACCCTGGGCTCTGCGTGCTCCGAAAGCTACACATGCGGATTCGAGGCGCTTTAAGATTTCAGCAAAACGGTATATTCAGGGTAGGTGCAAGGTGTTGAAAGTGGCTTTGTCAATATATCTGATATAAAATATTTCAGATGTCTTACTCGATTCAACACCCGCCTACTTATTACTAAGAGGGCTGGATGAAGTTACACAGATTTACATAGTCTTATTTTTCTTTACAGATCAACACGTAAACTTGTAATTGGTCTATATTATAGGAAGAGCAACAGACTCATTATCCAAAGAATGGGAATATCTTTTCAACTTTTCTGGAAAGTACCAAAATCCCACGGACGCCCATGTCCCTCTCCGGCTTAGTGTTACGTGGCATTATACATGTAGTTGGTTAATAATAATAATAATAATAATAATAATAATAATAGTAATAATAATGTTAATTGTTAGTTGCTGTTATTATTGATATCATTGTTGATGTTATTATTATTATTAATGTTGTTGTTGTTGTTCTTATTAAGCAATCCTCGAGTAAATTAAAACACACACTGAGGAGATAGAGGCCTGAAGACATAGGCAGAATTCATTCCATATGCATTTCAGCACTTTTTGAACGATCGTCTCCTGAATCTGAATCCATTCCTATGTGTGTGAATATGCATGCGTGAATTACCATAACGCTCTCTTGCACCTTCACACTTAATTGTTAAACACGTAGCGATTAAAAAAAAAAAAAAAAAAAGATAATAAACTGACTGGACACTGCGTGTTGAATTTGGAGAAATTCCATAAAACTATAGTCTCTCGATTTGAACAACTTCCAAATGTGGAAATAAAGTATGGAGAGGTGGACAAAAAAGTGGTAAAATTTCATGGTTGAAAGCGAACTCTAGCGGCAATCGCAGCAGTGCGCTGTCCGTGGTCCTGGAACAGCAGTAAAGACGTTTGCCTTTCAGATTCCGTCACGTATCTCTAATAACAGAAACGGATTTAGAAATCTCTCATTTTTCTCAATAGGACGCGTGCAGCATAGATATAAGCACTCCAATTAAGTTTTCTGGAAACTGATAAATTCAGGTACTAGGTGGTCATTTTATCAAGAATCTAACATTTGAAAGCAGATATATAGCCTACATAACTACCGGTTTCAACGATACAATCGTTTTGGACGTCCTTCAGCCAGATTTCTTCAAATTATCCTATACGAAAGCAGTCTGACAGCTATAGTTATATGTAGTTCATAAGAAACGTAATGTGCTTTCAACTTAAAATTCACGATTTCGCGATCTCTGAAATACAGATGTCCGCAAGTGTTACTAAGTATCTCTTGTTAACTAATTGGGTAGCGTAAACCTTAAGCAATAATACGGCTGTACAAGAAGCCGGTATATTCAGACGGATTTAAGTCATGCATTGTCATGTAATATTCAGATTCGCCAGACTTAATTTTAAGAGGAAAGATTTGTATTTGCTGCGGCACGGGCGATATTTAGGATGACATGGCTCCGGTAGCACGTTTCAGAATACATAAGCGCTTACCTGATATTAACCGGGGAGCCTGCGGGTCCTTGATCTCTCCGCATCCAGATCTGGGGGATCTGAGTCGCTATGAACCTCAAGGCATGTTTCAGGAAGGGCAGCGAAATTTCTGTGGGAAAATCCAGGGTTTCTGTCGGCCCGACAATACAGAGAGCTGCAGCTCCTCACTGCGTCAAGCGCTAACCTCAAACATCCATTAAACAGAAGGTGATTAATTCAAGGCAAAGCCCTGATTGAAAGCTCGTTTGCTTCTCGCCTTTATGTATTCCGGTACAGACTCTGAGTCCAGAGTTACCAGCGAGCAGCGGCAGGACTGGCTTTTCTAGCATGCAGGCGGCGACATCACATTTTTAAACCTTTGTCAACGGTTTATTATTGGGGTTACGGAGCTGAATGTAGAACTGTACGACATGCGCATGTTGGTCCAGTTGCACTTTAAATTAAATCTCATAATCAGATTGTCTTGTCACTGTCAGGCTATAAATGGTGCGGGTCCAGCGCAAGGGTAATTCCAAATGCAAGGTAATGCATGCATCCATGCAAGGTAATTCCAAATCCCTCTGCTGTAAGTATGCAACAAGATACAAACCACATGTTCTAAAAAGAATACATCGTTAAAAATCATGCTAAATCGACTTGCACTTGTTTAGCGCCGCTGTCACGTCCATATGTGTGTGCACATTATACACCAGCTGTATCAATTACACTTTAGATGCTGTTAGGCAATCGTAGGCTACACCGAAACGCAGATTTCAGAATAAGGTTGCAAACTGGTGTGGTTTCTGCATCCACACTAACGCGCGACTGGTGTGCTTATAGAATACTTTACACACAAACTAACAGGTATACTGTGAAATATGTGGAGGCAAAGAAACTCCCCACTAAGTCGGCTATGCAAATCTCACAACGCGATCAAAATTAAAAAAATGAATAAGAATATTGTAGGCGTATGCCTACTCTTTAAATTGACGAAAAATTATGCTTACCTTTGTAAATCGTGTAGTTGCTAAGTTGTTAGGTAGCTGTAAGTTTTTTTCTATTCCAGGTTATTTGTTTTTAGTTATAGCGCTGTGTATATTATGCATTGCTACATACTATCCCAGGACTTAGACGAGCCCTATGAAGATTAGCTCTGCTCTTGTTCGTATGGTCCCGTTCATACGGTCTCATTTCAAGACGGGGAAACGTTAATAAAACTACTTACACCAATGTTTGTGCACGTGGTTTATAAAACAGTACTGACAAAATAGATAATCCGGTATTCAACAGAGGACGTGGCGAGGCAGCTCCAACGGCATGGACTTCGTAACTCTTTAATTCCAAGTTGAACTATGCTATATTATTTTGCTAAACTACAGACGTTGTTAAGCTTGTTGGAGCCACGGTGGAGATCATTACTGTCTTTACTACACAACGTTGCACCTTTTAAGGTTAACCATCGTTTACAGATGGCGACAGTCAGTGAAGTGAGCTTTCTGTGATGTAAGCTCTTAAAAAGCAGAGAATTGCTCTTAGCCTGGTGCCACCCTGCGTCTACTAATGGGAGGAGCCACCTCACCACATGGCATGCACGCACACACACACACACACACACACACACACACACACGTGTACCGCTGCAGCACTCGACTTTCCAGAGAGAGAGAGAGAAGGCTGGGTAGCAGAGATGTTACTTTGCGTCCTGCGACCACGGTAGGATTTTATTGGATTCAGAAGCACTCCCCAGAACTGTTTGCCGGGGTCTGATATGTTAATAACCGGAATTTGATGCTGGATTTTCACTGATTTTATAACATTGCCCTGGTGTTTGGCAGCTAAACACCATAAAGTAACAATATACAGAACAAACAGCAAATCCTTCAAAGGAAAGAGGCACATAAGGAAGGACATTTTTTAAAGTAATGCTCCTCTGTTACTGGAAACAAACATTTTAATTCATGCGCGAACATAGACCTAATTCCTTTTCAATAAGGAACATAAATGACTTTTTAAGACAGTTCCATTTGTGCACAAATCACAATTATTTACAGGCTCTTGTCTAAATCTGAAACATTAAACTAAATGGATATAGACCTACATATACCCTATTCTATACAGAAGAGCGTACTGACTGGTACCAAACATCATCTTTCGCTTTTGCCCACTATCCTGAAATAACTTGTAAATCGCTGAATGTCTTTCATATTTAATTTTTCCCATTGTTATTTTTTTTTACAGCCAGTGTAACTAGATGAACTGAGTTGCAGCATGTAAAATGTCTCCCAGAAAGGTCCAAAGCTGACTTTTAATATAAAATATTTTTATGGGAGCCAAAGCACCTCAAAATGTTGACCTTTACCTTTTCTAAAGGCTTGGCATAAATATTTGAAGCCATTTTTGACATTGAAGAGGGTAAAATTTTCAGCCATTAAGGAGGTTTATGGGGAATTGGTGGAGGACAGACCAGTGGGCTAAATGCTAAAGGTGATTTATTCAAATCCTTTATTTATCTTCTAAGCCTATTAGATGTGGAGCAGAACAGGGAATGCTGGGATTACTGAGGGGGTCTTATATTTCAAAAGGGGTGGGAGCACAGTATGTGTCTGGTGATATGATGGAACTTCTTTGGAAGATGCTTTTGAGCGGGATGTGACATGACGTGTCGTTGATGTCGAGAAAATGAGTATACCAGCGGTGTCATAAGTCTACTGGAGAGAAAAGACGAAACTGCGGTGTGTGTGATCGAATAAGGGAGAAAGTGATTCATTTTTATCGGTTACATTCAAAGGTCGTCATCCCACAAAATCGTGAAATGCATGACTTGCCCCTTTACCACCAACAAGACTGCGCACAGTGAATGTACTCAATGGGAATGACTGACAGAGCAGAGAGAAATATGTTTTCCACCTTAATGCTAAACTCTACAGCATCCTGGAACTCTGGTGGACCACCAATGTCTGAAGATATTCCAACATTTCATGTTCTTATTCTGTCAGTGGTTGTTGGGTAGCACAGTTACAGGAACTTTCCCATAAGTAATCAAGTGCACCAGGATATGATGAATGGGACGGAGTGTGGTTGACATAGACTTTCCTGTTCATGAAAACATTCAGCAATGAATTGTTGCCCGTGCTTGTAGGCATTGTCCAGCAGAGGAGGAATGTGATTACTGGCTTTGAATTTATTGCCATCTACTTTACCCTCTAAGAGGCGGAGTGGATCTAAATCATACCAGGAAACTGCTTTCCACACCGTGACAGAGCTGCCAGCATCATTCTGTGTGTAAAAGATTCAGTCAAGCTTGTAGGTCTCCTTTGGTATGTGCTACATGTATGCTAGTCAGACAGTCAAGATCAGAGTGAGGAAAGGACTCCATGTGCGAGATCTGTCCTCAGTAGAGCACTGCTTGTGCTTCTGTCGTCACTTCATAAGAACATAAGAACATAAGAAATTTACAAACGAGAGGAGGCCATTCGGCCCATCAAGCTCGTTTGGGGAGAAC
>JAODKC010000048.1:5952779-5971554 GCA_026777985.1 Mormyrops attenuatus | reverse complement strand
ATCTTATATACCTGGATCATGTCCCCCCCTTAGTCTCCTTTGCTCGAGGCTAAACAGATTCAGCTCAGCTAACCTCAACTCATACGACATTCCTCTAAGACCAGGAATCATTCTCGTAGCCCTACGTTGCACATAAAAATGAAATACTGAATAAGTTGGAACTCTTACTGAAGGATAAGTCAGTAGGATCTCTTCTTTGAACTTGGGTGTCAAAGCTGTTGGTAAACTAGACGTGCAGAGTTTTTTCCTGATGATCCTAAGCATAATAAGATACCAGATGCTCAATTTAGGAAACACATTTACTTTCAGTACTATATCCTACATATTGTCTGATCTTGATCATGAGAACGTACAGTATTATTGAAATTTCTTGTTCTGGCTATAATATTTATTTTTCATTCAGCAATTTTATATTCTTCGTTTGTGTTTCATTTTCTAGAAAAGAAGCAATGCCAATTAAATGAGTATATTATCTAACACTGTCTTTGCAAGGAAGCCGAAGCTCATAATTAAAATGTGTTTAAGGAAAAGGGTCCACTCAGCACAGCCGCTGGGGACTACAAAGCTAATAAATTATGTGAGTCCTCTGTCAGGTCTGAATGTCTAATTTTTCGAAGAAACATTTGAAGGAAGGAGTCGCCATGGTGACATGCAGACCGTGCCTCCGTATGGTTCCTGTGGAATCTTTACATTAATGTGCATAATAAATCCGCATGGATCCTGACTGTAGATTCGCAGAGGATCTGTTTTCCAGACGCTCTGCTTGTATTGATTGTGGATAAAAACCATAAATTGTACAGGCTAGAGTGTTACAGGATCAGCCCTGGCTTGATGAAATCCCCGCACAACCAACAACTAGGTCACCTTTGGGGAAACACTGCCTCTTTTTCACAGAACCTACTCTCTGTTGCTTGGCAGACCCTTTAATATAAAGCAACACTTAATCTAAAACAGGACAACACTGCAGTCACTCCTAGGAGTGGGACCCACAGGTAGAATCCTTGAGCACAATTAATATGGACAGACACCTTTTAATTAACCTCATAGATGCTTCCATACATGATTATATACTGCTACCTAACAGGAGGGCAACTGAGAGTCAGGTGACACAACCATCACTGCAGACTAAAAGCAAAAAAAACAGAAAAAAATATTCAGCACCATACCAAACTGCTATTTCTAGTCACATTCTATCATCTACTGCTAACACTTCCGTTTAAGATCTTAACATCCTGTTACTAATCATTTGATTGTACAGACTATTATTAAATAAAATAGATTGACTTATAGTCAAAGTTAGAGAGGAATTACAAAAATATCGTACTTCTGTCTCACAACGTACATGCTAAAGTGTTTGTAAATCACTTGCAACTATAAGCACATTCGGAAGCATACTTAGAAATGGATTATACCTCAGCCTTAATGGTTGCTTCTTAGTTATGAAATAACTGCTGCTAATCATTTGATATTAGTAAATAAAAAGTGAATTGTACATAAAAATATTCACCTACAATTAAATTTATAAATGCATTACAGAGATGTGTTACTCCTGCCTCAGATATAATGATATTGTTATTTCATAATTCCATGAGTTGTATCACTTAAAATCCAAAAAAGGGGTTAGAAGACATTATGCATGTATGTATGCACGGATGCATTATGTAAATAAGTTGATGTCATAAGGTAATTAAATAATAATCATATACCACTTAATTCGTTTAGGAGTGGTTCATTTAAACATTATTTTAATGACTAATAACCAATAATGTTATAAGACCCATAAAACCATTAATATTTCCCTAAATATCACCAGTTATATTCTGCTTCATAGTATATCATATTACATGTCGGTGACTTGTTCTGTTACATGAGCGGTGTCATTGTAACAACAGGCAGCATAATTAGTCACATGGATATTTATAACAATGCGGGTTCATAAGAAGGCTGGTTGTATTCTACAGGGAAAGGTTCAAGTAAAGTATAATCAAATAACCTTGATCTTTTTTGTTCTTTAAACTGACAGAACATACAGTCCAAAATTTGTTCCCTTTTAAGGTTGCAAACGAGCCAACAATGCATTTAATCACACAAGGAAATTTCCACAATCAAAACACACGTTAAAAATAAATTGATATTTGATCGAAATTGAAATGATAGCTTACTTCTTCACAGCCAATGACAAATAAACAATTATTGTGCTTCTGACCGCACATCAATATTACCTGGAAACTGGTTGTGCAGAATTAACATCAACTATATCACCTAATGCCTCTACCACAAAGAGTGATATATGAGGTGCTTTACATGTAGAATGCAATTGATCCTTTCCAGTGTGCGATTCTTACGGAATGTTCTTGTGGAATGTCTGTGATCCATTGTGACATAAACAGATGCCCAGGATGATCATGTTCCATTTTGAGACTGTAGATGTTTTTCTTTTACAAACCCATATGGAATATTAGGATTAGCAGAAAGAAATTCTTCCTTTGTGATGTAAACTGAGAGGCAGAATGTTCACATTCCATTATTGATCGGCAGACCTGGCCCATGCCTGCTTTCTGTGAGTGTTTTTTGAAACAGCCACCCTAAAGGAAGATTTTCTGCTGAAGTTAGAGACACAAGTCAGTAGTGGTTGGACTGACAATCCCCTTGGAAGCTGTTTCTGCCCAAAAGAGTTTTTATAAGCTCAAACAGAAGGGAAATATGTAATGAATTATGTAATGGTGTGATACTGTGCATTAAGGCAGAAAGGAGATTCAGCAGGGAGAAGATGCTTATTGGTTGCCGTATAATTAACATTCCTCAACCTCAGACAGCATGACTTCCTTTATGAATTTGAATATGAAATGACAGTAAATGACAGCATTTCATGGTGGTATTATCATAATTTGAAACCTTCGAAAACATTAGCATGCACAAATGTACCACTCTTGCTGTGATAATAGAGTGAGTATCAGCTTCTGTGAATGCTATGTAAGGTGATTTAAATGTAATAAAGCATTATGACATGTACCGGTCAGCCATAAAATTAAAACCACTAACAGATGAAATGAATAACATTGATTATCTAGTAATAAAGGCACCTGTCAAGGGTGCCATTATATATTAAGCAAGTGAATGGGAAGTTATTGAAGTTGATGTGTTGGAAGCAGGAAAAATGCACAAGAATAAGGATCTGAATGACTATAACAAGGGCCATGATGTGATGGCATGATAACTCGGTCTTGTGGGGTGTTCCCAGTATGCAGAGGACAGTACCTACCAAAAGTGGTTCAAGGAAGGCCAAGCAGTGTACCAGCGGCTGGGTCATGGGTGCCCAAGGCTCATTGATGCTCGTGGGGAATGAGGGTTAACCTGTCTGGTCTGATTCCACAGGAGAGCTACAGTAACACAAACTGCTGAAAAAGTTAATGTTGGCTGTGATAGAAAAGTGTCAGAACAAGCAGTGCATCACAGCTTGCTGTGTATGGGGCTGTACAGCCACAGACCGGTCAGAGCGCCCATGCTGACCCCCGTCCACCGCTGAAAGCGCCTACACATGAGCGTCAGAACTGGACTATGGAGCAATGGAAGAAAGTGGTCTGGTCTAATGAGTCGTGTTTTCTGTTGCGTCATGTGGATGTCCAGGTGCGTCGTTTACTTGGAGAAGAAATGGCAGCAGGATGCACTATGGGAAGGCGGCAAGGACAACGTTCTGCTGGGAGACCTTGGGTCCTGCCATTCATGTGGATGTTACTTTGACATGTACCACCTACCTAAACATTGTTGAAGACCAAGTGGCAGTAGTGTGGCAGCATAATATGGCCCCGCCACGCTGCAGGAATTGTATAGGATTGGTTTGAGGAACATGAAAATGAGTTCAAAGTGTAGACTTGGCCTCCAACTTCCCCAGATCTCAATCCGATGCAGCATCTCTGAGATGTGCTGGACAAGCAAATCCGATCCACGGGGGCCCCACCTCGCAACTTACAGGACTTGAAGAACCTGCTGCTAACGTCTTGGTGCCAGATACCACAGGACACCTTCAGACGTCTCGTGGAGTCCGTGCCTCAACAGGTCAGAGCTGTTTTGGTGGCACAATGGGGATCTACACAATATTAGGCAGGTGGTTTTAATGTAACGGCTGATCAATGTGTATTGCAATGTCCATGAGGAATGATTTCAAGTGGGTGAAAAGACATTGAATTACTGTGTATTAAATAAAACAAAAACAATATTTTTGTCTGCACTAACTTACTTTTTTGGTAAACAGCTTCCTCTGTACTGGCAGGCCAAACCAAACAATTGCACCCCCACACCCCCCCCCCACACCCCCCCCAGTTTCCATTTTCTGTTTAAAAATACAAACATGAAGCAAGACAACCACAAAACCTCTTGCCGGTGACATGGCTGCCACGAGCATTTTGTCTCTCCACTTGCTCATGGGCAAACGTGATTCTAACCTTAGTATGTACAAATGAAAACTAACTAGACTTTTTCGGTTCTCCAGAAAGTTCCTGATATCTTCTCGGATGGCTAGATGAACTCCGCTTCAGTTCCCAAACCCCTCCTCAGGGGCACCTCAGCAATTCTGTGTGTTTCTGAAATTTCACCACCATGTCATTTAATTAATTGAAATAATTTGATGAAGTATCGATTAGCCAATTAAGGCATGCTAGTGGTCAAGTCAACTAACACAGCTGGATGGATACTGCAAATAGTGTGACTTGAGGTGTCTGACAGACATAAAATCACAGTTTTCCCCAAACATACAGATAATTAAAACATATTTTTCTTCAGCAGCCAGAGACTTTTAAGTATCTGCCCCTCACCACAGAAAGGCAGCAACCTCAGTGGTCTTACGTTTAACGCCTACTGCAAAAGACAAACAGTTCAATATACCTGTCAGTTTACCGCAGTAACTCACATTTTCAAATATTACATCTGCTTTAAAAAGTACACCGACCGAGCCGTCTCAAGTCAGAAACAATCAAATAGTGGTGACATTTTACTCATGCTTTCCTGGGACTTTGCACACAGGTAAAAGCTCTCAGAACAGCGCACTATTATGTCAGACAAATCTATTTCCACTCGCATGGTCAAAGTACATTCAGTTTCGTCAAGCAGTGATGTTTTATTCATCCGCAGGCTTTTTAAAACTAACTATGTGTCCTTTGAGCATTCGGATAAGCTCCTCCATGGAAAAAAATCAAGGAAATGAATGTCGCTGTGCCCGCCGCTGCTTCTCCTGTTGCTGTTGTTTTTTTGTAATGCAAAGAGAGCAGACAAGGGCTTTTGTGACTGACCTTTGACTCCTTCACCGGTGATTTTCGGAGAGGGGGGCTTACACACAAAGCTGGGTGTGAGTAGGCATGTTGTACAGACCACCAGGCCGCAAACACCCCCAATAGCTCTTACAATCCTCATCCCCTTATAATATCCCTCATTTATGAAGTGCTTCTGTTGACATTGCTGCCATCGTTTTCGCTATACCTTCCTAAAACACCTCCACCTCAGACCACCCTGGGTGGTCTCCCAAGTGAACCGTCCCACACCAGCAGCAAACAGAACTCGCTTCCAGCTCGCAGAGTAACTGTAGGTTATTTGGCACGCAGTACTGGGCCATCCATAATTAAAACCATGAGCTCACACGCCTCACTGACTTTTAAGTAACGCTCGTTCCACATCAGCTGGGAACCGAGAAAAATGGGATTTCCCAGGTTAAACTTCATGGTGTGATGTCCTTTTAGATGCTGTTGCAGGCCTCATTTTCATGTATGAAACCTGGAGGATAAATTCCCACCTTGCAACAGAACTTGGCAGATCTGGCGGCAAACTTGACGCAGATGTCCCTGCTGAAAAACTGACCAGCATAGTAGCACTAAAACACAACACATGCTGGTATTGTCAGCATTACTAGCATTGATTATGCTGGTCCTGGTTACCAACATGACCAGGATAATCAGTGCTAGTCATGCTGGCAATACCAGCATATCGTATGTTTGGGTGTTGGTCATTTTTTCAGCAGGGTTAACTGTGTAAAATTCCCAGGTGAAGAAAATCTAAATAACCTGCAATTTCACTCATCAATAACTATTCATGGGGTGCTGAGCTAGTGCATGGTAGATAAGGGGAACATACCTGACTGGTAAAGTAAAAAAACACTGATGTCCAGCTGTATGCTCCTGACAGTGCCGATTACGCCGGCTCCTCCGTACATACCTAACAGGAATGCTTGTACTGGGTAAACTGGCAGTGGGACTCATACCAAGAGAGTACTTCTGATTCCCTGCCAGCACTCACATTTATTCCAGAGACAATCCTCTTACCCGCCTGGCTGTGTGCCTGCCTAAGACACAGTCCCAGGGAAGCAGAGGAGAAGGAAAACACCAGCACAGAGTGCAGACATTCAGGAGCATCTTGTAAGCCACCTTGGGACAGCAGTACTTAATACACTGGACAATTAGCAGGTATCATGAATGCTTATGTAACAACAGGAAGATGCATATCATTCTGTGCTCCCTGTCCTGGGAGCTAATGCTGGCTTTCTTTGCATTATTTTACTGCGATACGCAACTCTACTGAAAAAAAAACATCATGCGGGAATTGCAAGACGTCAGCACCATCTAGAAAAAGACGAGCGTATTTGTTCGAAAAGGGTCAAATGTTAAATATTCATGCACTCTTTTGTACCTGATGTCTTTAACTCCACAACGAGCACCAAGGGAGAGAGGGCGCCGCGCTGTAGGCGAATCTGCTTTCTCTGCCGGGCAACAGTGAGCTGCCAGAGAAGCCAAAACACGAACGTCCGCATCCTCTGGTTGGTACTTCCCTCAGGATTATGGCCGCTGATGAAGAATGTACACAAGCACGGCACGTCGTGTGAGAAAAGGAGGATTTCTGGCTTGCAACCAAAGAGAGACTAGACCAAGCAGAAGAAATACCAGAGATAACAACCACATGACCCACCATCACATGGAAAATCAATGGATAGGTCACATATAATTAGACCTACTAGTACTCAAAGAATCTATATGATATAAATCAATTAGCAACAAGTAGACACTTGAATACCAAGACATACACATCTCCTGAACCTATTATCAACCTAGGCATTTAGTAGCTACCTTTTGTATAAATGAACAATGAAGCAATTAAGAGCCGTGTGAAGTTTAATTCAATGGAGTCTGATGTCCACAATGGTCCAGAATGATTTGGGCACCACTTTCTGTTGGTCCCACCCCCTCGTTTTTAACACATGACACTTGTGCTCGAAGACACCAAGTCACCATTATCCACACTCACACATGCCCTAGTGCCTGGGCCCCACTTCCGCCCTCGTGGGCAGCCCCCAAATACCCAGTAGAGGAAGCTGAGGACCAGCACAAACACCCCCTATGAAGTGGGTGCTCTCATCCACTCCCTAGTGTTCCCTGCATGGGCTGCATGCTGTACTTGCCGGTGCGACGTGCCCAGGGAAGAGGGATGTTTTTTTCATTCCACCCACCTCCCATCAGGAGCCCAGCCGACAGTAGGGGTTGCTGTAGAGAGATTAGAGGGAGGTCAACCCAGATATCTAATCCAAGGAGAATTAGAATGCGCAATTTCTGGGGTCAGGATTAAGCAGCACAGTGGGGATCGAACCCCATGCTATTGCACACACTCTGTTTTAAACGGACAATATTGCACTTCTGCAGACTTTGCACAATAAGCTGATCACTCACTCACTCTTCTCTATCTGTCACACTTCTGCCACTTATCTGTCTCCAATTTTCTAATCCTTTGCAATGCAATTTTTGCATTATGTTTAAATTGCACTGTATTTACATATTTATTGTCATATTGATGTAGTGACGTATAATTGTGTCCTGCTTTTCGCACATTAGTTGGTACTTGTGTTCTGTGTTTAATTTCTGTTTACCAGGGGCTGGAAGGATATGGAGAGTAAGATTTTCATTGTAGAGTGTAACTGACTGTTTACTGGGCATATGACAATAAACCCTGGAACTGAACTGAATAAAAGAAACCACCGGAGATTGAGCTTTGGCATGAAGGATTTGCAATAAACTTACAAAGTTTGCATTCACTGTGTTATGTGCTGCAGCCAGAGACTCTTTAAAACCATCCTGGGATTTTTCAATAAAAGGGCTTTACCTGATTGCCATATGAAAAGCTGAATTTAAATCTAATTTTGGTTTGGGAATCTGTGCAGATGTACAGAAAATAGCAATAAATTAAGCCAAATTAAGGAAATCAAATTAATTTAACTTCAGACAGAAGGGACATCTAGTTTGTTCAGGAGTTCGTTGTTGCATAATCCACGTCCCCAGTTGTGAGCTTTTGGGGCACATTGCTAAAGATATTTGGTTAAACTATTAAACCACAGTGTATCAAATCAAAACCGATACACCAATCAGCTGTTTGTCTGGTCCAGTTCATACACAGGGTAGCCAGTCTGCTCCCAGAACTGGATGTTGGTAGCTCTAAGACCACGCGTGTAGCAGATGCAGTGATACCCAGAGACCAGCCTTCCTTAAGCGGCAGATCTCTCTCAGGAAGACAGGGAGTCTGTAAACGGCATCACTCAGAGCAGCAGGGCTGCTTGAGCATGACGCAGCAAATGAGAAGCTATGGCAGATGTGTGAGGCTGTAAATAAGGAACCGATCACATGGTACCAGGATGGCCTGAGTAGGGCAGGAAGTCAGGCTCTCCTTATGAGCAAACGGTGAGATGCACATTCGATCAAAGAATGTTTTTTCGTATATGTACTGATGGATTAGTCAGGCTTTCGTTCCTTAGAAGATGCCAGAGATGGTACATGCTATCAGGGCAATACAGGAGGAATCAAGAGCTGGTGCCTGCTATGTGCTTAGTGGTGATTAGCAGAAAACGAGTGGACTCTGCTGGGCTTCATTCCCTGATAGGGACACCAGCCGCGAGGAGCAGCTCTTCAGCGACGAGTGACGTGTCCTTCCTGGTGGGGTGGGTTTCTCCCGGGAGAGACCCTGACATTTAGAGGAGGCGGCTTGATTACAGCGCCATCGTCCTCCACACTGTTGCCGCCAAGGCCGCCCGGGTCCCCTTAGCGTCCGCTAGGGCACAGGTCATCAGTACGGCTCCCGGACCTGCTGCTTCAGGGACTCCATGATGGATGACGGACGGGGAGCTCAAAGGCGATACCCGGGATCCGAGGTGCTCAAGCGATCGGGTCAAACTCCGTGCGGGAACACGAGAACGAAGACAGCCTCTGCTATCAACATTAGCACAATTTTAACATGTTAATAAATGTTATGAATATTTTATTTGAATATCTTTCATGCAGTCTTTATTGGTCCATTTAAAAATTCTTGGCAAGAATTTATTATTTTTTTCCTGAAGACATATTTAATCAGCATGATATCTATTCAATATCCATCAAAAGAAGCCATTCCCATAATGTCACATAATAAATGCACTGTTGATAGTTTTGTTTGGTGAAAAGAAAACACGTAAATCCCTCGAAGGAATGGTTCTTGTTAAAAGTAATTACAAGTAGAGGAACAGAATTGTTTTTATGGCTCAAACGGTTTCCCCTTTGAGCAGCGTTCAGATAAAGGAGAATTAAAGAGCAGAAAAGTAATCGAAAAATGCGTAAACTGAAGCAAAAGACACAGTTGAGTAAGTCAATGAAATGGCAGCTCTGTGACACTGCTCACAGGGCACAGAATGCTAAACACTCAACTGAGAGATTTTGATTGAATGTTGGGATCTCAGTATTGGCACTTCATCTAAATGACTTTAAAATGCACTCTTCCCATCATGTGGGGTGCAGTCAGCATTCGACTGCTCGTGTCACATGACTAATAACCCTGGCATCTAGCAACACTGTATTTTCATGTAATGAAAGATAGAAAGATTCTATTATCAAGCATAGCCTAATCTAAAACATGCTCTCTTATAACGAAAATGTTAAGCTGACATCTAGCTTATTGTCAGTCGGTAGTGATACACCATCATTTATAAATCCAAATATACAGTAGACTTTTACTAAAATCCTTGATTAAAAACGACAAGCAAAAAATACTTAGGATATATATTTGTAATCTCTGCATGGAAACTTGATCATTGTGAAATAATTGGACATTGTTTGCTGTGTAAGATGCGCAAGATAAGATTCAGAAAACTGCAACTGAAGGAATGAAGGAACGAATGAAGGAGTCTGAGAGTCAGTAAAACATCCAGTTTTACAAAAGTGAGTTAAAAGCCAGCAATCAAATTTCAGCAGCTGACCCTGCCTGCTGTTTGAAATTTCCAACACGGTAAATATTTTTCAAATTCACTTGAGGGCCTTTTGCAAATTTGATGTTTTTTTTCTCATGACGCAAGCATGAGTGTTAATCTTTAAATCGAAACCCCTGGTGGTATGGAGCACAGAATCACACACATGCACAGCCGACGTTTTAATCCAGAGTGTGGCTAGAAGCAGCGCAGGGAGTGAGTCAGAGATTTATGGGTGATATTTACAAGTACAGCGTGCAGTCCCAAGCCCCCTGCTCCTATCAAACTGGGGTGGCCGCTGGTGAATATACCCCTCCCACTAAAACAGCCCATAGCCCATCCTGTTTAATTATTCCTGCTGTTTCCCTGCTAACAATTTTTTATAGGAACTAGGAACGTTTATCAAACGTTACGATTATGGTACAGAACCATTCAAAGTGTCCAGTTTTCCTGATGTTCCTAGAACATTAGCACACTACTCCAGCTAAGAATAATAATGTATACCTAAAGGGGCATGGCAGGGCAGAGGGTAACAGTGTTGCTTTATAGGTCATGGGTTCAAGGATGAGTGGTGTACACATATAGCAGTTTTATAAAATAATATTCTATTTTACAATAATATTTACACTGGCAGCCATCCCCTGAGGAAGCCACACTTTAGCAGCCTGCTGTTTATCTTAACAGGCCGCTGGCCCTCAGTGTGGTTTAGCAGTCACTGATTGCAGTAGGGTTAGGGACATTTGGCATGGGTGCAAAAGCTTGATTGTGTGGGCGTAAATGTTGTTAGTTCTTGAACTGAAGTGAATTGAGTTGCACTGAATTGAATTTGGGCAGGAGTGGAGCTCTCTGTCCTGCATGTTTATTGGCTTAGACACACATGTCAGGGAATAACATTCTTTCCCTGTTTAGCACTGTGACAGACATATTCTTGGGGTCCAGATCATTGTAATACATATAGACAGACCTTGCTGGTCTGTATAATTGAATTTTATTTACTTTACTTCTCTAGACCAGCATATGGCCCACAAATCCCAGTCTAAAATGTATATTTTTCACTTTAAATTTAAATGTCTTTTTATTGTATTCTTTTTTCTATTATTCACCTATAATTTTTACTGGTATCCCATCCAGGGTGTAAACCTGCCATGTTGTCCATCCTGTCTGGGACAGGCTCCCTGCGACCCTGAACAGAACAGACCAGTGTTTCCCAATCTGGTCCTCGGGGACCACCAGGCATCCATGTGTTTGCTCCCTCCTAGCTTCCGGAGAGGGAACAAAAATGTGGACTGTCTGGCAGGGAGCTGGGAGGGAGCAAAAACATGGACCGTCTGCGGGTGCCCGAGGACCGGATTGAGAAACACTGCAATAAACAGTTTGTGGTTGGATGTATGTATGATTTTTTAAGTTATATGGTTACCTTTTTACGTTAGAAAGATGTGCCAGCCTGATGTGTTCTTAGCACGGCAGAGAAGCTGCGTGACATTAACGTCAGAAGGGGCTGAGAGAATGAGAAGAAGAAGCTAGCTTTGGATGCGACCTTCCTGAGGGGGAGCGGAATCTGCATTCGGCATAGCAGCAGGAGCGATGGCATCGGGAAACGGCTGCGCTGGTAGGTTTATTTAGCCGGGCGGAGCAAACGAGGCCGCCAGGAGAGAAATCGGTGGCAGGCAGGCGCAGGTGCTGCTAAATGGGCTTTTAAGCTGCTGTTGCATCATGCGGTGGCACCATGTCACACAGGGACTCATAAAGGTTTTTCATATGGCTGCAGGCTGCTTCATCGGGCGCCGTAGCCTAGCAGAGCCAGAGATTAGTTCAGGGATCAGGCAGAGGATACGGGCAGCATCCTGCTAGGGCACCTCTCCGAGAGGCCGGGGTACGCCATCACTGTAGCCTTTCAGCGAAGTGGCCGCCTCTTTCCTTTGCGGCCCACGCTGCGCTTTACCAGGGTTTGGCATCCCCCACGCCAAGGTGGGGCAGGTGGGGGTAAAAAGAAAAAGACCGCCCATGAAGCAGCTTTCCGGGGGACCGTGAATCTCACTCTGCTTTAAATAGAAGGCCATTCCGATACTACAACAGTCTGGGAACAAACATGGTCATGCAACAAACATGCAACAGCTCTGCCCCTCCTTTTATAAGGACCCAGATGGTGCTTTTGGCCAAATGTGCCTCAGACTTTAAAAGTCAGCACCGCTGACTCAGCACTACAAAAAGTGCTAGTAAATTATGTATGCCAGCACGTCGCTATATAATGAGGAGAACCATTAAATCAACTTCTGAATAATGTACCACATAGTACAATAGTGCATAATATATTAGCTACAGTCCAGAGAGTGACACATCCTTGTGTGCAGGCCGTCTTCAGGTATCCTATTGTTAGCTTATATGTTTTCTCACTCTGTTCTTTCTGCTCCTTATACACAGAGCAGAATAATAAGCAAAATTATCATTTGTGCACTGTTCCTTCTGCATTTGTCCCTGTCTTAAATACCCCAGGGTCCCCCAACTCCCCCACCTCACCCCCAGAGTCCATGCCTCGAAAGACGGCTAACAGCCAGAGAGAGTGTTTTTCCGCCTTTTGTCGAACCGCCCCGGTAAGGCTGGACAGGAAACCCGCCCCCTTCCGCTCCCGCCTGGCGAGGTGGTAATTGGACGTTGGGCTTTCAGCTTCCCACGGATGCAGGTTCAAATCGCTGTTGACATTTCCATTCAGCCTAGCTGCACATTCGCTGCCCACCTCACCAACCTCCACGATAATCGGGGCAGGTCATTACCCAGTGTCGGCTTCTGAAATATTTAAACACGCATGTGTCCACAGTCCTACCAGAGAGGTGTTTTTGAATGGAACTGACCAATTTCAATCAAAGCTGCCGGATTATAACAAACACAGATTCAAATTTATCGTTGTACTGCCATAGTTGCAAAAAATTTGAAGATCTTTCTGTTGTTTTCCATCAGAAGTGGATTTAAAGTAGAGTACAGACACTCCTCACTTAATGACAGAGTTCCATTCCTACGACTCGGTCGTTAAGTGAATTGGTCAATAAGCGATATTTCAAGCATATTGTACTGGTATCGGGTTCGTGTCAACCATCTTTAGATATTGGTTTGATGCCACCGTTTATAACATTTTGTATATTTATAAATGTTTATACTGTAGTGTACTGTATGCTGTAATAAACAGAATAGAGGAAATCAGCTGTAATATATGTACATTACTTAGGTTTGCATACTGTAAATACAGGTAAATGGAGATTGTGAATGCAAGCGTTGTGAATGCTGAGCCACTGCGGGAACAAGACTGAGGCTGAGACTGAGACTGAGACTGAGACTGAGAAAAGGCGATGTGAGATGACACGCCTGACGCCAAGTCACCGCGCTGCCGTGTCCACGCCCAACGTTCTCGTACAGTGTACAATACTGACTGGTGGGAGAGCAGGTCCTGGGTGGTAGGCAAACAGGTGGGGTGTTAAGTGACGAGTGTCTATATAACGGAAGCGATTCTATATGATATCTGCGTGAATTTTCACAAGAAAATTTCCCAAAGTCGTTTCACCAGGATTCACACGACATTACACATCTGATAAATTCCAGTCTAAATACATGAGGCCTGAAATGAATGATTCAAAATATTTCAATTAGCCCATTGTGTAACGTCCTCTCACTATCCGCACAGGGATCTCTGGATTTCATGGTCATCAGGCCTTGGTTTTGTGATGAGTTACACGTCAGCAGAGTAGTGGCAAACTATCTCCGTATAGCAACTGATTTTATGCATCGCAGGTCATTTTTTACCAAGAGAATTGAGATACCAACAAAATAAAGCAATAGCTATAAGTATTGATTTCAGTTTGAAAAATAAACACTTTCTCTCCGCAAAGGCCTTCTATTTTGCCTTCCCGGTGGTAATATTGAAATGAGATTTTATATTCGCCAGGACACGGCGGAGATTTGACAGGCTGCTTTATGGCTGAGAGGAAATCTGACAATTTTTATTTCGAAAAAAGTGAGAGAGAAAGATCCAATCTATTTTTTTGTTGTTATAAATTCAAGGTTGGGTACACATCCAGTGACTTTGAATATTCTCTACAGATCAATGGTGCCGTTACTGTGGCAGTCTGTCCACAACAATTCATCAGCTCAAGCTGGTGAATGCATCCATCGCAATGAGTGAGCAATTACTGCAGTGGGTAACACAGCTAATGGTGGAGAATTGCTTACTAAGGTTGTTGGTTCAAGTCCCAGGAGAGGCCCTGCTTGGGCCTTAGTTTTAATGAATTGCTTTTGCAAAATATTTAGTAAAACTAGGGGGAGGAGTTACTTTGGAGGAAACTGACAGTTTAGCAATTAACTGCGAAAGTGTAGCTTGTGAAGTAAGTCCTTCAGGATGGTGTTGGGTTGGGTATGTTCTGATGGGGGACAAGACATTATTGGATCATGTTAAAATCTGTTTGTCTGGACTCAGAGGACTCGGATATGACCCACCGGAGGCCAGTGCTGTTCTCAGACAGCAGACCTCAGGCCTGCAAGGTGTTCAGCTGGGGATCAGTTTAACTTAGTTTCACATGGATCAGATTTGTTCTTCACCACCAACAGTAAGATTCAATAGTCGCATGATCACTAAAACTGAATGGAAACCATTAGTGTTGGGTGGTATACCGGTTCATACCAAAAACCGTTTCTTATTATTGTTATGACATGAATTTTTCTTATACCGCAATGCCGGTTTAAATATCCTACTCAAGGTTAGGAAAGTGGCGCACCTGGAAACTGTTTAAGGGGGAACCTTTTTCACTGCTGCACCGCTAAAAATGTACTGCTAAAGATCAGAAACGTTAGATATAGCTGATGCTGGAGTTGAAAATAATGAGATACTGGGGGTGTCAAAAAATCGATTGTCAGATACTAATCGACATTAAAAATGAGCATTTGATTAGATACTCATTTTCACCATTATTGATACCAATTATTGATACCAGTGCGGTTTTCGCCTCATTCGCAACACTTCACACAGCACCACTACAGCGCACGCGCACACTCGCGCAGCCCCTCCCCTCCTCTCAATAGCTGCTGAACGCATTCGCGCTGGTTAACACACACATACCGAATTGGCCGAACATGGCATATACTGCAGTTGAAGGCGCTTCGCAAGCTGCTTTAGTAAAAAAACAAAAACACGAAAGTGCAGTATGTTATCATTAAGGTAGTGGATAGGCGCAATCGCTAATAATAATATAGTTAATGTGGGAACAATGCAGAAACGTAAAACAAAAATGTGTCTTGTAAAATCCTGTAAAATGTGGTAAAAAAAATACCGTCGTATACCGTGAAACCGACATAAAAAAAATGCCGTGATATAAATTTTTGGTCATAACCCCCAGCTCTAGAAACCATAACATCTCAGAAAATATTCTGCATCATTTAAAGTCCACTTGGGATTATTATCATAATTATAATACCAGCAATAATACCAACTGCCATTTTTGGATTTGAGGAAAAAATGCAGAATTTTAAGTATTTGAAACATGTAATGGGAACAGAGAAACACTCATCGTCTTTTTTAATGCTTTGCCTGATCAAATAAAGGTTAATGGATGAATGAATGAGGAAGCCGATGATTGGTATGCGCATGGCTTGGCTCGCTGACAGTGAGGTCACGGTATTTCAGCGCATTGACAAGCCTCAGAACGTCCAAGAGGACCCACCACTCCCGATAACCAATCATTTGCATGTATTTAAATGTTATGGGGGGCGGCGGATGTGCCGTATAGTGCCCCAGCTTTGCACATAGGCGGTTTTGGCCCAGGTCGCCAGCAGGATCGCGATCTCAGCGTGGGTGTCATTCCCAGAGTGATACAGATCTGCGCTGGGCTCAGTCCCCACCGGCTTGCACTCCCTCGCACCCCTATGCAAAGATTTGCATTACAAGACAAAGGTACAGATTTACATGCGAGGCGCTCGACCGGGGAGGCCTGTGAGTCGGGAGTATGAGCGATGGGGGGGACTAATTTACATCAGCGGTGACGGCGGATGCAGCACAGCAGCATGCCTGGCCCTGCCCCCGAGCAGCTCCCTCCGCGCAGATAGAGCAAGCGGCGGCTTCTGCCGGCGCCAGCCGCACCCTGGTGGCCCCCATCAGGCTCGTTAGTGACGTCACAATGGGGTCACAGCTGCGGCGGCTCCATCCTTGAGCTACCTGCCTGTCAGGCTCCTAGCTGCTCGTTAACACTGCCAGTCGCTGGAAAAACAACTGGACAGTAATGGGGTCAGGGACGCGGTGGCTGTTTTTGGCACGGGCCCATGTTTCGAATGCCTGAGTAACGAACCCCCTCCCCCGCATTCTGCAGAAATGCAAGGTTAATTGGTTTTCTATTTTTGACCCCTCAATCATTAACTGGCACTGGTCTAATAGTTTTCAGGAGAAGCCATCCTATTGGCCGGGCTGCAGAGAATATGCTCTGAAATTTGTAGTGATTGGACAGGCAAAAAGTCTCATTTGCATACATTCCCTCGGACATGATAAAAGGGGAAGTAGCTTTCATGACGTTTAAGAATTTTGGGGTAAGGGTTTTAACTGAACTTTAAATGGAAAAAACAAAAATGCAAAAACTTGTATTTTGTTTAGTTACTTATGGTTATGGTTAGGGCTGGGTAGGGGGGTTAAGGTTGTGATAGTTAGCATTAGCATTTTTCCCATAGAAATGAATGAGCGGTCCCCAAAAATATATAGAGACCATTCCAGGACCCCCAAGACTCTGCACTGGCCAAGTGACTCTGGAAAATGGATGTGTGATGTAATATCAATTAACACAATATGATGCCTGCTCTGTACTGCTTATCCATTGTTTGTGAAACCCCCCTCTGTCTGGTACCCTCAACTTCCCAGATGCCCCCCTCCTCCTTTGACACCCGGCCCCACCCACTCTTGAGTTTTCTGGTCTCTGATACTTTTCATTTAAGTCGGGCCTCACTTCAGTCCTGCGGTACAGAGTGATAGGTATTTTCAATGCTCAGGCTGTGCTCAGGAATGTTAAGCAAATGGAAAACATGCAAGGAAAAAAAAAAAAGAAAAATAAAACACAACCTGTGAAGTATGTGGTAGAAGTAGAGAGTATTAACTCTCCATTTTGAACCAATTCTGTGTTTGACTACTATTTGCTTCATCACAGGTTAGCCTGAACTGTAGCGGACGCTTACCTCTATGAACTGAATATCAGCCAAACTCTTTAGTATTATTGTGCTGTTATGTGCCACTATCTTCACTTTTGTTTAGAGATTTTTTTGTCCTGTCATCATTTCTGCTTAGCTAACAGTTATGATGTAATGGGTACCACTTTATAATGAGACTACTCTTATAAAGGGTTTGTAAATGGTTTAAAATCAGGTTATTAATTAGGTTGCAGCACTTCGCAAAACCATCCATTTTCAGAAACCACTTCTCCTATCCAGGCTTGCACAGCCTATGCCAGAGGCTACATGTAGGTACAGCGCAAGGTAGGGAACAACTCAGGATAGGGTACCAACCGATCACAGGGCACACTTACACACTGTTAATGCAATTGAGCAACCCCAGCATGCTTTTTGGACTATGGGGGGAAAACTGGAGAACCCAGAGAAAACCCCATGGCAACACAGGGCAAACATGCGAACTCCACAGACATGGGGGAGAACCCAGGTCTCAAAGGTATGAGGCAACAGTGCTAACCACTGTACCACCATGCCACCCCACTTCACACATCATTAACAGATAATTATAAACAAGTTATAACTGTTTTTTTGTTTTATTGTTAATGAGTTACTACCATTTATAAGTGGCAAAAGGGAGCCTTATTGTAAGGTGGTACCAGGTTATGTAACGAGATTTATAACATTGTCTTGTTTCGCATTTCAGTATTCAAGACATTCGCTCATACAAGACATTTTGTGCCATTTGTTAATTTGTCTGCTAATCCGAGGATAATTGATGAGTTTACTGCCTTGGTTCGTGTTTATTTTCATTCACCCTTGAAGTAAGGGGACCAATTCGACATCTGTAAACAGCACTGCCTGACTCACAGACATTAACAGCGAAGCCGGACGAATGCAGGCCTCTTCCCGGAATCGACTTGCAGTCCTCAATGCGCCAGGGCTGGGAATGGCTTCATATGTATCCGCCACGAAATGGGCCTCTTACAGCATGATTGTTCGGGGGGGAGGGGGTGGCAGAAAAGCCCCCACCCACAGCCTCCACAAAATTTCAGCTTTGACAGATGTCCAGAGCACTGGAGTGTGAAGATGGCTCCATATGGAAGCAGTCAGATTCAAAGAAAAAAAAAAAAAAACGTAGCAGGTGCTCAAACAAATGTATCGTCATGAACAAACCGCAGGCCAAAGATGACAAACTATCAAAAGGGCAACAATTCATCTTAATTATTCCATGTAAGCGTTGTCAGGGTACCCGTGGTCATGGAAAGCCTGGAAAAGCTTTGGAATTTTGAAATATTTTTTCCAGGCCCTGGATAAGTTTTGGAATTCTTGGATAGAGAGGAAAGGTTTTGGAAA
>JAODKC010000048.1:5929343-5944345 GCA_026777985.1 Mormyrops attenuatus | reverse complement strand
GGGGGGTGTCCCGTTCGCCCCCCCCCCCCCCCCCCCCGTCTCCTGGTTTTGGTCTTCAGGCAGCAGCGAGGGGGGGCCGCCTGGGGCCTTTTATTATTTTCATTGCTTTGAATCATTTCACCACTTCCTGTGGGTGGCTGGCAGGTTGGATGAGATCACACACCCCCCTCTGCGGAGGGCCACGCTGTCCTGCCTGGTTCAGCTCCCAAACTAGGCGCCGATGTCAGGATGCTCTCAGTGCTGCAGGTGAGAATCAGGGGAGCCAGCCTGACCATTCTAACAGAAAGCTGGAAGAACTGGTGAAATCCTGGGTAGTACCCATAGATCTCTGAGCAAAGCCTGAAACTCCTTATATGTAGAGTCTGGATGCCATACTTCTGGTCAAGTGTATGACCACAAGGGCCACCCACAGCATCCCTGGAAGAAAGGCTGACTGCTATTAAGACTGAAGTCTGCTCAGTCCTCAGCTAGCGACCCACGTTAATGGACTGACATACCCCAACGGGGAGGCCTGCCAGGGACCCTGCCTTGACTCCACATCCCTCTAATCTCCATAGAGCTCCTCAAAATCACTAAGGGGATGTCATGAGGTATGCAATGGTTCAATAAGACCTGTATAACATTTCAATAAGACCTGTACAACATTTCAATAAGACCCGTGTGACCAATGACCCAACACCCGCGTGTATTTTCCTGACACATAAAACCTTCAGCTAACTAATCCTTACAGGTCAGCTGTAGAATACACACAGTAAAGCTTCAGTTTGTACTTGTAATTTTTCATAAAAGTAAGTATGTCATTATCAGAGGTGGATAGTTCAGTGACTCTTGATACTCAATTGGCTGGTTGAAACAAAATCTTGACCTGGATTTTTCATTTCTGGACGCGAACTATTCACCTCTGCTCTCCATCCACTTTTCAGCCGCTTAACCTGGTCAGGGTCTCCTGGAGCCCGTCCCAGGCTGCAAAGGCCCCTATGCAGGAGACACCCTGGCAGGGATGCCAGTTCAGTACAGGACACATGGATATATACATACACACTGACTATGGATAATTTACAGCAGTGTTTCTCAGTCTGGTCCACAGAGACCCCCAGACAGTCCGCATTTTTGCTCCCTTCCAGCTTCCTGCTGGGAGGGAGCAAAAACGTGGACCACTGGGGGTCCCTGAGGACCGAGTTGAGAAACACTGATTTAGAGACACCAATATGCCTGCCTACATGTTTTTGAACTGTGGGAAGAGATCCCAGAGGACCACCACAAGACACAGGGAGCACCAGCGAAGGGCTTCAAAGCCCCAATAGCACCCCACAGTGAGTCTCCTTTATTACATCACGTATATATAAATGCATCATATTGTGCTAAAAACATGGCCAGGGATTTGCGTCTCCATCTTCCACTAAATTTTATCTCTGCCACAATAACTGAAGGCTTTTATTTAAGACAATTATTGACCTTTACTGAGTGATACTGCTGAAGCCATAGTTAGTCCGTATCTGGCTTTAATTTTTTTTTACCCAGTCGAGAGTTCCTGGTGTTTGTCTAAAGTCTAGCTTTTAATAAGTCGTAGCTGACCACTTCATCATAATGGTCCCATTATACCCCGCTGGGCACAGACAGCTCTATTAATGAATGACATTTTAGCTGAGCTGGAGATTGTAGGTTTTCACCGTCTTTGTTACCAAAGTTCAAAAATCATACCCAGCCCCACACATACAATGCTGTATAACGAGAAGAATTCTTCCACTGAAATCAATCAGTTGGCTCAATAAAAGTCAGGAGTTAGTTAGAATATCCCACTTTAATAAAATGCTGATTTGTTTGCCTGGGGGGAAATTTGGGTTTGTATTTAAAGTTAATTGCCTCTAATGTAAAAAAAAATGGACCTAGTAAGTTCTGCTTCACTAACTGGGAGCAGCGTATACTGTGCATAGCTGGCCTGAAGAGGGCCCAGACTGCCGACCCACAAAGCTCGTTCATGCGGTGCAATACGGGGACACGACAGGCTGGGCCATATTCCACTGGGAGGCGAGCCAGACCCCAGCGGCTCTGCCGCTCCTTTCACAGACGAAATGAGTCGGACGCCTAATAGCTTGGAGTACAATTGATATTTTCTCCTGTTTCACTAACATTTTCCGCTAGGCACATTTCTTATAAACCAACGATGGAACAAATTGTTGACATATGGTGTAAAGCTTCGAAGTTAATTAACATTAATTAACCGCTGGTGACAGCAGATCGTGTCTGCAGCCAAAGCTGGCTGCTGCTTTGTCTCAGTAAAAAAAAAATACCCCCCCCCAACCCTTCAGTATGAAGAGTTTAGAATTCAGAATTACAGGGATTACCGGTTACCTTACTGAAGCAGAAAGCAATTGGAATTATAATGAACAAAAAAGAAAGAAAACACATTTACCTGTTTTCATTTAGTTTTCATATTATTATATGTCCAAGGTTAATATAACTATTCATAGTAATTAAGATGTTCTTAGGCTTAATTTACTATGTTTGAAGGATTAATGGCGAGTTAGTCATAATGCTATAGATCATAGCCAGTTATGTCTTCTAATGTATTGCATATACCTAATTATGGATCAGATATGATAATATGTGTAATATTATACCATTTGAAAACACTCATGGTAAAGAGAGACCTGTGTCATTAATCCTTTTTAATGTCATCATCTAACTAGGCTACTTTTATGGTTTGAATGATTTAAAGTGAAGCAACTTGCAAGAATCTTGGCAACATTATTATTATTATTATTATTATTATTTGTATTATTATTATTATTGTAGTACTACTAATAATAATAATAATAAAACACAAACATATAATGCATTTTAAACAAATTTTACCCCTCACAGACCTCCTATTTAGAATAAATATGCCCTTATGACATCACAACGTGGGTTTAATTTTTTGGTATTTTGGGGGGGAAATAAACTGAATCAGATGACAATAATGACAATTAAATCAACTAACTTTTGCCCAATTTCCCATCAAGGCACCAGTTTGTAGATCACGAAATAATATGCACATTGCAAAAGCTTATTTCGTTTAAACTGCATGCTAACTATCGAAACAAAGACATTAATAATAACCATCAGCTAATAATCAGAAGGGAAATCCGTCTCCTGGCATGGATGCTGCCAAAAATGCTTTGTTGTCAGCAATTGGATTTAGACAAAATCATGTTTTTCCATCATAAAACTTTAACTTAAATGAGAATGGAGGCATCACTTAAAGCGACAGCCTTAGTTTTGAGATACAGTATTTCAAAACACTTTAAAACACTTAAAAGCACAGAATCCTTATCAGCACTTATATTAATTAAAAATGTAATTTAAATGAAACAGAAAATTGAAATTATATAACCAAAAAATCTGAACACTATTACATGTAAAACCTGGAACCTTGTTTTGGAATCATTAAACTTTCTGAATAAATTAGACATCAGACAAAAAATAACATTTAATTGACATTAAAAAGGTGAAAGTTGTCCAAACTTGTTCCAAACCTTAACCACAGGAGCCTACAATGTAAAAACCCTAAACTGTTCAAATGCATCTCAAACTTCTAAGCATCCAAAATATCCATCATAAACCAAAGGCTCCCCCAGACTAAAGGTAGGATATTTCTAAAGCACTGGTTTTGGTGGACGGATGCATATTTTTAAAGGTAATCGGTGCATAAGCGGGTTTACTGACAGATTAGCTCTTAAACTACACAATTCTCCTGAAAAACATTCATGGCTGAATAGCTTTTAGTGCTGTTGTTTTAGCCAATGTGATTATGTATGATAATGAAAATGGTTTAATGCCACCATGAACACATCACACCTCAATCTGAAATGCCAAAAAATGCTGGGGTTAGCAAGTGGATTAGGGATACATAAAGTTCCAAAGTGATCACAAAACAAAGGAAAATGGTTGGGATTTTGCTACATTTCGGCTCTCCTGCAAATGAAGATCATTATTATTCTATACCAATTAGAAAACACAGTCATCATGCCACACAGAGGAGACTTCCTGCTTTGATTCACTTTTCTCTGATTTCATTATTATGAAATAGAAAAACGACAACAACAAACTGCTAATTTAGGAGAATATTACAGCCAGTGAAGATGAAACAGCAGCGATTCTCTCCTGAGTTACAGAATGCAGGTTTGAGCAGGACCATCTCCCTGAGAGGCCGAGCTGACTGCGGTGTGCATTTCCATCATATTACTCACCGTAGGCACTTTGCAGGAGTTGAGGAAGGGGCTTTTGATCCCCTAACGAGCAGCACCAGGGGTAGTGGAGAGGAGGGGAGGGAAGAGGCGGGGCAGGGGGGACAGGTGGATCAGCTGCTGTTTCATTGCGGCTAAAGCTCTCGATGTTTCTGCTCCTCACCTATAAATATAAAGAACAATGTGGCACGTAGTCCTCTGGACAGTATTTTACCCAAACTGCTTCAGTAAAACACTGGCCATAAAAACAAATAAAAGCATCTGTCGCCCTGGACGGCCTAATGTCACCTCGGGGAAGGTGCAAGGCATGACTCAGGGTCTGCCCATTGGCTGCTGGGGACAGATTAGCCCAGAGGTATGACTCAGGGTCTGCCCATCGGCTGCTGGGGACAGATTAGCCTAGAGGTGTGACTAAGGGTCTGCCCATTGGCTACTGGGGACAGATTAACCCCGAGGTGTGACTCAGGGACTGCCCATTGGCTGCTGGGGACAGATTAGCCCAGAGGTGTGACTCAGGGTCTGCCCATTGGCTGCTGGGGACAGATTAGCCCCGAGATTTGACTCAGGATCTGCCCACTGGCTGCTGGGGACAGATTAGCCCCGAGGTGTGACTCAGGGTCTGCCCATTGGCTGCTGGGGACAGATTAGCCCAGAGGTGTGACTCAGGGTCTGCCCATTGGCTGCTGGGGACAGATTAGCCCCGAGGTGTGACTAAGGGTCTGCCCCTTGGCTACTGGGGTCAGATTAACCCCGAGGTGTGACTCAGGGTCTGCCCCTTGGCAACTGGGGTCAGATTAGCCCCGAGGTGTGACTCAGGGTCTGCCCATTGGCTGCTGGGGACAGATTAGCCCCGAGGTGTGACTCAGGGTCTGCCCATTGGCTGCTGGGGACAGAGTAGCCCCGAAGTGTGACTCAGGGTCTGCCCATTGGCTACTGGGGTCAGATTAGCCCCGAGGAGAGTCCGACTGAGGAATCCATGCTGGCTGTGATTAATGAGTGTTATTGTGAGGTTTACTTGGCTCCACCCTGTCTAAGGTGCAGCTGCTCGCTTTGATTTATGAACAAGACGGACTGCGTTTCCTGTGTAAACAGCTGGTTTGACTTTTATCCTTCAGGTTCATAACAATTACAGCAAGTAACTGATCTTTGCTATCGAGATGATGTCTGAATAGACTGAGGTATCTTTTATATGTAACATTTTACTTGACGGGGCACAAATACTTAGTAATAACTCAGTTACTACTGAAGTACAAATCATATACAAATATAGTAACTACTTAAGATAAATGATGCGTCACGATTCAGTATGATGAACAAACACAAGATCAGTATTTCACTTGTGTCATTCATTACACAATTGTTCCAAATTTCTTTGGAATTAACAAATACAGTAATTGCTTGAGATGTGTTGTGACTCATTAATGATGAATGAATATGAGATCAATATGTAACCAAGATTTAGTTTGTGGTTAATTAATACATAAGTAATAACATACTACATTTTTGTGTGCCCTCAAGTGAAGTGTTACCCTTTTATTATCTTATGTACTTTTTATGGCAAGTCACGTTTTACAAGCATTTGGAAGAAGGTAGTCAAGGAAGAAAAGTGCATTGCAAATCCTTTTAACTTTACATGCAGCTCACTGAAGTTACAAGAAGTATAAATTCATAAATAATGCAAAACCAGATTTCAGGGAACCTCTACATTACACCCACTGAATTAGAAAATGATGTAAATCCTGTATCCATGTCACATGGTAGGAAGTGAATTCCTTGCCAGGTGCTGTGTTGACACAAACTTTGAGCGTGGGCGATTCCCATCCGGTTTCGGCCGGTTGTGCAGTGAGGTCATTACTTAGGCATGAGGGCAGGCAGCAAGCATGCTGGAAACTGAAGCTGTAATGGCATCCTGACCATTTAAGAGAAACAGCCACAAAGACTGCTGTAAGGCAGAGCTGAAATGTCACAGGCACCTCACGGAAAGCTGGAAGTACCAAACCTGTCCCTTCCTTCACATGCCCTTTGGGCCAGCTGGTTAATGAGCTCTACCCTAAAGTCTTTCATTAAATTTCATGGGGTTCGAGGGTCTCCCCCATCGGTGAATCCGCCAGTGAGTCCATCCCACGTCCTGCCAGCTCACACCACCTGCAGACAAAGTGTCTCCGGGACAACCATAGTGTTATAGCGAAGCTGAGGATTTGCCGTGTGGTGCTCCAGTCCACTGTCAGCTGCTGGCTCTCTAAAGTTGAGCTTTTTTCCTCTTTTTTTCAAGCTTTTCAATTCCATCATTAATTGTGCTTGACACCAACTTTATTTGCACTGTCATTTCACCTGATATATATTTGTGAGAATATTAAAAAAAAAAATTGACAAAACAACAAAAATATGTCTGTTTTTGTGTTTGTAAAATTATTAATGCATTTGATTATGGAAGACTCATCACACATCCCGGCCTTGATGCATAAAGTAATTGAATGATTAGCATCTTGATTAAAATCAGTTTTAAACTAAAGAAGCTTTAATTGTTTTGTAGGCAATTTTTAATCTGCTTCTAATGACTTCTTATTATCCAAAACACACCTCCAATCATTTAGTAAATAAGACATGTAACTCTATTTGTTACTCATTTGAGTAATATTTAAGAGACTGAAATAAAACTAGAATAAGCAGGAGGATCTCAGGAAAGCAATGGCATGGAGGCTGAGTCGGTGGCGCTGTTGCCTCGCACCTCCAGAGCTGGGCGCTACAGATTCTTATCTCCCCTGTTTGTGGAGCCTGCATGTTCTCCCTGCATCATATGGGTGCCTCCCTGTGGCCCAGAGACTTGCAGTTCTATTAATTAGCATCTTCCCATTGATTATGCATGTGTGTGCCCTGCTATGGACTGGCATCTCATTCAGGATCTACCCACGCCTTTTTCCCTATGCTGCCTAGAATAGGCTCCATCTCAGACATGATGTGTTACACCTGCATCACTATTTCTCCTCACTACTGGAGTGCAGGACTCAGAACTTGGTTCATTCTGCTAGAATCCTGTTTTATGGCGCTGTTTTTGTTCCTCCACATCTGACTCTTCCTGTCATGCAGCAACTTCTCCAGTCAGTTACCCGCTACACCCTGTTGGAGAGGAAAACCTGGCCGAAGGGTCTCTGGTGAGACTCGGGGTGTTTTCTGTCTGCGTTTGTCAGATGTTTGACATAAACATAATGAGTTTTATTGAGCGGCCCGGCTCTCCACGTGACAGTGGGCCGGTAGGGCAGAGAGCCCCCATGAGGAGCGTATCCCACCACCCCGTCTCCTCGTGGTGCTTCTGTGAGTCCTACCTAAGTATGCAGCATCTGGCTCAAGAGCCGGCAGCACTCGGGATCCTGCCAAAACAAAAAGCAGTGTTGTAGCATCATGTTCCTGGCCCCGCAGGACATGTGCGTGAGGTCATCTTCATAAGAGTTTAACAGCCAAGTCTTGGAAAGTGATGCTCACCACGGAAATACCTTCAGTTTACTATTTAAAAAAATACTGCATTACATACACTACATGGACCCAGACACTTGGCCATTATACCTACAGGCATTTTCATGATATTCCATTCTAAATCCATAGGTATCAAGATGAAGTTGATCCCCCCCCCCCCAATTTGCAGCTAAACTGCCACTTTTCTGGGAAGGCTTTCCACAAGTGGTCTGTCACTTTATGTGGTCTGTCACTTTGTGGCTGAGTTTCTGTTGTTCCTAAACTATAATACTACTTACCGTGGAATATGTAGCAGGGAAGTAATTTCATAAAGTTTAATTCACTGAGCACTTCAGAATGACCCATTCTTTCAGAAATATTTGTAAACATCTATTTGCATCTATGTGAAAGCTTGTTCAGTAAAGAAAAAGTTAATATATACTATTAGACCAAAGGGCGCTGTTAAGGAGCTCGCTGGATCCCACACGGAGTCCAACACGGGCTCACTGACACTTGACAAGGCCTTCAAAACACTTGACGATGCATTAGGACCTTTCACTATAAGGTCTCCATGTACTTAAAGCCTGACAGCAGACAGCTCCCTCTTTTACATACATGTTGCCACTTCAGGTCTTATTACCTGTCTAAACATGCCTAGTGACATTTCCCGGGCAACTCTGGATGCTAGAACTTCTGAAAATAATGCATATAATTTGAACTCCCTCTATAATCAGTGACACCTTTGGCATTATCAAAAGCCACACAAAATGCCACAAGAACTATGGTAATACAACCTATTTATGATCAACTTTTATTTTTATTTTTTTTTATCTTTTCTGGACATTCTGATTATACAACATTTCCAGCATGTCCAAATTATTTCCAGTTTCCTGTTAGCTTTTATTTTTGGAACAGAAAATATTAAAACCAATCACATGCACAGCCCAGACATAACCCTCGACTTATCAAACCTGTATAATTAAACCCAAAGACACAGCTGACTCCTGTGGGCACAAAGCCACATATGGCTGGTGCACAAGCACCAAGCCCCGCGAGGAATGTGCTGCTGAAACTCCAACTCAAGCGGTGGGAAAACATCTCCTCTCTATCAAAAAATATGACCATTTCATGACAGGTTCGTTTTTGTTCTCTTAACAGAGAACAATTATACTCGCCTTTTCCCTGCGGGAAAGGCAGCATTTTCAGAAAGTCGCAGAATGTCGCTGAATGCCGCCCTAAATGCTCCTCTTATGGACACACAGCATTGTTCTTCGCTCTAATGCATTTTACATGTGCTCATCGGGATCTGAAGTATCGTCATTCCGTCTCTCGTAATGATGCGTTACTCTAGGGAATTTGGCAAAAGAGCTTTCGTGTTGACAACTTAATGCCCAGCAAATCATTTTCATATATTGTCTTCTTGGATTACATCCCGGTGAATCTACTGAAACCCATTACAGCTCAAACTAGATGAAAAGTGGTTTTTAACCCTTTGCCATCGGCTGGGGTTGTGTAATTGCTAATCATTTTAAGTGCCGGAGGGTTCCGCAGGCTATTTTGGGTCTTGAGATAACCTAAGGGTCCATGGGACACAGCCAGTGAACTGCAGTCCCTGATTTTTTTTTCAATAAGCTGTGCTAGAAACCCCTGGAATTCATTGCCCTGGATTTTTTATCTATATGTACAAACAATCAAACCCTCCTCAGAAAATACACTGGAAGCTAGTTAATTTGATTTATTAATTCATGTATTTATTATTTATGTATGATGATGCTAATTAAGGGGTGTTGTAGTGGATAGCACTGTTGCCTCACACCACTAGGACCAGGGTCTGAGTCTCCGCCATGGCTCCATGTATGTGAGTTTCCATGTTCTCCCTGTGTCGCTATGGGGTTTCCTCCTGGTGCTCCAGTTTCCCCTCATAGTGCAAAAATATGCTGAGGTTAATTGGAGTTACCAGATTGCCCATAGGTGTGCATGTGTGAGTGAATGGTGTGTGAAGGTGCCTAGCGATGGGTTTTTGCCCCATCCGGGGTTGTCCCCTGCCTTGTGCCCATAGCCTCCAGGGTAGGTTGCGGACCCCCTGCAACCCTATGTAGGACAAGCAGTTACAGGAGGTGGATGGAAGGATAGAATGCCATTTAAATGACCACCATGCATACCTTCACAGTCAATAGTGAACCGCATTGGCAGACAGCTGCGTAGACTTTGATCAGATGATGAAAATGGCTCTTCTGGCTTGTCGTCAGAGTGCTCCATGTCTTGTGGTACACAGCGCTAACGTAACTTTGCGTACAAGTGGATTAAACTTGCAGGAAGTGCCTGGGAGCCCCACTCAGCGACACTCAATGTCATGCTTAAAGCCGCTGACATTATTAGGAGTGCTTTGTGTGGCGCGGCACTCTGGACTGACATTTGTCGCGTAATATCATTAAAATGGAGGGCTCTGTATATAAATGATAAACACTAATATTTGTCAGAAATTTCAAATCAAGCACACAAATAAAATTTCAAATACAGTTGTTTTACTTGTTTTCTATAAGTACTTTTGAAAGCCCTTTTATAAATTTGACTAAATATGTACAAAGCTTTAAAATACTGTAATTAATGCTAAATGAACGCCAGGCATTAGAATGCATGCAATTATTAAGTCATTTTTGTCACGCTAACTGTGGGTCTCTTGTACAAAGACAACGTGTTGTGTGTAGCTAAATGCAGACCAGTTCAGTGTTAGCTAAGGCATAAACACAGACCTGGGCAGATGCCCTTCTGGCACAAACACTTGCCACATTTGCTGTCATTTGCGTTCAGACTGTTGACAAGGTAAATCGTCTACCTCACTCGGGGCTGTTTTCTCAGGCTCCCCAAGCATCACAGCGCTGCCACGCTGTCTTCCGAGGCCCATTTGGATCCAGCTAACGCTACGTGGAGCTGATGTGGGAGAACCTGAGCATGACTGGTTGACTCCTCTCTTTCTATGAACAGGAAAGTTTAATAACCAAACTTGTATAGGAAAGACATTGAGATACAGGAACCAGCTATATATTTACATACTTAGCTATCTATCTAATGCTCTTTGTCAGAACTCACCAAGTTGTTATTTACACCAAGTAATGGGTGTTAATAACAACAATCCAATACCAGAAGAAAAGGGGCTGAGCTGTAAACAACAAGAGTGAGGGATTCAGCACACGTCTGTTGTTAGTGTATCTAGCGTATCGTGTTATCTTCAAATTTCGGAATAACTGTTGCATTTTCATATTCCACTGTGTTCGTGATTTAAAAGGAATTTATACCTAGCTATTGCCATAGTAACACCTGTCTGATCATTTTTTGTTTATGATTTTCTTCCTGCAGTCTGTAGCTTCCCCCGCCCCAAGACAAAGATTTTCCTTCAGAAATATAGGCAAAGAAACTGGGTCACAACATCAAGGGTGGCCCACAATGTAACTGTTGTTCAATGAAAAATGAGCACAATATTATGTAAGCTACATTGTACAAGTATTAGTCATTGTGATTATGATTGCAGTTTAAATGTTCCAGAATTTAAATTTGTTTGTGAAAAGAGAATATCTGTGTTTTTATTTACAGTAATTGCTTTACCTGGAGACGACCTGCGACCCAGAGACTATTGCAGGGGGTGGAGAGGGTCAGTACCCATCAAACTGGCAGAACAAAGCTCTCAGAACTCAGAAATTCAGGTAGAGGGGAATTCAGAATCACACGTTCACCTGAACACCGTGTGGGAGGGCACCCATCCAGAGACGTGGGCCAGGTGAGAGCTTAAGGTGTTAGGCAGTTCATCTGAACACCATGTGGGAGGAGACCCATGCAGATAAGTAAGCCGGGTGTGGGCTCTGAGTCTGAGGTGTAGGAGAGTTCACCTGTACACTGTGAGAGGAGACCCATGCAGCCACGGGGCCAGGTGACACCTCAGGGTCTGAGGCACTGGGGAGTTCACCTGAACACCATGTGAGAGGAGACCCATGCAGATATGTAAGCCGGGTGTGGGCTTGGAGTCTGAGGTGTAGGGGAGTTCACCTGAACACCGTGTGGGAGGAGCCCCATGCAGATATGTAAGCCGGGTGTAGGCTCGGAGTCTAAGGTGTAGGGGAGTTCACCTGAACACCGTGTGGAAGGAGCCCCATGCAGACACGGGGCCGGGTGAGAGCTCAGGGTCTGAAGCACTGGGGAGTTGACCTGAACACCGTGTGGGAGGAGCCCCATGCAGATGTGTAAGCCGGGTGCGGGCTCGGAGTCTGAGGTATAGGGGAGTTTACCTGAACACCGTGTGGTAGGAGCCCCATGCAGACACAGGGCCGGGTAAGAGCTCAGAGTTTGCGGCACTGCCGAGTTCACCTAAACACCGTGTGAGAAGAGACCCATGCAGACACGGGGCCGGGTGAGAGCTCAGGGTCTGTGGCACTGGGGAGTTCACCTGAACACCGTGTAGGAGGAGACCCATGCAGACATGTAAGCCGGGTGTGGCCTTGGAGCCTGAGGCACTGGGGAGTTTACCTGTACACCGTGTAGGAGGAGACCCATGCAGACATGTAAGCCGGGTGTGGCCTTGGAGCCTGAGGCACTGGGGAGTTCAGGGCCTCAAATATGAAAAATAAACTCATTTTCATTGATTGTTTCTCTGAGGGCTTCTTGGATTTTGGCAGAAACATCTAAACAGGAATTAACATGGAAAATTAGAAGCTCTGCGGGCCAGAACTGAAATTCAGCCAGTAAAAGCAACAGAAACCATAATGTTTCTCTGTCAGAAATATTCTTGGGGCGGGGGGGGGGGGGTCTCAATCAGCACCTCACTGGCTCCTGTGAGTTTATCATCATTGATGGCGGACAGCCCTTCCTATTAGCATCAGCCATCAGTCTTTTCAGCATATCAGTCTGCTATGTGACAAGTGGCAAGAACACTGCTCCAGTTATTAGCTTATTTTATTTTTGGCCTCAATACAGAATAACAATAAATGGAGAAACAGAAATCCTGGGCATGCAGGTACTTTTAAAAACTGGAAAAATCTGGTGAAAATTTTCATTTGTAAATATTTTTCCCTTCCACTGTCTAGAATTCTCATTGCTTATGTATTTCTAATGTCTTATGTATTATCTACTGACGTATGGAACAAAACCAGACATTAATCTTTGTTTAGATTATTTTCTAGTAAACAATGGTCAATTCTCACCAGAAACACAGACGTGATATGAAGGTTCTGCATTTACATAAGAGCGCATGCTGTAATATTAAGCAGGGTCTTCCTGATTCGATAATGGCGAAATGAGAAGATCACAGAGCAGAGGTCACTCTCCATCACTCACAGTAACACCGGAAGATTTCTAAACGGTAGAGATCCCAGCACCAAGAGAGACATAACTCAGATGCCACAATCTGTGTCATTCACCAGGCCAATGAGGTGCAAACAGGGTAATCCTGAATCACATGTCGAAAACCTCAGGCAGCAGGCCATGCATGACATACCACAAGATGGTATGGACGTCAGGCCGCGTGTCGCGAGTGAGAAACTTGACTGGGCTTACGATGTGCAAACAGTCAAGGAGACACAAGTGAAAGCCATCGTCTGGTTAATCCAGCGGGGAGGAGATGATTGTGAGTGGGCGGCACTGAAGTACCTTGAGGCCCAGAAGCTGATGGGGCGGCGGCTCAGAGATTTAATAGACTCCTCCTCCCAGGAAAACCTGTAAACCCAAACCCTGGCGTTGTGACATAACAGTGCCGCCCTCTCAGCCACCATAGTATTATCCATCCATACATCCATCCTATGCCCCAGGGCCCTTCAAATCTGGCCCTCGATTCCAAATCCAGGCCATGTTTTCAGTTCTCCCGTAGTTAGTTTAACAATTACGGATTCTGATTGGCCACAGGCTTCACACCTGGCTCACAGGTAAAAGAAGGCTGGAAAATCAGCAGTACTTGGCCCTTGAGGGCCGTGATTTGAATAACCCTGCTCTACCCTTCTGTCCTGGTCAGACTTGTGCTATCCTGAAATTATAGCATGCTATATTATATTGCATTGTATCAAAAAGGAGCTGTGAAAATATGTTGCGAAGGTCGTTTGTGTTTCCCCTGAGCCCCCACGAGGGTAAGCACATCGTCAGGCGGAAAGCATCTCATTCAGTTTTCCACATTAGACGCTGATGAGATCCCACCGGGTAAAAGGCTCGGTCATCATGAAACAGCACAGCGTGAAATCAGCCATCACCGAAAAACAAAGGCCAGAAGCAGAACTGCGGGTTATATATTAAATATGGTTCAAAATGAACAGCAGAAGGCAAACGCCCTCATCTTTGGACAGAGGAGGATAGGTGGTTCGGGTCACCGCCATCCCTATTTCAACAAAGGGCACAAGGCTGGGGTACATCCTGCATGGGATTCCAGGCCATTTCGATAATTGTATTTAATGCACTACATGAAACACATTTTAAATGTCAAACAGTGAATTTCCTTCAGAGTGATGCAGTTTTTTCTCCAAAAGGATGAATGAATGTCTACATTTGTATACTTTCAGACCATTTGAAATGCAATACATATAATATCTGAAATGTAAAATTTGCAAAAATGGGTACATTCTCATTTGTGATTTGACAGTATTCACATTAAATTATCAGAATGATAATTTAACATAACATGCCGTATGTTGACGGTTCATCACTCCTCCACCAGGGGGCGTGTGACAGACGCCAGTCCAGCAAATACGAACAGTTGGCATACTAATGCTGTGTTCCATTTACCTCGTATGTTAGAAGTCGGAGCTGGGAATGACATTACATCTGAGTTAACTGCATTCCAGCACAATGAGTTGGAAAGCCATTTAGCAATACCAGGGACCTGTTTCAAACAGCAGTATTTCTTGCTTAAGCTGGATAACTTGTCGGACTTAAGGTACCCCACTTTAAATGGCCTTTATCTTTGTTCACTTACATTTGATCCAGACTACATTAAATTCAACATGCTATCCGGTTAAGCAATAAATCTTACTTCCTTACTGTCCCAACTAACGAGTTTTTCGAGATACAAGCCGTCTCTCGGCCAATTTTTTGCTTTGAGTTGAGAGCGAAAATTCGGGTAACGAGCCAGCTTCAGTTACCCCACCACTAGTTGACGCAGTGAACGCCGAAACATTCACCCAGCATCCCGGGTCTCACTCGTTCACTTTAAGCGGTTAGCTCGCAGGGGAAGTACCAAACTGAAATTAAAGAAAGAAATTATCGAAAAACATGGCCAAAGTGTGGGTGTAGTCGACTTGGCGAAGCAGTACGAGCGTCGCGCTTCTACAATCTGCACCTTACTGAAGCAGA
>JAODKC010000048.1:5906881-5925753 GCA_026777985.1 Mormyrops attenuatus | reverse complement strand
GCAGTTCTGAAGGCGAAAGGGGGTCAAACACCGTATTAGTATGGTGTTCCTAATAATCCTTTAGGTGAGTGTATAACCGTCTCGAACCCCCACCAAGCAAGCGTGAGGCGACACTTATATATTACTTATATATTAATTAACCACAAACTAAGTTTTAGTTACATACTGATCTTATGTTCACATTAATGAATCATGATGCATCTTATCTCAAGAGAGAGGTATGGAGCGCATGCTGATACGGCACATTACCACACCCACCACCTCAGGGACAAGAACCTGAGTGCAGCCATGCAATACCTCAGCACCACACTAGTTCAAATGAAATGGAACAGTGTGAAGTTTTTTTTCTGGGGGCTGGAGTGCCAATCCTGCCACCAACCCCCAAATTTTCCCTGCTTACAGGGCTGGATGTAGGTTAATGTCATACCCAGGATGAAGCAATTGCTGGTTGAAGGCCTTGGTCAAGGGCCCAATGGAGTAGGACCACTCCTGGCATTCATAGGATTGGAACCAACAACCTTCTGATTGCCGGCACAGATTCCTAGCCTCAGAGCCACCTCTCCACCCCGCAAGTCAAGCAGTTACTATATTTGTTACTGTAGCTGTTAATTATGTAAACCTTTGTGAACTACTGAAGAAAGAATAATGAATAACACAAGTGAAATGCTGATCTTGTATTTTTTTATCGTTAATGAAATGTGAAGCATCATTTATCTCCAGCAGTTATTATATTTGTTACTTTATCTGTTAATTCTGTAAATCTTCATAAACTACTAAGGAACTACTGAAGGTTCAAATAATGAATAACACAAGTGAAATATTAATCTCGTTTGTTTATAATTAATGAATCATGACATATCTTTTATTTTAAATAGCAACTACTATAATACACACATAATAATGCTATGCTATACTATAGTATACTAGACACATTTAACAATACTGTACTATAATACACACACATAATATACTATTGTCATAGAAATTTTGCTGAAGTCGATTTGTTTAAGAGTCTGACAGCACTTTATTACCGCAAAGCTTTGCGGGAACAGACACTCAGCGGTCTTTCATGCGTCGCGTGATCTGCTTCCCGAGCAACAATTGGATACCTCTTTTATAACAAAAAACGCTGCAGTTTACAGACAGTCTGAGGAGGGGCTGGGCATACTTGGACACCAGCTGCTTCTGCAGTCGGGCCCCATTATCAGTTCGAGGCAAGGTCAACCTGTTAGAAGCCCATTGTTCTTATGGTTTCCCAGCCCCACCTCGACAGCAAGGTCAACCTGTTAGAAGCCCATTGTTCTTATGGTTTCCCAACCCCTCCTCGACTGGCTGTTTCCAGTTACTTTCTTCATCTTACTTTAAAAATGAAAACCCATTACTTAAGCCATCTTGTATTATTGCTTTATATGTTTGGTATAATAACTATTTCAAAGCAGCAATTAATCATTATAGTCATTGTAGTTAAATCAACAGTGTCATTATGAATTTCTTTGGCAATTACTGATTGAATTTACAATTGTATTTGCATTATCATTGATTTTTCTACCACACTATGTGTGTGTGTGTGTATATTTCATGATTTGTACTTCAGTAGTAACAAAGTTATTACTAAGCATATGTGCCCCCTCAAGTAGTGTTATTGCTATTTCTAAATTGTGTGTGTGTGAGGGTACACGCCCTGTGACACACTGGCATCCCATCCAGGGTGTCGCCCAGCCCTGTGGTGGATTGGCATCTAGGGTGTCCCCCAGCCCTGTGTTACACTGGCATCCCTTCCAGGGTGTCCCCTAGCCCTGTGATGGACTGACATCTCGTCCAGGGTGTCACTCAGCCCTGTGGTGGACTGGCATCTCATCCAGGGTGTCCCCCAGCCCTGTGGTGGACTGGCATACCTTCCAGGTGTCCCCCAGCCCTGTGATGGACTGGCATCTTGTCCAGGGTGTCCCCCAGCCCTGTAGTGGACTGGCATTCCTTCCAGGGTGTGCCCCAGCCCAGTGCCATGTGATGCACTGGCATCCTTTCCAGGTTGTCCCCCCAGCCCTGTGGTGGACTGGCATTCCTTCCAGGGTGTCCCCCAGCCCTATGGTGGACTGCCATCTCGTCCAGGGTGTCACTCAGCCCTGTGTTACACTGGCATCCCATCCAGGGTGTCCCCCAGCCCTGTGATGGACTGGCATCTCGTCCAGGGTGTCCCCCAGCCCTGTGGTGGACTGGCATACCTTCCAGGTGTCCCCCAGCCCTGTGGTGGACTGGCATCTCTTCCAGGGTGTCCCCCAGCCCTGTGGTGGACTGGCATTCCTTCCAGGGTGTGCCCCAGCCCTGTGCCCTGTGATGCACTGGCATCCTTTACAGGGTGTCCCCCAGCCCTGTGGTGGACTGGCATCCCATCCAGGGTGTCCCTCAGCCCTGTGATGGACTGGCATCTCATCCAGGGTGTCCCCCAACCCTGTGGTGGACTGGCATACCTCCCAGGTGTCCCCCAGCCCTGTGACGGACTGGCATCTCGTCCAGGGTGTCCCCCAGCCCTGTGATGGACTGGCATACCTTCCAGGTGTCCCCCAGCCCTGTGATCGACTGGCATCTCGTCCAGGGTGTCCCCCTGCCCTGTGGTGGACTGGCATTCCTACCAGGGTATGCCCCAGCCCTGTGCCCTGTGATGCACTGGCATCCTTTCCAGGGTGTCTCCCAGCCCTGTGGTGGACCGGCATTCCTTCCAGGGTGTCCCCCAGCCCTGTGGTGGACTGGCATTCTTTCCAGGATGTCCCTCAGCCCTGTGGTGGATTGGCATTCCTTCCAGGGTGTCCCCCAGCCCTGTGGTGGACTGGCATTCCTTCCAGGTGTCCCCCAGCCCTGTGCCCTGTGATGGACTGGCATCCTGTTCAGAGTTTTCCCGGCCTCGTGCCCTGTCCTCACTATATGCCTCACACATTGAAGTACTGGTAAACATATCTCAAGTCTGTACACTCACACCAGGTGTGTAAGCCTTTTATAATTTATAACTGAAACTTTAATTGACAATCACTGCAGTACCTATGCCTCCATTATAAAATGCCAAGGTGGGACATTCTGGCACTTTCCACAAAGACACCATATTGTTCCATCTCTTGAAAAAGGTGTAAAAAGTTACCTGAACAAGCAGTTTATGTTAAGTCAATTAATCAATAATTAATTAAGTACCAAAAATGTGGATAACATAAGGCCTCTATTAATTGTTCTGTATATTCAAGAAATTAATGGAACCCTTTAAAAAAAACCTTATACCAATTAGTATTTAATGAGGTATCACATTTAATCGTAAAGAACATGCAAACCAAGTGGCTCCAGTTAATTAATCAATGGGAAGTAATTAGCTTTCAAAAACATCTCTCAGCTGAATAGTCAAGTAAATCCAAGTCTTTTTTAATATCTGCCAATTTACACACACTTGTAAAAATGGTCAGAAGCTAATTTTCCCATTGACGGATCTGTTTAAGTTCTGACATTTCTTAAAGTGCGAGCAGCTGATTGGGGACTTTATTCATTTCTGAATGACAGAAGTATTTGTGAAGAATCTGCAATGGCGTCACAGTTAATGGCAGCCCGGCCTGCGTCCTGCCATAATACACAGGTGAAATAACAGCCGAGAGAAGAGCTCTATAGCTAGAGTCAGACGAAAGGGAACAGATGCGGTGTGAAGACATGGTAAATAAGGACAGCCAGTAAACAGATGTCAGGCTGGTGGCTGACTCACATCTGTGGCTCACCTTAATGGGATGGATTAATCACTTAATATCTGTCTAATATTAAAATGATAAAAAAAGCAGTAGCAACCCATGTAAAAGGCATCAAACGGAGTGATTTTCCAAAGGAAATGCAGAAAAAAACAGCGCAAAGTACAACTGGCTGCATGGAAGTGGGTGTCATAAAAAATGACAGTGAGAGCCATTAAGGTGATGCATAATCACACAGTGTACTGTAGGGACCCGCAGTGCGGGAAGGGGGTAGCGTGATGAAGCTGGGGAGGAGCATGGGGTGTGGGGTGCAAGGGGGGTGAGCTGCCAGAGTACTGCGGACCAGCCTGCAATTACGGGCTGCTCCGTGGCCAGGGATCAGGCCGGCTGCTGACTCACGGGATGGCGGCATGTCATAGAAGCTGGCTGGATAATGAGGGTCGGTGGTCAGAAAGGTGGCACCCCTGTGAGCATCTGGAGTTTACGTGAGGAACGCGCTCTGCGTGCAGGAAGACGGTATGCCTGTGAGCGTGTGGAGTTTATGTAAGGAACGTGCTCCGCGGGCAGGAAGGCGGTACGCCTGTGAGCGTGTGGAGTTTATGTGAGGAACGCGCTCTGCGGGCAGAAAGGTGGTATGCCTGTGAATGTGTGGAGTTTATGTGAGGAACGCGCTCCGCAGGCAGGGAGGCGCCACGCCTGTGAGCGTGTGGGGTTCATGTGAGGAACGCGCTCCGCGGGCAGGGAGGCGGCACGCCTGTGAGCGTGTGGGGTTCATGTGAGGGACGTGCTCCACGGGCAGCAAGGCAGCATGGCTGTGAGAGTGTGGAGTTCATGTGAGTAATGCGCTCCGCAGGAAGGAAGGCGGCACACCTGTGAGCGCATGGGGTTCATGTGAGGAACGCGTTCCGCGGGCAGGAAGTATGCCTGTCAGCTGGTGGATTATACCTTCTTTCACTGCTCAGTTACTTCCATTGAAATTTCAGCTACCCTCAAAACTTTTACTCCTGCCCAGTCATATTAAACATGATGGACCTCAGCTGATCTCATTCCATTCCCTCCAAGCATCCCCCCACCTTTCCATGAAAGCAAGACCCATTTTGTTTTTTCCTTCCAGGATTTGTTTAGTCTCAGTGAGTATTTTATCAACTAAAAGCATCACTAGCTCAAAAATTGCCTAGTCTCCTATGACCAGCTATTTGCAAAAGACACATTTTATTCATGTCTTACAAAAAAATCTACAATTCTTGAAAAGTATCTCACACCCTGCGTTCCTTTACTGTGACTGCTGCTAATGCATAGTGACACAATCTCCTCATGAAAGCTTCAGACTCTTTCAGATCCCTTTAAAACATCTACGAATATAGCAGTGAACCCCACCAGAGGTATCAGTCATTCCCTTTAATGTTGAAGCGTATATTCATGACTGTGAGAAAAAAGGTAGTTGTCCAGCAACTCTGCTGGTCCCTGGCTTTGATTTCAGGACACGAACCAGCCAGCCTAACATTCTCGCTCGAAAGACACTCCCAACACGCAGTGCACTGAGGACGCCTGAACACAGACCATGTACCGATCAGCGACCTCTATTTCCCAGACGGAGAGTGGTAAGGCCTTTCTACTGGATCTCCTGCCTTTTTTTATTACGTGTCTCTGACAAGCATTATCAATAAGGAGTTCCAAACCACGCCTCATCTCATCCTGGCCACACTCCCCACTACTTTCTTGTGTGTACATGCCACATGTCGCTCTCCTGAGGAATGGCTAGATTGGATGGATGGATGGATGGATGGATGGACACACATTTATTGGATTTGATTCCTCAGACAAAAACTCAGGTCAAATGAGAATATTTATCAAACCCAGAACCGAACATGCAGTATATCCCAAATACAGGACCTTGAATATTTTGCACTGTAAATATGCAGTAAAATATGCAAACAAGATGCAGATTTGACCTCGAACTAGAAAAAGCTTTTACTGAACAACCAACATTAGGTTGCCTGTTACACCAGTGAGACTCCCAGACGCTCACAGCATCTGAGCACCAGTGACAACAGTGCAGCATTTGCATTAACTGCAGGCTAGGGCACTTTGGGAAGTGCCCATCAGTACCTCCAGACACACAAAGACTAAACGCAAAGCGGCCCCTTCCTGTCCTTCAAAAGCATAGTGGTACCAGTAGGGGATGATGCACTCGTCCTGGGCCACTGCTAGGGGGCAGAGGCTCCTCCGCAGGAACAGACATCTGCCTCTTTCCCACCTGTGTGCTTTACACAGCAGCAGTCCCTAAGCAGCCTCCCTCAAAACAATCAGCCCAATGTTCCCCAGACACAAATCAATGGCCTCCCTTGGTAAGCCGTGGCATGCAACAGTGGCACACTGCCATATGCTTTCAGGGATTATGCCAAACGCATACGCTAGCATGACGCTGCAGGCCAGCTGTGAGCTTCCAAAGAATCAGAATTATACCGTCAATAACGATCACCACTGGGGAATTCTGGAGACGGCCGATTACGCTGTGGCGGTAATTCAGCTATAATGCTTGCAGAACCTATTCCCAGGGAAAAGGAATCACTGAAACAAGGTTTCTTCACTTTCTGCTCTAATTCTCAGGGATGAAATCAAGATCACCGCTACACAGAGATGCGATGTATTCCATGACTGACGTCTCTTGCATCGTTCTCGCGAGAACCAGCCTTTGAACATCTCACAGAAGCTTCATCTGGATCTGAGCAAAAGACCTCTGCTGGGTCAAGGAGAGATCACACTTTGTTGTCACTCCAAGCAACTCTGGATGCTTTAAAATGGTTATAAAGCAGTGTTTCCCAATCTGGTCCTTGTGGACCCACAGCCAGTCCACATTTTCGCTCCCTCCAAGCTTCCTGCCAGACAGTCCACATTTTTGTTCCCTCCCAGCTCCTGAGCAAAAATGTGGCCCGTCTGTGAGTATCCAAGGACCGGACTGGGAAATGCTGCTACCGAGACTTATGTCCAATGATCATGTATCTAAAATTCCAGTTATTTCACATGTGGCCCATTCACATCGTATGTTTATTCTATTAATGTTTCTGATAATAATTTAAAGGTAACTCGTTTTATTCAAAGTATAAATATATCCTGAGTTTCTCTCGAGGAGTGCAATTTTCTTAGCAGTGGAAATGACTGTAGGCAACAAACTGATATGTTCCTCGGATGAAAGGACATGCATTTTTATATATGCAATATTTTTATGTGCATCAGAAATGTTTTTCCCTTCTGGACCAAAGTACATTTCAGCCGTCACTTAATGTCTGAACTTATTGATATTGTTTGGCAAACTGGTTTTAGATTCATATTAAATATTTTTGAAGAAAACAGCTATATTTTAAAACAGGATCATAAGTTAAATTTTTACCAGGCAAAATTTGAGAGTTCCTCCTCGTAACAATCAAAGAAAATGACTGAGGAATCAAGGAGAGGGAACCAAAGTACGCTTCAAAAAAACAAAATAGGTGCTCAACACAAGACGCCGTATCCAATCCTGCTCCCCATTCCCACAGCCAAGGGACGCTGAATCCAATCCTACTCCCTGTCCTCACAGCTAGGGGGTGCCGTATCCGATCCCACTCCCTGTCCTCACAGCCAGGTGGCGCCGTATCCAATCCTGCTCCCCGTCCCCACAGCCAGGGGGCACCATATCCAATCCCACTCCCTGACCTCACAGCCAGGGGGTGCCATATCCAATCCTGCTCCCCGCCCCCACTGCCAGGGGGTGCCATATTCAATCCTGCTCGCTGTCCTCACAGCCAGGGGGCCCCGTATCCAATCCCGCTCCCTGTCCCCACAGCCAGGGGGCACCATATCCAATCCCGCTCCCTGTCCCCACAGCCAGGGGGCACCATATCCATTCCCGCTACCTGTTCCCACAGCCAGGGGGCCCCATATCCAATCCCACTCCCTGTCCCCACAGTCACGGGGCCCCGTATCCAATCCCGCTCCCTATCCCCCAGCCAGGGGGCACCATATCCATTCCCGCTACCTGTTCCCACAGCCAGGGGGCCCCATATCCAATCCCGCTCCCTGTCCCCACAGTCACGGGGCCCCGTATCCAATCCCGCTCCCTGTCCCCACAGCCAGGGGGCACCATATCCAATCCCGCTCCCTGTCCTCACAGCCAGGGGGCCCCGTATCCAATCCCGCTCCCTGTCCCCACAGTCACGGGGCCCCGTATCCAATCCCGCTCCCTATCCCCCAGCCAGGGGGCCCCATATCCAATCCCGCTCCCTGTCCACACAGTCACGGGGCCCCGTATCCAATCCCGCTCCCTATCCCCCAGCCAGGGGGCACTGTACATGATCTTGCTCTCTGTTCCCACAGCAGAGAGCAGTCTACAAACCGGCACCAACCTCATTCGTACAGTGAAAAGCCCTGTCAGCTTCCCCTGCAGGCAAGAGCTCTTACTGGGAACACTTTAATATAATTAAAAAAATGATTTCTATTTGTATAATTGTATTTAAATATTAATTGTGACAAATATCTATATCCCGTGAATATTTATTTATTTAATATTTGTTCGATTCAGATCATTAAATCCATTTTCTAATCAGTCTGATTCAACGAACACTAATAAAAAAACATTTTTCATTTCATCTAAGTACTTACAGGAAATGAGCTTCAGTTCCACATTTCACTTTCTGAGAGGGTTGCCTACCACGGTAGCAGAGATACCAAAACACTTCCATGTTCTTCATCACTGCTGGGGTGGGGTGAGGAAACACAGATGCAGACATCTAAATCATACTGAAATGTATGCATATTAATTGGTTGAAGATATTCACGTTTTTCCCTGGGAAACATACGCAGAAATGTTATCGCTAATAAGAAAAGTAATTTGGGAGCACAGAATTACTCCCTTCCCTTTTCCCAGATATAGCTTAAACACTGCGTTGGGAAGTATATATCCCAAAGTGGCCTGATAAAAATGGTATCTCTTTAAGCTGTGTGGTATATTTGGTTGAGACACGTTTCTTGCCAACGTACAGACAGCGTCCCTCCTTCTTTTTTGGCTATGGTGCACAGCCCCCTAGTGGCCGAAAGCAGAACAGCCGGGGGACCACTGCTGACAACCCCTGATGCAAAAGGTACATTTATTCCGGGAATGAAAACCTAAAGCAGAAAGGCCCAGATGCCTGAGGAAGCAATTTCAATTAAACATATTGTTGGGCGGCTAGAGGGATCCTGAATCTGCACTCAGTCGCCGCGTCTCGCGCTCTTAAGACGCGCATCTTTTGGAAACATGCGTCAGGCACGTAGTAGCGCGCTATTCACGGCTTATCAAAAACGCTTGATTAACCTTATTCTGCTTATTTGTTCGTGAAAACAGACACGACGATGATTTTGTTCCTTTATTTTTTTTTTAAATATAGGAGCACAATAATAACCCCGAGAAAAAAAATGGAAAGGAAGCTGCTTTGTTTCATAATTGTGAGGTAATTATTTTGGGTTTTGCCTACGTCCGTATCGCCGTCGCCTGCCTTCTGGCAAAACACAACAGGGTGGCATTAAAATTAGTCGCAGTTAAGTACTGCAGAGATATGTAGAGTTGAAACTTTTAGCTGAGTAAATAAAAGATACCACTCAGTATAACTCTGTTAACCATTATCCTCATAAAGTTGACTTGAGTATTTAAAAGTGTGTTACAGTATACTATACAGTACACTATACTTAAAAATACTGCGAGCAATATCCTTAGATGGTGTCCATATTTACACAAAAAATATATAGGCCTAATATTCCTTGTTGTTTCACTGAGCCTCATATTATAGGACTTCTGCTTGATTTATATAAATCATTGTTTTGCTTCCTTAAATTGACCTGAATAGGTGTTACCTGTAGCAATGGGTCTGTTACAGTGTTTAGTAAAGCCTCGTGTATATGAAGACTGGCATAGCCTACCATTCTGCAGTGAAATATTTCCTCAAAGGCAATTAGCATACAGTGTTAGAGGGTACAACAGCATTTCTCCTGAGATCTGAACCTGTCAACTGCGATATTCCAGAACCCTAACTGGACCAGTGCTCCAGCCAAGATCCCAAATCCGGCCTTATCACTAAGCCCAAGGGCACCCAAGGCGACCGGCTGTTTGCATGCCAACTGGGCATGACCAGATACATTTGAATCATCACCGAAAACACCAACGTGTTTTAAGGTCTCTCAAGCAAAAGACAGCAAGCTAAGCAAACTAGACAGAAAGAGAGAACCACACAGACATCTATGCACTTAAGAGAAGGCATCTTCTATGCTTGACCAGAAAGGATGTTTCATTTCAGACATATACACACAGTCAAACCAGCCAAACAAAGAGAGAGAGAGAGGGAATGCTCACTTTGGTTAAAAGTTAACCAGACTAGACTCCTAGGAATTTTTCCTCTTCAATGGGCAGAACGAATCACAATATAGATCAAAGTCACCAAATTTTCTCATAAAGACGACAAAATATTCACAGCTTGTACCCAGAACCTGAAAATCAAGTTCAAAAAGACTAGAAGCTTGTAGAAAAGCAATTGTGCCGGACTGCATTTTCACAGATAAATCTGTGGCGAGTCAGCCTGGGCACCAGTGAACAGATGCACAAGAGAGTAGACTTATCCAAATAATGTTCTTAATCCAAAATTTTATTGTGGCTCCTTTAAGACACACACAGACAAAATTAATTGGAAAAAAAATGAATGAAACCCTACTATTTAAAACACAAGACCAGCAAGAAACACACAGCCACTACACAGCTAGGATGCCTCCCAGCCCCTGAGACTCCTTCCAGCCCTGTGTCCACCAGGTCCCCACTGGCTGTATTTAAAGCCCTAACAAGTGGGCTGGTTCGATCAGGCCCAGCTGGGTTTCATTAATTGAGAAACTCGGAGGGCACAAGGCAGTGGAAAGGCTGGATGTGTCACGGCGCCTCCTGCTGCCTCCCACCATGCAAGGCCATATGCCCGCCTATTCCTGCTCTGCTACGTGGTACCTCAGAAAGAAAGTAAGAACGGCATGAATGAATCATGGACAGTACAAAATAACCTGTGAAAAGAAGGAAAAAAACACCGGGGGAATGTACTATAATTAATTTGGACCACAATTACTCACCTTTATCTCTCCACCGCAGCAGCATATCATAATAAAGAGATTAGGTGCTATTTTCATTGTGTTCATTTTAAGGGAAAATAAAGCACATCTGTTAAGTTACAACAATTCACGGTAGAAAAAAAATCATGAATTAGAGTGTAATCTTGCTAAATTGCCATTCCAAAGCCATTTCCGGTGGCCTCCATTTTTTTCTATAAAGGTAACAACATTTGAGCTTTAAACTGTGTTTAAAAGTGATTAATCACTTCATAGCATGTCCATAAACATCTGTGTTCATAAATAGCATTCTGTTACTTCCGAAAAGCCTTTCTTCATTTTTGGAAAGGAATTTTCAGGAAAGGGGCTGTTTTCGTGATAAAAATGACCATCCAGCCACATGAAACTGATTCTGTCTGCATGAAAATATTTAATTTCAATATGTGGCAAGATGAATGTCTGGAAAACGGAGGGAAGACATGGTTTGTCTGGTCTGGCATTTGCTTCCAGAAGCACAGATTCACACATGAAAAAAGAAACAAAAATGGAAAAAGGAATCTCTGCGATGTCACATTATTGTCAAATTTAAAACACGCACATGTATTATTTCATGAATTTAATACTCAGCCTGACTACTTACATCAAAAATTTCCAGTGGAAGGATTAGTTTTAGCTCAAATTGTAACATAGAGGAATAAAATGTTATAAATATAAAGGCATGTTTTGTTAAATTCTCACTAAGCAGCTTGATAATTGTTAATTTCAACAGACAGATAACAATTCCAACAACAATCAAGTAAAAAAAGACGTTCTGTTTTCAATGCACTTTGGGACACCTTCAGCATCTCACTGTGAATCCCTGCTTTGACTTGACTTGTCTCGTCATGTTTGTATTTTATAATTTCATGATGGGGCAAAGCACAGTTTTCACACAGTTAAAGGAGATAAAAAAATCTCCCAAAGTGAAATCTTCGCTGTGTCAGTATTGATATGACAATGCAGTTTATGGTCAATAGGTTTATATTTAGGTTTAGGTTTATAGGTTGGGGGTATGGGGGTGGGATAAAATCAGCGCGCATGATAAGTACAGCTGTAGTGATTCTTTCCTTTCTCTGATACTGAGCCTACCAGTGCCTTCCAGATTTATAGAAGATAAGCTGCCATATTTTGAGAGCACAATCAATAAATTAAATTTAAAGGAAGCAGCAGTCTATCTGGGCTGAAGGCCTCAGGCAGACTCATCATTAATGAGCATTACAGGCTGCTGTGCCTCTCTATGAGAGCAACCAGACCCAAGAAAGGGCCCAGAAACCATGCCTTCTGAGCCGGATCATCATAATATCAGCCAGGAAGAGACTCCAAAATGGACCTTTTTGCATACTGAAGTGCACTACAATCACGCTCCAGCCATCGACCCACGTAGCAGCAATCTCACGGGCCATCAAGCAGGGCCTCGATGGTCTTTACCGGTCTGCGCAAATCGCATGGCCGTAAGCGATCGGGCTCCAACCTCCGTGGGAACGGAACACCACATCCCCAACACGGCAACAATGTATGTGCCTGGCAAGCACTTCAAGGAAACTGCATACAGTACAGCCACAAAACTAGCGCCGAATATTAAAATCACATACTAGATTCCCAGCTAGGACTGTGAGCTCATTTTCACTTCACGCTAAGATAACTTTCTGTGTTTGAAACGCAGTCGTACGCCACATTAAGAGGCAACTATATTAGTTTCTTTTATCTGCTCCCATCCTATGAAATGCAAAGGTGGGCAAGGGAGTGGAGGGGATTAAAAGGGGATAAAAGCATGACGATGCCACAGACGCAGAGCGGATCTCTCCGTGTGAATAATGCCCAAATTACAGCAGCATTACAGGCTGGCCGCACGGCCACAGCTCGGCTGACGTAAATGAGACTGTCCCTGACTGGAAGGTTAATGTCACAGCTGCAGCTCACCATAGCCAGCTCCATTAAGTCAGCCTTTTATTAACTTTCCTACAACAGCGGATAATTGGTCCTCTCGCCGACTCGTTGAGTTTTAATTAAATTCTACTACTAAATTATGTGGAAGGTGCAGATTATGATTAGATATTGTAAGTGATATGTGTACATATATATATATATATATATATCCATCCATCTTCCAGCTGCTTATCCAATACAGGGTTGGGAGAGGGCAGGGGGCACTGGAGCCTATCCCAGGAAGCAAAGGGCACAAGGCAGGGGTACCTGGAATGGCACAGTGCTCCACTGGAGGGCGGGCACACACACACATACAGATTAGGTATCTATATCTTTGTGGGGACTCTCAATTCATTTCTATGGGCACTACTCTTACCTCATCAATGACATGAACTTAATCCCTACCCAGCGCTACCCATAACCATGAATATCTAAACAAAAGACAAGACTTTTGGCAGTTTTAGTTTTCGATTGCAGTCACAAATTTTTATGAAATTGAGGTTATCCTTGTGGGGACCAAAAAATGTCAGCATAAGGTAAAAAGTATCAGGTTTTTATTACAGTATTGGGGACGTTGGGTCCCAAACATGTAATATATGCAAAACCACATACACACTATGGGCCATTTAAAGACGCCAAACACTCTAACCACACCTTTCGACTGCTACGGAAAACGTGAAAATTACACACAGACAGTGGGATGGGATTTGAATCCCCCTAGAGGTGTAAAGGTGTAAGGCAACAGGACTACCCACCACGTGAAGCTTATATGTGTATATTGATGTGTGCGTGTGTATACACAGACGTCTAGAATATCAAATTTTAAATAAATTCTAGTCACGAGATACATGTATCCGACACAAAGATTATACACGTACTTAAAATACTGCAACGTTATAATAGCTACAGTATAGTCATGTGTTTGTGTTGATTTATTCTCTTGATTTACTGGACGTGATGGTGGTAAATTACACTCTGCCTTTCGGCAACTTCAGAGGAGACCCGAAATGCCCATCCATGCCCATCCAGACGACGGAGAACCACGGGCAATCCGCTAATCATCTGTCGCTTGCAGAGAACTAGAGTCGGGTGGAAGATGGGAAAGGAATGTGAGGGAGGAGGGGGCGGCCGATATGTGAAAGGAAGCTGCTGAGATGTCAGTTTCCTACGCGGCCACTCCAAGTCAAAAGTCGCCTGAATGCCTGTGCAGGTGCAGCGCCGGATCGCCGCACAAAAGGCGGCGCCTCCGTAAACATCGTGCCACAAAAAGTTAAATACCTCCGAGTCAGCAAAAGCAGCAGGAGGGGAGGCGAAAAAAATTACATAAAACGAATCCCAGTCTAAATGCACCGGTGACAACAGGCAGTCATTAAGTGCGGGCTCTTCACTCGCATCCAGGAGCGTTTGCGGATGCAAAAACGGCAATCAGCACAACTCATATGCAGCGGTCGCTCTCCGGCGCTAGCGCGGACTTCATCTCTCTCTCCCTGCCTCTTCGCCTGTACATAGGACAGTTATTATGAGGATTTTGGTTAGTCTGTGTAGTTTCTAGGCCCATCTCCTTTGGGGCTGGTCATCTCGAGTGCACGTGCAGTGAACACGCAATCTGGTTACAATGAGGTATTATAATTAAAACTATTATTTACACTTGGTTTTAAAATGCCTCTTGGGTTATCAGATTGCAAGTGGACAGTGCTAAATACAAGTGTAAATGACTACAAAGACACATTATGATCTGATGACTCAAACCAATTGCCGATGTTATCTGCGACAGGTTTGGCCACATATCTATTGTAGTGTAAACACTAATGCATCCTGATGTGTCCCCGACAAGGATGTTACAATAACTCTGCAGCGCCTTTCAACCTCCTGGCGGAAGTGATATTAGGCAGTAAGGAAATCTGAGCACACCTGCTCTGCTGGACACCTTGGAGATGCACTACAGACACGGGTGTAAGTGTAAGTGACGATGCGCCTTGGCTGTCCGCTTGTGAACTTCTTGTCGTAGATGCATTTTTAAAACTAGGTGTGAACATGGCCTATGACTGCAGTTAAAGGACTGATATGTTCATTAAAATGGCTGAGCAGGCTACAGAGTCTTGGGAGTTTCTGTGAGGTCCTGGGTAAGACACTCACAGAATATCTCCCAAGGCCGTGGACGGCTCACTTTCTTGCTTTGCCTGTGGCTCTCCATCCACCCAAAGCAGGCTTTCTTCTAAAGATCATCTCTGCTCCTTGTGTTTTACACCACCAGATGACAGCTCCCCTTGGACACACAGGTCTCCGATATCCAGCCTACATCAAGTTCAAACCCTTGGGCCTGGAAACATGATTTCCAGAGAACAATGCAGCATTTCCAAGAGAAATTCCTAAAGCTTATACAACGGAAAGGTTACAGCATCATGGAGCCATCTTACCCTATCTCCCGTTTAAAGGGCTCAGGGGTTCTGGGTTGACTTTTCTTGATCTTCAATTTGCTTTCCCAGCATTCAGAACGCTGAATCTTACAGTTCAGACCAGACCTAAAACCCAAAACCCACCTTTTCCAGCTGCACTTTAGCCAGGATAATACTGATAGCTTTCAGGGAACTTTCTGCTGCTAAGCAGGGAATGCTTGCAGGAATAGTTGTATATATTGTATGGCTCTTTGGATGCAAGTAAAGATGGGAGAAATGAGACTTCAAAGTCCACAGTGGGGGGATTCTGTTGTGATCTCATTAACATAACCCATGTCCCATTGGTTTTTTTTGTATTTCTTTTCTGGCAATACAGTGACCAAACAGACCTTCGTTATTGCATCCTGACAGTCACATGTCTGGGGGTCCTTGAGCAAAGCCCTTAACTCCCAGCCCCACCAGCACCACTGCAGGTGATGACCCTTTGCTGCCAAGCTTGCTCTCACCTATTTGTCTGTGTGTCATGGAGAGCAGGATGGGGTAGGCAAAGAAAGAATTCCCCCACCAGGAATCAATTAAAAAATGTCATTATCATTATTGTTACATCTAACACAACTCGCTCTTAGCTTCTGATCTGCAGTTATTCTTTTGCTAGAATCTCTAAGAGTATTTACAGATTTTGAAGGGACGGACATCGACAAATGCGCTGGGTATTTTAATGAGATTAAATGGACATGATCATCACACCGTAATTATACAAAACATGTGAAAATAGCACAATGAATTTTCAGGGAATCCGTAGTAGGAGGTAGACTGGAGAGAACTGTTTTCAGCCATTCGAAGTTGGTTCTTTCAAACTGCTATTAAATTTTAAACGCCTTCTACTGCCACAATATAGCCTCTTAAAGGTCAGGACAGTCGGTGAGAAACGTCCACTGCCTCCAGTTTCATTGGCATGAGCATGCGCACAACTCTAATCATTTTTTGAATGGTTTGTCAACATAGAAAATTTGATCTCCTATGAATAAAAGCAATTCTAATTTAATTCAGTTGCGTCTCTAATAGTTTCTTAAGATGAGGTTATCTGCATGACACAGCATTCAATTTCACCTTTTCAAATGAATTCACTTATTATTCACTTATTAGAACTCAACTTAATGTTCCGCTCCCAACGATCTTTTCCGTCTCTATACATAAACAAAATGATTTATCACTTTATTTATATTACACACACCTTTTGAGATGTGATTTGGTAACAAACTTTCTATTGGTTCTTAAAATAATAGAACTTTGAAAATACATATAGCCTGTCCTTTAACTATTCGGTATAGCATGACCGCACATTAATTGCCACTTCAGTAAGTTAATGCAGCGCTACCGAAAGTGATTTCTGAGGCTTACGCCTGCCGACGGCTTTGAGACCCGGGGCTCGGGGCGCAGTAATACCTTTACTACTAGCTATTGTCTGTTTGCGGTTACATTTATCAGCGATCTGTCTCCTTTGGTGAAGTACAATAGGTAAGACGTACTCTTTGTTCACTATACATTTAAACGGCGTGATATTAAGTAGCGCTAAATGAGAACGTGTATCTTACGGCCTTCGTATACGGGGCTTTTGCCGCAGCACCGGTGTTTCCTGGCTCGTATGGCGGGCGATCGTGACTTGTTTCCCTGTAGCCGTAACAAGTGTGTAGCATAGACTATACGATCAAATTGAAATGTTTTAAGAACTGCGGCATGTGGGAAGGGGTCTTAGCAGTTTGTTTCTACGGTCTGCCGTTCATGATATATGGTACATGTTTATAAAGGGGAAGGATTACTGGCAATTTTGTATAAGAAATACTTTAATGTGCTACACTATCCACACATATTCTAACCTCTTACCTTGGTCACAGTCGCAGGGGAGCATGAATTTTACAAATGCAATATTGTATACAAAATTATGTCAAACAATATTTTTGGGAACATACGTATATGAAATAAATGTCTTAGTTTACATTATTCTTTCTTTTTTCCAGACCCAGGAGCTAAGGATGGCAGCCCAGCCCATCATTAAGCATAAACAGCGAGAGGAGACCATTAACGGGATAAAGACCCAGGTGGTGTGCACGGAATTCAGTAACTTCATCTTCATTTTGGTTACCCAGTATGGAAAGATGGGGACATTAATATCAGTCACGCCTGACTCCAGAAACGCTGACGTCGGTACTACTACTTTCACCACTAAAGTACTGCTGGGGAAGGATGAGGTAAAATCGCAGCTCTCCTGTGCTTAAATGTGCTAATTATTTTTAAGTGTATGAAGAGAAATAAATGTATGGCAATCATAAGTACGCGTTATGTCTCAACATTCATTTGCAGGCTCTGACTCACGTTTACGCCAAAAACTTAGTGACTTTCGTCTCACAAGAGGCGGGCAATAAGGCGGTGCTCTTGGGACTGGCGCTGAAAGACAGCACCATCGACGGACTGAAAGCCATGAAAGAGGCGATCAAGAGCTGCCAGGTGTGGTGATATCAGGCTTGTTATCGGGGAAATCATGGACGCCTGATAACAAGTGGGAGCGTCACCTGTTGGAGGAGCGTGATCAGCTAACCCTGGTCGATGGACGGAAAAGCGAGATACTGTATGATGAACACTGAAGTTCAAACAATATGATGGAGTGGAGGAGACTTCCTCTCAGAAACGCCAAAGAATTGCTTTATTTTTGGAAACCATTGCTCTTTAAAAATAAACGACTGTGGGTCATTTTGTAAAAACATTTCATGAAATTTTTCGGAACGCCAGTGCATACAACAGGGATAATGTCGAATATATTGAAATATATAGGATTTTTTTTTTTATTTGCAAACGACATTCCTTGTACGACAGTGGGAAATACACCGTGATTACTTAATTTCTGAAAGCAAACATAAACCTGACCTCGTAAAAATATGGTTTGAGCATTTTATTTTATGTATTTTGTGTTTATAAAATAAAGGTCTTACGCTTGTTTCCGAGTATTTCTCAGATTCCAACCAAGTAACCGACCGCCCGTGTTATAGGGTAGAACATAAGAGAGGAGGCCATTCGGCCCATAAAACTCGTTTCGGGAGAACTTAAATAATAGCTCAGAGTTGTTAAAATCTTATCTAGCTCAGATTTAAATGAACCCAGGGTTTTAGCTTGTGCTACACTAGCAGGAAGACTATTCCATACTCCAACTACACGCTGTGTGAAGAAGTGCTTCCTCAAATTCAGTTTAAAATGTTCTCCCATTATTTTCCACTTATGGCCACGAGTTCTAGTATTTAAACTAATATTAAAGTAGCCATTTGGCTGTATGACATCGAGATCTGTTAGAATCTTATATACGCGGATCATGTCCCCCCTTTGTCTCCATTGCTCGAGGCTGAACAGATTCAGCTCAGCTAACCTCTCCTCATAAGACATTCCTCTAAGATCGGGAATCATTCTTGTAGCCCTACATTGCACCCTTTCTAAGGCGGCAATGTCCTTTTTAAGGTAAGATGACCAAACCTGCACAGAATATTCTAGGTGGGGTCTTAAAAAAGGAATAATATAATCGCAGCATCACCTCCCTTGACTTAAACTCCACACACCTAGAGATGTAACCTAACATCCTATTCGCTACCTTTATTTCAGTGGAACCCATAAAATATCTGTACTTTATATTTCTGCTCCCTGCATGGATTACCTTGCATTT